>JAOTQW010000036.1:8170391-8181861 GCA_026260075.1 Sisor rabdophorus | reverse complement strand
ATAGAATAGAATAGAATAGAATAGAATAGAATAGAATATGATGCAACAAAACAAAAATGAAAAATGTAGACATTAATATACAGTAAATAATAAAAGATATATAAAAGTAATGCAAATGTAGGGAAGTACTAATCAGACTAATCAGTGTTATCTGAGGCACAGAGATTAATAATTATACAATTCTATTGCTTGGGGCGGGAAATATTTCCTGTATGACAACAAAGTTGTCTGATTCTTCTGGAAAAGGTGCTCAGTTGTCTGTCCAGTACAGGGAGGAGAGGGTGGTCAGGGTTAACCATGATAATAGTCTGTTCAATGATCTCCTCTCCACCACTGCTTCAAAAGTGAACATGGACACTGGGATAGGACAAAGTTCAGAAGACTGACTGAACTGGGAGAGAAACCAGCGATCTAGCGTGATCCTGATAGATCGGAGCCTTGGACCAACTGCATTCCAAGACAATACTGATGAACATCCTATAACTTCTGTAACCATGTTTTGTCTAGAGCTAGTGATAATATGCTATTTAATCCATGAGAGCTAGTGATCTATTATCTCAAAATAACACAAACATATATATATATATATATATATATCTGAAAAAAAACATAAATAGATTTTTGTGCTCAGTGTATGATAATTGATTTGTTCTTTGTAGCAACTGCTCGGACTGCCAGATATCTGCTTATGTTGCAGCAAGAAAGTTCTAATATCTAGCTATTTAATCTGTGACATTTTAATGTTGGTTGTTAAAAACAGAAGATTTACAGGGGCTAATAGGTGTTGCATGAAGATGGAAAAACATGGCCTGAAATGCACCACAGCACATAGTTCCTCGTGACTCTCACCCAGAATGCTGCAAGCAACACACACACACACACACACACACACACACACTGTTAGACTGTTAGATCGGGATTTGATTCTCAGCACAATTGAGCTGCCACCGTTGTGCCCCTGAAAAAGGCCCTTAACCCCTATTTGCTAATAACGGTTAGTTGATCTAGATAAAGGCGTTAATGTACTTATAAACTGTGTGGTAAAATACATCAAATACAATGTTGGTGATGATCATATGAACATTTAGTTCAAAACTTTAGTGGAAATCTATATATAATAAGAGGAAACAAGGTTAAATTCAAACAATTTCAGTCAAATTTGAAAATAATGTTAAAGAAAAACCTGTCAGACATTGTGCACTGAAAGAATTGTGGTATATTTAAACCAATACATTCTTACATTTTTTGATTGCTGAAGCTTTCTGGTTTTTATTCAAGACACAAGTTAATTTTCTTGAAAGAGTTTTTGACAATTCTCCCCCGACTTGCAACAGCAGGACATATGGACACCACAGTAAAGCCGATTATACTTTCATGTGGAAACAGTATGAATACCTTGTGTGAAGAAGGTCCACAAGGACATTTATAAACATAAGGCTCGTGAAAGCAAAGCAGATCTTCTTACAGCAGCTGACATTTTACACACTGTTTAAGGAGCTTCAGTACCAAAACAAATAAATAAACACCCCAGTCCTGCTGAGCAACCACTAACCCCATCTCTTTATCTGTCTTTCTCTCTCTCACACACATGTCCAGAATGTACAGATGCACAGTGCACACTGGCAGATAATACAGTCTCATAGTGCCTATCAAGAACTTTCATCATTCAAAAGCTTTGGTGTTGACAATGCTGGACTACAGAGAGAAAAACACACTGTTCCCCGGAGTAAGCCGATAGAGAGCGAAGAAATGAAAGTGGGAAAGATGTGGAGTGAAGAGAGACACCAAGATGAAAACAGGTGAAGGTCGAGTTAAAAGAAAAAAAAGGATTATGGCAAAACTTGCGAAGCTGTTCAGGAATAAACAGAAAATGAGAAAAAAAACCACAAAGCTAAAGACGATTCTTAGCTTATCTGTGTTTAAAGGCCATGTTGTTGGGATGCTGAGACCTGGCCCAGTCTCCCAGGGTCATGCCTCATTGGAATACAAACATCCTGCCCTTGCTGTGTAGCTTTTAATCTGCCCCAGCTTCTCCTCAGCCCTCTGCCAACTAGCCCTGTAACTAAATCCTACCTGCAGCGTATCCTTTACAGACATTCATCATCCTTGGCCATAAAACCACATTTCAGCAGAGGGAAAAACACAACAAAACATTGAATAAATTCAAACAACATATTACACAACGTTCAGGCATCTGCATTTACCATGTGTTGGTGCCCTACAAGATTTATCTACCTGTAAATTCTTTTGATCATGAAATACCTGCAATGGATAGAAAAAGTCCTATGACATTCAAGCAAGTGCTTACTATAAGAGAGTTATTCATACTTGCAATGTTAAGAGACAAGCACTAGTAGGCATAATCACTATTTTTCATCAGAGTCAAGACACCACCAGCAGCCTGCATGCTGTTATTTCCGGAATGGGGAACGTTATTCCTTCAATGAAGAGCAATTACATGCCGGATGACACACCAGATAGTAAGCATCTTGGATAATGTGGAGGTGTCAATCAATCTGTGCAGATAAGAAGAGCAAGATAATGATTTGTAGAAAAGATATGCTTAACAAGTACCACCATTCTTCTTTGTTATTAAATAATAATTTTAGAAATAACCCCAATATTTATAGGTAAATGTAAATTGCAGAATCGGTCAAAACTACCTATGGCTACATCATTTGACCTTATGTAATAAAAAATAAGTAAATTAAGGTAGACTATGTTAGATATTAACTGGATGCTAGATGATCCCCTAATATGTGTTTTTTTCTTAATGTTCTTAATGTTTTCTTAATGTTGACATACACATAGCAAATACTATAACTTGCCACCATGCTCCAGTACAACTGATTAAAGGCACATTATTAACTACTGCGTGATAAAATTATGAACAGTGCTATTACACTGTTCTGCCTGTTTTCCTTTTTTTCCCATCCTAAGTCATCCAGAGACTGTTCCAGCTCTGGTTAACCTTTAGTGAAAAGAGGCTAACCCTGCAAAGATCCTTAAACATCCAAAGATTGTTCTAGCACTGGTAGACCTTAAGTGAGAAGAGACCAACCCTCCAAAGATGCAGAGACATCCAGAGATTGGTGGCTCCAGTTGGCTTATGCATTTAAAAGATTTCTGACAGTATATAATAATAAGAATCATAATCACACTACCTTGTGTTTAATAATAAAATTATTTATAAAACATACTTTTTGGAAAACGGTGGATGGCTTCCTCTCAATCTTTCTTCCTAAATCCATCTGAGAGAGGTTTTCCTTGCCACCGTCTCCTCAGGCTTGTTAATCATGGACTTTAGCATTTTTGCTTATGTTCTGTAAAGCTGCTACAAAAAAATATTCATTGTTTAAAGCACTAAATACATAAATAAAGTAAACTGGAATCACATTTGTGTGCTGTAGCACTGGATTTAAGGTCCCTTGAGTTTCCATGTTCTATAAAATCATGGTTTGCTAAAGTATAAAAAGATCTTAAGTGCTCACAGAGAATATAGCCTGGACCTCAAACACACTTAACATCTTGGATGAATTCAAATAGCAACTGAACACTAGGGTTCTTGTTCGTCTACACACCTCTATATCCCTGTGGCACTACACTACTTCCCATCCAGAATCATTCCTCTTGACTGTCTCTCTAGTTGGGATTCTTTCCATGCACACTACTTTCATACATCTTAAAAACATATGTGGCACTAGAGACAGGTCAAAGGGTACAATTTTGCAACTGGAGGCTTGGTCTTGAAATGGTAAACGTAACGAAGCATCTTAGTTCTGGTGTGAAGTAGACACAGAATCCTTTTTGTGTAGGTCCAAGGACATAAGCCAGTCATGTGGTTGCATGGCATGAATTATAAAGAAGGAGACCAAAAATGCCATCCTTCTTCAGATCAAATACATATGCTTTGTTAAAAAGCATAAATCAATTCTTTCTTTAAAAAATCATGTGTCAGAATAAGTGTTTTTGGGTTATTTGATATTGAAGTGTTCCTAATATGTTGCAGATTTTATTAACATGACACTGTCATGAGAGTTTAATGTTCTGATGTAGTTGCTGCCAATGAGGAAAGAGCAATGATTTTGGTTAAAGGCCCAATTTTAAGATCCCACAAAAATGGTATAGAAATATATAAGAGGATTTTAATAAATAGTGTAGCATATATCATTTTGACACAGTTTTGGATGGTTTTAGGAGCCTATGTGTAGTGATGTAGTTCTATTAGAGTGACATATTTGTGGTATAATTGGCTGAAACACTGTGAGAATCAAAAGCTGGCACAGATGTATTATGGCTGCACCCGTATGAGTATGATATGGATTTTAAGGCCCTCATTAAACTCCTCAACATCATCTCGCTATGCTCTTTTGCGTATGTTTTTATAAACATCTTGGGCAAATTTGCAAGAGATCCAACAGTTTTTGTACCTGTTGCAAACTGTACCACAGGCCCCTCCACTCTCCCTCTGTATGGTCTGGTCTTTACTTTACATTTATCTTCACAGCTGCCCCTGCTGGTTCTTTGAACCAAAGAAGTTATATTTGAGAACATGAGGGTAAACATTCACCGCTCGCCACTATCAGTGAAACTGACTGTGAAGTAGCATGTCGGGGCCTCCAGCTGTTTTAGGCAGACTTGCATTTATCTATTAGTAGAACACAGCAACTGGGCACAATATTCTTTATACATTAAAATGTTTTTTTTAAAGATCTTTATTAAATTAATTTTTATTTGTAAGAAGTTTTCCCTTCTTTTTTCAACTAATAAATCTAAAAAGAGAATCTGTGACCAAAAATGAATATTATATAAATTTTTATTTACAGCAAGTTGAATAAATGTGTACTGTACTTGTTATTTATACCATTTTAAGTCTAAACCTGGCTGTAATTAATCAACTCATTTTGCAAAATTATTTGGACTTAACATTAGTCTGTGGCAGACATAATATCTTTTATCATCATCTTAGTAATTAATTATATTTTATTTAAGTTTGAATAAAAGTGAATATATTGTTCCTACTAAAGATTACGTTACTCCACAAATAAAGGTTATTACGGGCATTTGACATTATCATACAAATAATATAAAGCTATGGAATTTAAAAGATGAAGCTTGCATGTTCTCCTCTTGCTTGCATGGGTTTTCTCTGGGTACTCCAGTTTCCCCCGACAGTCCAAAAACATTTAATCATTTAACATCTAAATTTCCCATAGGAGAGTAAATGTGAATGTAAGTGTGTGGTTGTCTGTAAGTGGCCCTGCGATAGACTGGAGTCTCTCGCCCTATGTACGCTAGGATAGACTCCAGCAGACTCCCATCACCCCAAATTAGGTAATAAGCAGGTATCGAAGATGAATGAATGAATGAATGAGTTTGCATGTTCTCCCCACGCTTGCATGGGTTTCCTCTGGATAGTCTGGTTTCCTCCCACAGACCAAAAACACGTGCTTTAGGTTGATTGGTGATTCTAAATTGCCCATAGGAGTGAGTGTGCATGTGTGTGGTTGTTCGTCTATGTGTGGCCCTGCGATAAACTGGCGACCTGTCCAGTTTTGCCCTATGTGTGCTAAAATAGGCTCCAGCAGAGTAAGGGAATAAGTTGGAACGGAAGATGAAAAAATGAATGAATTTAAAAGATGTCATGAACTCTCTATCAGGTGTTTATAGTGGACTGTTGTAAAACTGTTCTCTGGAATCCCAGTGTAAAAAAGCGTATTGAGTTTTATCTCAATAGCCTTATCAGTGTTTCCTTTTTACCCTTGAAAAGAATTCTTTACATAATTTAGGAACGTGGGCCAAATTTTAGAACAATTAAATGTTATGTATCAAATGAAGACAAAAATCTCAACAAAAGTGTAGATTTTAGGCTGCTTTGTTAAGTTACTGAGGTTTCATTTCTGTCCCTCTGGATGTGAAGCACACACATTTCTAGATCTTTATAATCTGTTTTTCTTTTCCTTTGTCTTAAACAAACACAGCAAAAGGACCAGCAGGTACCAATAATCTCACATTTATCTTTACAAAACCTTTATCTCAATATGTTGTATTATTGATAAAGTAATAGGCAAAAATAATAAATGGAAAAAAGGTGTGAATTGCAGGTTTGTCTACAATGCAACCCATAATAATTAAAGAGATACTTGGGATAAAATAAGATACTCAAGGCAAAAACTATTGTTTTCATTACTAAGCAGCTGTGTGCATTCCTGCACGGCTCCTCACTCAGCCATACAGCTTTAGGTGCACAATCAGAGGCACTGTTCCATTGCTCTTATCACCCTGGGAGTGCAATGCCCTGCCTCAGTTCCTCTCCAGCAACAGAAATGTACACCAAGCGTGTCTGCCGTGTCAGTCATGCCAGTTGCTGCCCTGTTGGCATGCCACCTTTAGCCACCCCATCTCACGTTCCATACTGTTATGGCTATTTTTTTAATCTACAAATGATTAAATAAGGATTGTTTTTCACTGCAGTTGTGGTTCACAAATGTGACACTTTTTAAAACGTTTTTTAAAACCTTTGACAATCGCAATGACAGAGGCAGATTTGCAGAAATTATAATTATTTGGAAAATGAGTGCATCAGGCAAGTGCCCTCACATCGACCTGCACATTTTCAACAAACAACTTTTCTCAGAAAAATTGTAAGGTATAAGCTACTATTTCATGGAAAGTGGGCCATGAAAACAGACCATTTGTTAAAGGAAAATTTTTAGGAGGGCACACGTGAGTTCTTTGATATTTCTCTAGGTCAAAAATGGAATAAGCTCTTAGCCATATATCAGGAAAAGGCCTGTGTGGTTTGGTAAGAGGATATCTGCATCAAATTCAAAGCAGGTTACAGCACATTGAACGAGACTCGCACACACCAAACTAATAACCAGCCAAAAATGTGTATGTCTCACTGGAGGTATTCAGGAAATCATAACTTTATAACCGAACTCAAGAAAAAGATTTAGAGGTTAAATATATGTGATTGTCTAATTTCAAACCTTTTAGCTGAAAAGCTGGCAGATAACATTTCTGGCAATTTGTTACTCAATAAATGACCACATTTATCGTTTATGTTTTTCTGTCACAGATGTGAGATGAATTACATCTTGATTGAATTAAAAAAATTCAGACCTAAGCAATTATGAATGTACATGTGGAATTTTCCTTTGTATAGTTTAACTGGATACATGGTCAATATGCTTTCCTGGCTTCATCCATTCCCAGCTTTAATTGTAAACAGCAATTCATGCTAGGAAACAAAATGAATGAAGAGAACGACTGAATGGATCTGGGGTTCTAATAGTGAGGTCGTTCCAAGCATTTTTCTCATTGTAAAGATAATACATGAGAACATAATTAGGGAATCTTATACTGCAAATCATAGCTCTACTAAATGACACACACAGCCCAGATTGACTGGTGGCGTCATACAAAAAGAATTGAAACTGAAAAATTAATTGAAGACATTTTTCTCTAGTGTGGACGCCATCATGTTTTGCTGGCCCTATGTCAAGAATGTCCTTATGCTGGCTTGCCGCTTTAACTGCGCCTACATTTATACTCTGGATTTATGTGGATTTATCTGAAAACTACCCAAGTCTGAGCCAGCCCAGCCATGGATTTTCTGTTTCCAAAATTGCAAACAGGTGTTCATCCATCTTTTCTCAACCACTGTTCTTTTATGTTGTTGCTGTGCCTAAATTCAACCTGAACCAAATGCCACAACTATTTGCTTTACTTTGCTGATCATAAACATAAACATGCCATTGAACTCTTTCTTGAAGTCAGAACACAAAGGTAGTAAATGAGCATCAATTTTCTCCATATTTTATGCAGTAAGAAACTACTCTCTCCTCACAAATGTCAGCAAGCCATACGGCATTGTATTGCTGAAAATAAAGGATAAACATAGCGTTCCACAGATGTTACAATGAAAGGAAGACTAAGCACAGACAGTTTTTGTTTGTGGAAGCAATAGAGATAAAGGGTGTATGACTGCGTGTGAAGCATGTGTCTGAGAGGTAAACCAAACCCTATCCTACCCTTTCCAATTGCTGAGAGCAAGAGGATGCAGGCTATACTATATGCATTTTACATTTCTACATTTAAAGCATTTGGAAGATGATCAGAGGCCTAGTAGTGGCAGCTTGGTGGAATTAAATCCACGATTCTTTGGTCAGCAGTCCAACACCATAATTGCTCCTTCCCCCATGCGTGTGTAAGGAGATTCCCCTTTTTTGAACTGAGAAAAAAACCCCATTTCCTCTGAGCGTATGATTTTATCTGAATTACCAAGAGTGAGAACATGATTGTATTTTGTTTTTTTAAATATGGAGGTTACTGCCAGCCCTAAACAGAATCATGACTTTTCTGTTGTTTATGCAATACTAAACTTATGAAGTTTAGTATTGCATAAAATACTGGTTAATAATAAATGCCAGAAGATTATTTAGTGCTTCACTTTACATCCATTTTATCTTCTACCTATAATGTAGTTTCATTAATTTATAATTTATAATACTGTATATTGACCGTGTACTGATTATATTTCACTGATAGTGGTGATTGGTGAATGAACTGATATAGGGCAGTTATCTTACTCTGCCCTGCCTGCTTTCTGAGTTGGATTTGCTTTTATGCCGACACTAATCGTCCCATTTTTTCTCCATGCATCTGGAAAAAGCCGCTGAGAAAACTGCAGCCAAATCCCCTGGATTTGGAAACTCCTCTTTTTCACCTCCAACCAGATTGATGAGCTGTGTAAGTGCTCTCGTTTCCTGATGTTATTAAATACATTTATCAAGTGGTTCTCAATTACTAAGAAAAGCTAGAGGTAGAAAAGAAACCCCCTAGTGCTAGTCCATTGCTCAGCATGATTACATAGGGTTTTAAATGCTCAGTGCCCTCAGTGAGCCTTAAAAATTTATTAACAGATCTGTGAATTTAAAGATTCACTGAACATGCATATGGCGTAGTGGTAAGCACGTTCGCATGGGTTTCCTCCTGCAATTCAAAAATTAGACTGTACTCTTACAGTAAAGGAATCGCTGGTTAAGATGATATGGTAGCATCATTAAAAACAATACAAATAAAAGAAGATTTATCACTGAAATTGCAGATATGCATTGAGGTGAATGTATTCAATTATTTCTCATACAATTTGAGCCAATTAACAGATATTATAAAATAATTTTATTAAAGAATAATATTAAAGAATAATTTTTGACATGCTTCCAACAACGGCACGGTGGCATAGTGGTTAGCTCGTTTGCCTCACAGCAAGAAGATCATGTGTTCGGTTTCCGGGTCTTTCTCTGCGGAGTTTGCATGTTCTCCCTGCGCTTACCTGGGTTTTCTCCAGGTACTCCGGTTTCCTCCCAAAGTCCGAATACATGTGCATCAGGTTGATTGGTGATTCTAAATTGCCCACAGGAGTGAGTGTGAGTGCGTATGGTTGTGTGTGTGGCCCTGGCTCTCGCCCTATGTGCGCTGGGACAGACACCCATGACCCCGAGCTTGGAAATAAGCAGGTATAGAAGATGAATGAATAAAATGAATGAATGCTTTCAACAATGCATTCTTAAGGCAAAACCTAGTTTTTGTGTTGATATAAATATAAAATATTGATGGTAAATATTTTAACCTTAGATATGATAAATTCCAGCCACATAAAGATAGACTGAACTACATCTATTAAGTTTCCTTTTACATGTTTACAATACAATAATAAATATAAAACAAGTTGTTTATAGCAAGGAAAATTATGTGTTTATTAAAGATACAAAACAGCAAACAAACCCCCTCAAGACCAAAACCATCAGAATAAACATAATGTTTATTATGATCAAAAATTCAAAAAATTCCTGTTAAATTCAATTCAGTTGTTTTATGTTGCATAATATCAATATTTTTGGCCATATTGACTTTATTGCTAGTACTAGCAAAAGATACAATGGAGAGCGAAAGGATCTGAGCTGTAATTGAACCCAGTCACAGGAGTTTTAACCCGCTACATCATGATGCAGGGCACCATGTAAAATCATATATTGCACAACAACCGAAACAATGTCTGCAACACTTGCTGACAACACAGAAAGTCTAGCATCTTTAATTTTCCCTATTTCTATCACATGGAAGAAATTGACCAATAAGCGCTTGAAATCTCTGCTGTGCACAGATATTAAACATGCCAGAATGAAAGAGTGATGACTGTGCAGCTAGATGGACTTATAAAATGGACTGCTTTGTGGAGCTATGCAGAAAAAAATCTTGAGGATGGATAACGGATGCACTACATCAACCTGTTGGGTGGGTTCCCATTCAGCTTCTTTTTGTCAGACCGGAAAAAATGTGTTTGATGAGTTTAATACATCAGACAAGAGTATTTTTTCCATTTCAAACACTAATGCTAAGATTTCAGAAAAATGAACATTAAACTGGGATCAGTATTATAATAATGAATGTGTGATCTTGGCAGTGGTTAGCATCGCCTCACAGGTCCCAGGTTTAATTCTCAGTCAAGGGATTTTTCTGTGTGGGGTTTGCACGTTTTCTCTGGGTACTTTGGTTTCCTTCCACAGTCCATAAACCTGTACAATAGGTTGATTGGTGATTGCCCATAGGAGTGAGTGTAAGTGTTTGTGGTTGTTTGTCTATGTGTATGCTTGTCGATGGACTGGCGACCTGTCAAGGGTGTACCCCTGCCTTTCTCTGCTTGTGCGCTGGAATAGACTTCAGCATACACAGAGTTAGGGAATAAGCGAATACAGAAGATGAATAAAAGATGTTGATGTGTGATGTCTAACCTCTGTTAGACTTTTTAGTATAGAGTAATCCTTGATTATATTCTTTTAAAGGATTGCGCTGCTTTTCATTTGTTATTTATTAATGCTGTCACTTCTCTCTTAATCTGTAGGATTATAGGGTTTTCAGTACCTTTTTCACAATGTACAATATGGGCTAACTATCCTTGCGAACCCATTAGGAGCTGTGTAAACACAATGTCATAAGTGATATCGGTCTGTAATTCACGAGGACTGCATGCTCTAGCCAGCAGCATCACTCTAAATTAAGGCTCTCAGTAACACTCATACTGTACTCTCTAGTCTCCATGCAAATTAGGAAATTCAGCAGGATGTGGGACTACAAGTTGGTGCCAATAAGAAGTTCCTCTTGTCACATTTTGGAAAAGTTGACCTAAACTGTATTGGCATTGTATTAGCTACAATATCTTTTTACCACAGGAAAGATTTTTTGCTATTTCTTACAGACCACACACACTCCTACGAATCTGCATGCTTCCTTTACTGTTTTGTATCTGTAAAATGTTCCTAGTCAAGCACTACATTTCTTCAACAATACTAGGATAGCCAGCCAGCCAGCCAGCCAGACAGACAGCCAGACGGACGGACGGACAGACACACAGACAGACAGACAGACAGACAGACAGACAGACAGACAGATAGATAGATAGATA
>JAOTQW010000036.1:8123202-8138333 GCA_026260075.1 Sisor rabdophorus | reverse complement strand
ATATATATATATATATATATATACACACACACACACACACACACACACACAAATTTAATTACTGGCACACTCATTTCACATGAAATAAAATATGTACTCAAAATATATTTTCTCAAGCTATGAGTTTCTTGAAATGATTGTATTTGCTAAGCCTGTTAGAGATGTGTCAGTGTTGCCAGAGTTGGTTTCCCAGTTGGTGAGAATGGTTTTCCCCACAAAGGATCAAAAATCTCATTATATTTCTGGTCAGATATTTCGCACTTTGGTTTTGTTCCATAATCAGTAACTTCCAAACCCGCCCAAAATCTAATTAGTCACACAGCCCAAGTAGTGGACAGATTCAAAACCACTTGTGGTGAATAAGCATAAAATGAAATGACAGTAACATCCACCACCATGTTCCACAACAATCTAAAGGACAAAATAAACAGTTCCACTATTTTCTGATTTGCGATTCCCAGAACAAGGAACTATCTAAAATTATTAATATGCTGTATTTGCTAGGGATCTTACATGCTCTAGATGTGACTGAGCTGGCTGACAGTGTCGCCGGATAGAGGGTTGCATTTCACCCCAAAAATTCCCATTTATTAAACTGGATTGAGCAAAAAATCTTATTCAATGTCTGGTGTGGCGGCCTGTTGGCGTAGCACTTAGTATGGTTGCCTCACAGCAAGAAAGTCCCGGGTTTGATTCCCAGGGAAGGGGTCTTTCTGTGCATGTTCTCTCTGCACTTAGGTGGGTTTATTCCAGGTACTCTGGTTTGCTTCCACAGTCCAAAAACATGCACATTGGGTTGATTGGTGATTCTAAATTGCCCATAGGACAAATGTGAGTGTCTGGTTGTTCATCTATGTGTGGCCCTGCGATGGACTGGCAACCTGTCCATGGTGCGCAGTTTGCATGTTCTCCCCACACCTGCATGGATTTACTCTGGGTTCTCTGGTTTTCATTCCACAGAGCAAAAACATGTACATTAAATTGATTAGTGATTCTAAATTGACCACAGGAGTGAGTGTGAGCGTGTAGTTGTTCATCTCGGTGTGGCCTTGTGATGGACTGGCGACTTGTCCTGTGTGTTCCCTGCCTTTCGCCCTGTGTGTGCTGGGATCGGCTCCAGCAGATTCCTGTGCTCCTGAGTTAGTAAATAAGCGGGTAAAGAATATGAACAATTGAATGAACGAATTCCACACTTTGATTTTGAATTAGCTTCACACACATTACCAAAGAAATAAATAGGGTAAACAAAACACACTTGGACTGATGGGGAAATAACTTTCTTGTTCTGCATTTAACCTTCTTAAAGGAAGCCAAAAGCAGCCTTTCGCATAACGAACACTGGCCAGGAGGTTTAATTAATATTTACAAGTGTGGGTCTTTTTTGTGTTTGGGTGGCCCACTATCTCAGATTGGTCCTTGGTTATGCACCATTTGTGTCCTTTAATATTTGTGGGTTTTTTACTCTTCCCTGTTCTACGGTGTTGTGAATCCAAAAGGATCCATATAAAGGGTAACACAAAGCTTTTAGCCATAACAGAGCTACATCCCAAGTGAAGATTTTACACAACTATTAGGTTAATGGGCCACTCAGGCTGCAGTAATGGGCTCTTCAGATTTCAGTGGTCGAGACCTCTGGACGTCATATTTACATAAACATTGTGCAATGAGTAGCATTTATAACACATCGAATAGACAGCAAATTTGACCCAGATGTCCACTGTTATTTCAGTAGGACACATGGGCGGGCAAAGAGATTTTACAAGCAAAGTGTATATATTAAAGCAGGTTTTTATTCATATCAAAGCTTAGTCTATAATGCAGCTTTTGTGCCAAACAGAAATGTTCATTCTGTGGATATCTGACAGAGATTGACTGTGTTTCTCAGCATATAAATATACACTTGGAATTAAACCAGCTATTTTACATACAATGCCCTATTAGCACTTGGTTAATAGACACTAAACTGATATTGTGACACAAAATTAGGTGTTTGCTATAAACAGTGGTGAGAAATGGATATAAATAGGATTATAAAAATTCATTCATCTTTTATACCTGCTTTTTTTTACTCTTGGTCATGGGGGCCAGCTTGAGCCTATCCCAGCGCACATAAGCAGGGGAAGACGCTGGACAGGTTGCTCATTTTAAACATGATGCTTGCCACTGGTCTCAAAATAGTTGAGGACAGGACAGTTTGAAGATGAAAGTTTCTCAAGTTTTCTTGTTGGAATGTGGTCCCTAATGCACATTGTGGTTGTATGTGACATATTTTTCATTTTCAAAGTTTTTATAGGTAAAAGATTTGGACTGCAAGCACGCAACTCAGCACCTGGACTATACCCCTCAAAAGCCAGGCTGTTGTAATAGCTGCAGTATGTGCTTTTTGCATTGTCCTGCTGAAATACACAAGGTATTCACTAAAACAGATTGTCTGGAGGGGAGCATGTGTTATTCTAAAATCTTCATATACATTTTACATACCACATGTACTTATACACGCCCGCACATTATTATCAATACAAAGAACTTATATTTCCAATAAGATTGTTAAATTTGACTATAGAAAACATTTCCACTTAAATCAGCTTCTGGTCAATGGTCCTTCTATACTTCCTCGTTATATGACAAAGCTTTAGTTGGCACCAGCAAGTGACATAGCGGATGTGGTTTCTGCAAGTATTTCTTGGTCCATTTAGCAATGTCAATCAGAGAATCATGCCAATGTTTTCTAAAGGCCCGAAGACCACAGGTATCCAAGCAAGGTCCTAGGCCTTGTCCCTTACACACACAAATTTATCCAGTTACTATATATATTTCGATTACTTTCACAGAGTTTTACAGACTTTTTTTTTAATCTTTGACCCTTTGGGGGGGTCCGCAGCCACTGAGCTAATACTTCTGTTTTTAAACCCAATTAATGAAAATAGAAATTAAACAAAATCTAAATTTGATATCTGGTGTGACCACCCTTCGCCAGCAGAACATCAACACATTACAGTTTGTTCAGTTTTTAAAGTAAATCAGTATATGAACCAATACTTCCAGGATTCCTTCTTATGTTTAGGGCTATTTCATTGCTGAAGACTAAATTTAAGGCCAATCAGGAGCATCCCTACTGATTTTTCATGAGATCACCTTTGTGTTACTTAGCATTAAGGACACATTAATGGTAAATAAATATTTATCCATTTGCCTAAATACAGCTCCAGAGATGCAAATAAGCACCACAATACTTAACAGTTCCTTGCAGACATTTATTTTTGTTCTATTTTCTAGCAATTAGAAATTCTTTATGCATTACATTTTGAACAAGCACCCCAGAGCAACTTCTGTCATTTTCTGCATTCTGTTTTCTAAGTTTTTAGACATAGTTTTATCCCTTAGCTTTGTTTACACATTGGCTGTATTGTATTTTAGACAGTTGATTGGTGTACCTGGGTTCCACTGACTTTTGCCAGATCTTGCTGATGGCACTGCTCATCTTCTATCTTCTATACCCGCTTATTCCCGAACTTTCCAGGGTCACGGTGGTCTGCTGGATCTCAGCGCACATAGGGCGAGAGGCAGGGGGTACACCCTTGACAGTTTGCCAGGTCACCAATCAACCTAATTCACATGTTTTTGGACTGTGGGAGAAAACCGGAGTACCCGGAGGACACCCACGCAAGCGCGGGGAGAACATGCAAACTCCGCACAGAAAGACCCCATGCCCGTAATTCGAACCCAGGACCTTCTTGCTGTGAGGCAACGGTGCTAACCACTGCGCCTTGACAGAACTTGATCTGTAGTGTTGACTTGACTAGTACTGTTATATCATCAGATTTTTTATTTGAACATTATTCATTCATCTTTTTTACCCGCTTATTCCCGAATCCCCAGTCACAAGGGGTCTGCTGGAGCCTATACCACATATGGGGGGTACACCCTGGACTATTTGAACATTATGTGCATTCTATTAAAATTACTATTATTTTCTACATTTGTAATAATGTTTTAGGTTGGAAAAGCATTCATGATAAATGGAAATTTGTACACACACATAACCTGCTGAAAAAAAACCAATTTCTTTAAAGATAAAAAAAAATTGTAACACTAAAGCCAATAAAAAAGGCATAAATAAATACAGAACTAAAACACCATGCCATGGCAACCAAGGAAAAAAACTTCCATGGTGGAAAGTTTTAGAATGACTAGTGTCCTGGTTTAAACTGTGGCATTTCATTTACTGTTATGGATATTGACATCATGAAGACCATAAAACAGACAAGAACTAAAAATGTCTGTAGCAACAACTTGGCCAAACAGTTCAGATAGGACAAAGCCAATAAAATTTGCCACTCTCTCTACTTGCGTTAACTCATCAAAATTAAATTTTGCCTATATGCAAGACACATATTGATAAATTTATGTAAAGTTAGCTTTTTTTTTTACTACTTATTAGTAATTTTTAACCCGTTATCCCTGGAGCTGTGGAAAAACAACAATACTCTGTATTTAAAAAAAAACAGAAACAGAAACAAAAAGAACTACCTGGATAAAATTTTCTTTAAAACCTAGTGTACTTTCAAGGATAATTTAGACCCATAAAATTCGATGCAAATGTAATCATTAATTTGAAGATTTTTGAGAGACACAGGCTCAATAAAATATAGGCTTAATTCTGCCAAAAAAAATGGAGGTTTAAAAGAAATTGTTCAAATATTGTATTTTAAAGACAGACAGTCAGAAATGTGGAAATCACCAAAAAAAAAAACTCAACTGACAATGTGAGAGTTGGGGGGGGGGGCAGTTGGGAGGTAAAAATTCACAAAGAGTAGTTTCCCATCAGCAGGTCATACTCTGTTGCCCTAGTAGGCAGACAACTCAGGAGGCAGCTTAAGCTCTCTATATAGAGTGTAAGAACATGGGAACCAATTTTCATTCACACTTTGTATGTTTCTGTGGCATGAAGCTGGACAAGATCTAAACAATGAGCAGATGCAGGACAAATAAGGAGTGAAGGTCCCCCATCCATGGGACTCCGAAGTAAATACTGGGCCTCCCCCGTAGGCATAGATCAAGGCGATCCTATACCCCCCCACCTCCACAGCAGGAGTGCCAAGGAGTAAAGAGAGAAGGACAGCAGGAGTGGGATTCCAGGCTACCTCTGTGGAGAAGCTCTTTTTCTAGACTCGGCAGGTAGCAAGACACATCTTTCAGGTTGAAATTCCAATATTCACTTGCCTTATTTCTCAGACAACCAGGCTAATCTTACTTTATTCTACAGAGAAATACATCCACTCTCCAGCTGTCCAACAATACCTTTCGGCATTTCCTTTCTTTACTTTCAGTTATTGTGTGCACTATCCAATGACCCCCTAATTTCTTCATGCAAAGATTATATCAGGGTGAATTTAATACCTAATTCCCCCCTCCGCCTCTTTTTATGTTCTTAAATACATTTCGCGGTCATCCTAGTAGTTTTAGAACTTCTTAAGCAGTTCCACTGCAAATAGAGAGCAATTAGACACAACTCACATCCTATTAATAATGTTGCTTTAACATGCCACTCATCGGGGGTGGGCCATGTAAGTTCAGAGTTCGGCAATGCAGACCACAGACTAAAGTTAATTATGTTCCTCCAGTGGTTCAGAGCCACCTAACGCCCTCGGGGAAAAAGTGAATATCTATTATAGTCCATGTTAGCTTAAGATGGGTTATATTTTGATAATAGACTTATATTATCAGGATACAATTTGTAAAATGTAGAAATAAATTCAACCAAATAGAAAAGGTTAAAAGATTTTTAAGTTGAAATTGGCTATGATTTGCATGTAGATATTATAGGCCCTGTCCTAACAAGTATATAGGTATTTTTAAAACCATTAGCGCTGTCTGTATGTTTTTTTTCAGTCAAAAATAAATAGCTTTTATGACCAATAAAAAGCAAGCCTTCTAAAATAACCTTTCCAAAAGTGTTTCAAAAGTCTTTTTTGTGTCAATATTTATTTACATGTACTGTAATTCAGAAAAATTTTATATGGGTTGGATTCTTGTGTGGAGCACATATTTAACAGTGCGAGACTATGCAAAAAGATTGTTGTACTGGTGTATGGAAGCATTCTCGTCTGCACCCTACTCATTTATTCATCTTCCATACCCACTTATTCCTTATTTTGGGGTCACCAGGGTCCGCTGAAGCCTACCACAGCTCACATGGGTACACCTTGTGCATCGCCATGCCACACACACACACATCCCTAACAATTTAGAGTTACCAATCAAACTAATGTACATGGTGTTTATTTAGAAGTGTGGGATGATACCGGAGAGCAAACCCATGCAAACACGGAAAGAACATGCAAACTCCACATAGAACTCCTTGTCTGGGAATCTAACCCAGGACCTTTTGTGAGGCGACTGTGCTAACCATGCACCATGCCTGTCTTTACCCTACTTCTTAATAAAAATAAAGGTTAAAAGACAGGTGTTTAACAGACATAAGCGTAGGTAAAAAAAAAATTCTATTAATCAGAATTTAAATTGAATGTCTAAGCATGTTAACCTGACAGTGTTTACCCCAAAGGTATGGCCAGGTGGTGTATTATAGTCACACTTCACTGATGTGGCAACTACCTCTGTTGTCCAAGCTTTGCTTATGATTACATAAGGACACAGAATTAAGATTCGGATTGGCCAGTGGACAGACAAGCAGTGGGCCACCATGTCCATGTTGCTTTACGCTAAATAGCGAACAGAGCACAATGTGCCAGCCTCAGTCAGGGGCGATTGGGCATGTGGTTTGTTTTCTCATGAATCATCTATAAACACCGCTCAGGTGCACGCCAGTCTTGTGTACAGTAGTGTTTAACATGCGATGTGTGATGTCATTTGGCCCCTGGACACCCAGCATAGCAAAAAAAATGTTTGGCATTAAAAAGTGTTTTTTTTTCCTTTTGTTTCTATGGTTACGTACAAATCCCTTTATTGCCAGTATGATTTTTCTTTATTGTACCACTGTCTGGGAAAACCCGTTCACATCAAATATTAGCCAGTAATTGACTTAAGCAACTGACAAATCAATTACAGATCGAAAAAGTTTGATTTTTTTTGTCAGGGTGTTGCTTTTACAACTTTAAACCTTGAATCGTTGATTGTTTAAACATGGTCCAGAAAGTCAGATATGATTACAGGTTTTACCTTTGCACAGAATTCTAAGACAGCACAATGGTTTGCTAAGAATGTATTCCCTCATTTTTTTTCCCTTGAAAATAGCCTTTAAACAAGAGGTTCTCTAACTGGGCCAATATCAACATCCAATAAAGCTCAAAGATAAACAAGGTCCGGGCTCCATGGCAGAGTAAATTTCATCCTTTGGGAAATTCAGCCAATTCTCTCCCATCTGCTCAAACAAAAAACCTGCTGGATTCGACACTCAACAAAAATCAGGCTAGAAGGAAAAAAATACTGAAATTTGCCTGATTACATTCGTGCTACAGAGAATGTAGTATGTTTTCAGTTTTTCTATAAAAAAACTTGTGGCTTTGATTTGCCATCCACTCTCATCTTAAATGTATATTTCTTTATTTTTACCAAAATTTTCTGAAGAAAAAAATGTTGCCTATATTTTGGCAAAATATACAAATATTTTCTAAAATTACTTTAATTTGAAGAGTAATTGGACAGTTTAAAAATCTGTTACATTTTTAGCTGAAATTATTCACTACATCAATAACTAACTCAATATATTATTTTCAGTTAAAGTATTAAAAGAAAGATGTATCTAAGGTTAGATGGTGGGGCAACATAAACCACAAGCCTCAATTCAAGTTGGCATGGATTAGTTTATTAGTCTCTGGAACTGTACTGGAAAACCATTCTTCCAAGAGATATTCCCTCAGTTAGTTTTGATGACGGTTATGGAAAGCACTGTTTAACACATCAGCCCAGAATTTCCCTGTACGTGTTTAGTTGGGTTGAGATGTGGTGCTGGTGCTTCTCATAGCATACTGTATGATTTATTTTATATTCATGCTCATTAAGCCATTCAGTGAGCCCCGGTGCACTGGCTGTGGATTGATACACTGCTATGCTTGCTAAAAAAGAAAAGCTGAAAGTAATCAATCAAAAAAACCTTTGTAATGACTTTGTAACAACTTTGTTTTAAAGAGACACATGGAATTTCATACCAGCAAGTTTCAGTTTAGCTGCATACATGGAATTTCTAATTAAATCTTACTTTAAGATTTTACCAAGCTGCTCTCCTATCTCTTCAATCAGCCTTAAAAACAGGCTATGAACAACATGAAAAGAGAGAAAGAGGAACAGATGGGTCCCATACATTGTGGGTCTTCAATAACTAATGAAGATCAGTAATAACTGGTAATCAAATGCATCTGAATCGTGCTAGTTGTAATTACCTTAGAAGACCATGGTAATATTACAAACTGCATTATTAGAGGATGTTGCCCAAGGAAAGTACCAGCTTTGGATACGTCATGTCTGCCCAGCTGTTCTATTACTCTCAATCCAAATATCAGAATTTGTAAATCAAGACTGGGTTAAATAGTAACCATGTTACAAGTTTCTTCAGATGTGTCACCATGGTATATTATTGCAACCTAGATTCACAAAAAATGTTTGTCAGATTATGCCATTAGCCCAAATGTTTAAATGACTAATTAAGACTAATTTGGCATCAGCAACACGTAAAAAAACAAAAAACAAAACCTGCAGCTACTTAAATAAGGTTGACACAAATTTTTCATGCTGGAAACAGTTTCACCCCGATAAGGATAATACACCAGCATTACAGATCCAATCTTGTAACCGTATTACTAAAACAATATTCTAAAAGACCCCACAGACATGCTGTATAATCCAGTCAGAGGCAAGTTGTCCTAACACCATGACCAATTTCAGTTATTCTGTGTTTTCACTTATCTAATCAAATCTGTTCGGAGTTGGTTTTGGGCAGCGTTGGCGCAACACAGGGTTCTGGACAAGCAAAACAAATCAAGTCTTCAAAAGCTTAGATTAGAAGCAGACCAGCCATGCAAGACTGAGGAAAGAGGTACAGGGAGACAGTGAAAGCCAGCCAGTGCTGAGGGTTAACTAGTGAGGTGAGGCAGTATGTTAAAATTCTTCACCTGGAACAACATTTGTAAATATCCAGCTGTGTAAATATGCAAGTGTTAAGTGTTCTCCAGAACAAGCACCCTGCATGGTGGTAACCACCATACAAACAAACAAACAGTCTTTTTAAAAGTCAACAAAGTAATGAAATCATCCATGAAAGATCTGTGATTTGTTTATTCACTTTCATCACATTACCTTTGAAAAAGAGCTCTAGAACCATATTTCGATTGCGGTGTCGTGCCAGAACACAGTCAGAAAATATTATATAACCAAATTCTGTGCAGGTTCAGAAAAAAACTGATATGTAATAGGTGCCAATGCATTGCCAGCTTAGTTTTGGAGTCTTTTTGTGTCACAAAATTGCATTGTTATACAATTCATATGGTAACTGCCCAAACCTAGGACTACAAGGCTGAACAGAGTTATAGCTCTAAATCGGATTAGACAGTAATAGAATTTAAGAATAATTAATACCACAATCTAGCAGAAAAGGCCGTGATGGCTTAAAAATACAAACTACATGCAACCAATGTTACTAACACTGTTAGCAAGTTTGGGGTTTTTGCAAATCGATTTGCTGACGTTAAAGCTACAGGAGACACATTTGTACTAGACTTGCACATGGAACATTAACATTGTGTTCTGCTCTTGCTACTATGACATCAGTTACTCAAGAGGCATATCAATTTTTTCTTCATGTAAATCAAGGCTCTCAAGCAACAGGGCATAAAATAAACTTAGTGACACTGTGCACAGGTGTGGAGGTGGAATCCTCACTTCCACCAAAGTTTCTGTATCCAACGTGATATCATTAGAGGGAAGCATTTGGAAGTGTTACTATAAGCTGTGAGCCACAGGGCAGAACAGTCAAGCAGCCATTTGTCACCGCCCCAATGATAATTTGAGCCTATGGAAGTGACAGAAACAGTTCCGTTACCTCATTTGTCTGCATATACTATGTAAACCTAAAGTCAGGTCAAGAAGCAACATGAAGGAAAATATAAAAATGGGCTAGCAATTTAGTGCACACCATTCAGTTTGCTTCTTAGCCACACTAAACATAAGGATGGAGCACAATGGGGGCAAGAGGATAAGAATAATTAATTAATTTTAATTATTCTTCTAAAAATTATAGAAAAGAAATAAATTGAAAAAGAAGAAAAATTGACAAATTATGTACTCATATGTGATAACAGGAACCTATCGCTCTCTTTAATATATATATATATATATATATACACACACACACACACACACAGGTTGTAAGAAGAATACATTCAATAAGCACATCTTTAAAGGCTTCCTTGCAATAAATTCAGTGATCATGGTATTTTCGGCATGGTCGCCCTCTACTGGTTGTCAAAGATGGACGACAGGTCATGACCACAGTGAACCAGCACTGCCAGGATGACTTTAATCAGACGTGCAAAAACATGATGAATAAGCTGATGGAAAGAAGCGGCTGTTTCCAGTGTTCAAGTGACTTAGATGTTTGCTGGATTAAGATAAAAAAGGTAAAGCTATAGGTCTGGAAAATATTCTACTAAGAACATATCAAAGCCTACATTTTTTTTGAAAGCCCAAGTCTTCTAAAGGCAAAGCTCTGAAAACCAAGCACACTCCAATTAATTCTGACAGAAGGATTAAGGTTTGGTGCCTCCCAGACCATGTGGGATATCCTAGCATCCATACACACACACACACACACACACACACACACACACACACACACACACACACACGGAGAACCAAACATTACCTTTTTTGTGGTACAAGGTCAAGCCCTTTGTCCTTTTAACTATCCAAATTACTCGACAAGCCAATGTCCTGATGTGGAAAGACTTAATTAGCACTAGATGCGCCAAATGCTTGGTCTTTAACAGATATATTTTACAGGAAGAAATTGGGTTCACATTCATGTAATGCTCTGTATGTAATTACACTTTAAATGAAAACAACACACTTTGAAGGTCGATATTGTGTCAACAGTGATAACATCTGCATGTCCTTTCAAGCAAAAAAAGTCTTCTTGCCATGTCCTGCTTAGTAGTTTTCATGTTAAATGAGGCAATTAGTCAGGCTGAAGGGATGAAGAGTCGGGGTAAAATATTACACCCAAGTTAAGTGGCAGAAATTGTTTATTAACACACAACACACCTCACACAATTTCAAAATACAGGAGAAAAACATTTTTGAGTATGAAATATCATGCTTGATAACATTAATCAGAGGATACAAACTTAGATATATTTCACAACCACCACTTGCAAAGGAAAGAACAGCAGTAATGGAGAGGAAAAGCTAAGAGGACTCCACAGGGAATTAATGTGAGAAGGAGGACTTGCTCACCAGCTTGCATATTTTAGGACTAGACACTGCAAAAAGGATTTAAATTTAAAATAAAGATGAGCAAATGGTGAGCTCATGTTGACTCCTGTGTCCTAGCCCCAGTGAAAGGTTGTAGAGTTTTTTGTTTACTGGATACCTGGGATCAGATGTGCAGCTTCAGAATCACAGAGGACACCATGGTGTTCCACCTCAACCTCTTGTGCTCTTTAACAATTTCTGGATTATAAAAAACAGAAAAGGCATAAAATGTCTTCCAGTACTTTCCTTCTTTTTTCCAATTTATTTCATGTGTGACATTTGAAAGCGAAGGGTTATAATGAGTCTGCTCTTTAGTATGTCAACCTGAACATTATTTACACCAATCTGTATCAACTCAACTCTGCGTCGAATTATCTTTTAACTATATTCAGAGTTTCTCTTCCCTCTATAAAGGACATTCACACAACCTACTGAATCCATTAAACCTACAGCATTTTGGGCCACCCGACATCCCTCACACCCACTTTTTTACCCTCCTATTTTCTAGAAAAAGGTATTGCAGAATTCTATTTTTTCTCAATACTGAACTCTCTCAACACACAATAACTGCTCAGCACGCACATTTTGTATCTTAAAATTCATAATGTGTGTGTTGGAAACATGCACTTTATGTTCTTAGGTTATGTGGCCGTTTTTTTGTTTTGTGTAATTCTGTGTTTTGTTTTTTAAACCAATGCTCTTTTGAATGAACTGTGCTGATGTAACAGCCACAGTACAGAATTTATAAAAATAACATTTATTTTTTTTGTGTTGGGGTTGTAATTAATACAAAGATACAATTGCGAGCTAATTATTAAAATAGAATGTGTATTAAAGCTGTTGTGCTGCTTATTGCTTAAAGTATTTTTTTTATTTGTATTTGAAAGTTTACAAAACAATATATTAAGCCATTTGGATTGCCCTACTTGTGCAAGTTTGCGTAAATTTAGCCAAATATTAGACTTACACAATACTTAAAAATACTAACAAATTTAGAAGCCATCCACATTCTAAAAACGAGGATTACTGGTAACAAGACATATTAGTAATAATAATAAGAAATAATAATAGTAATAATAGTCACATTTGTTATTAATAGGAAGCATCAAAAGAACTGCAGGAGTGAGTGGGATCCGAATCTCTGGTGACTGGATGAGAGCTGGGTGGATTCAGTGGGAAAAATTCCTATATACACCTCTGACACACGCTGCTGTGCAGACCGCTTAAGCAGCTCTGGGTGACATCTGTTAGCAATGCCGTCTGATTGAATTATTATGTATGTGAAACGTAATCCGGGTGATCAGAGGCACCAGTAGTTTTAAAAGGCTAACACCAACTCAAACCAACACATTCTTACATTCTTAAATAAGCACTAGACTGAAAGCAAGCATGTTTCCCTTATGTTTAACTGCCAAAAAGCAGAAGTAAATGCTTACATCCTATATAAAAAAAGGATGAAAACAATCAATTAGAGATTATTAGCAAATGGGCAAAAGCAATAAACTCTGAATCAATAGAAATTGAGTGGAACCTGGTAAATATACTGTACATGATGTGATGTATTACAGGATCAGAAATTATTTGGGCTTTCCTGCTTCAAGTAGCACAGTCAGGCTGAAAGAAAACTAACAGGATTGGCTGGTTACCTTTGCAACGGCTTTAATGTGGTGACCTTTAATAGTGGCTGTTTTCTCCTCGAAGGCCTTAATTCTGGACTCCTCTGCCAGTCGATGTAAGACAAGCAGCAGATTCAGCTGGACCTGATTACACAAAACAACCCAACAATTATTCATTTTTAACAATCTAAAAATATTAAACACAGGAGTCATCCAAAAACAGTGCATGCATGTGTAGTACCTGGCAACAACTTCAATGGATATTCTATTTTATCACACAAAAGGAGTTAGACATCAAGATTCATTTTGAAACTGTTGTAACTCAGCTTAATATTAAATAATGATGTTTAACCTGAGCACAGTGTGGACAACGGCACTGATTTTAGTCCTTTTTACAAATCTTCCATTATTTTCATGAAAACCGTGGTTGTGCAAACACAAGCAAAAAAAAGAAATGCAAGTTAAGCTAGTTGAACGTCACACAGGGTCACATCCTATTGTGGAAGCTTAGCGATCATGCAATTTATGTCTACAAGTCTCTGGACAACTAACCATTACAATGTGTGTTTTTCCCCAAACTGTTACCATAAAGTTAAAAGCATGTCTTTGCATGCTATAGCATCACAACTGCCCCTTTGCACAAAGTGAGGTTATTGAAGACACACAGTAGAAGAACTCAAGCCCTGACATCAATCCCTATATACATTTTTGGCATGAACTGAAACAGATTGCACCACAGACCTTTCTTTTTTGTATATTCAGAATATTCAGTCACTAATATGCTTAAAGGCTGAATCAGCCTTAGTCCAAAATATAAGTCTACCATAGGGAAGTTAATAAATCGGTAGAAAATAAAAAATTTACTTAAACTAGGGCTGTGCAATTTAGGGAAGATATATATACATTTTTTTTACAGATATTGCAATTTAACTTCTAAACTTATACTTTGTTGCTTGCTTTTAGACTGAACATTACTACTAGTACTTTGACAGCTTTTCAGACACTCAGCTAATTGCAGCTTTTTTGTGCACACCAAACTGAAAAGAATGAGCCATATAGCCAAGATTGTTTAAATCACAATTTTTAATGGTTTTAACCATATCACCACAAAACAACATGCATCATTTGCACAGAGTTAACATGCTTTCAAGTGCATAGGCTATTGCAGCACAGGTGCAGCATTTATTTCTTCATCAAGTTTTCTTCAATCCCCTCAAGCAGTGAGGCTGAACATACACATTGGGCTTGCGGTGAAACTTCTTGTCATTATTACATTTTTTTTGGAATGAGGAGCTGAACATCAGCGAATTGCTGCTAGCTATAAAGGGGTGTAGCGCATTTCAATAAATCTAATCTTTACTAATCTTTACAATTATTGGCACAGTGAAACTTCATACATCTTATACATGATTAGCAGTAATAATCCTACATTAACATGTTCCCCTTTTTTTTATTACAAAAACAAAACTCTCAAAAAGGCTTGATGTCTTCTCCAACAACATTTCAGACAAGATTTCAGTAAAAAAAATTTACAGGCAAAAAAATAAAAAGAGTAAATGAATAAAAGGGCGGTGGCATAGTGGTTGGAATAACCTTAACCTGTTAACCCAAGTGCTTTTGTTCAAAAATAATAATTTGGGCACTAATTTAAATGCAAATGTATTTATTAATTGGCTCCAGTGATGCAGAAGCACGATGGGAGGTGTATGTGCATAAATGCATCATACGCTCTCAATGAAATTGAAAGAATTGCATTTAAGCCATTAAGCTTCTTGGTGAAGATGCATTTTAGATGGTAGGATTGCTGTTAGTGTTGCGGGGCACAACAGTTAAACTTTAATTTGACATTTTATCAAATTAATCAAATAATAATTTAGAAATAATATTAGTATAATAGAGGACAGGGTAGCTAAAACAAACTGGAAGTAAACCCGAGTAGAATTAGTTGCGGTGGCGCAGTGGTTAGCACCATCGCTTCACAACAAGAAGGTCCTGGGTTTGAATCCCGGGCTTGGGGTCTTTCTGTGCGGA
>JAOTQW010000036.1:8081317-8104424 GCA_026260075.1 Sisor rabdophorus | reverse complement strand
TATCTATCTATCTATCTATCTATCTATCTATCTATCTATCTATCTATCTATATCTGTCTGTCTGTCTGTCTGTCCGTCCGTCCGTCCGCCCATCCATCCCTTTAATTCTTGTTAGCTGTTATTGGGTAAAAGGCAGGGGTACTCCCTAGAAAGGTAGCCATTTCACTGCAGGACAACATACAAACAATCACACATTCACCTGGAGAAAATTCACACAAACACAGGGAGAATATGATTACACCACACAGGAGTTTGCAGGGACTGCGAAAACGAACCTTCTTGCTGTGAGGCAACAGTCATAATGCATTAAATTATTTGCAGAATGCTAGCAGATTTAATTGGAGGTATATTCTCGTTTGTTGTGGGTTTGTGTAATTATATAAAACCCCTGTGGAAACAAAACAAGCCTCCCTGAGGGTCTTTTTTTAGAGTCTATGGTCAAAGTTTTCTTCAAACATCAAATATACTCACTCTAGCCAACTAACTGTGAGAGCCATGAGAGCTCCTGACAAGAATGTGTGTACAGTGAGGCATGGAACCCTCTGTAAGCTTAACAGTTTGTTTTACGCTCTTGGGTTCACTGACCTTAGCTGGTGAACACATGGGACTTTGGGACTGAGATGCCTCTCATTTTTGAAGTCCAACTTGTTTAGTCTTTTCATTGTGAGTGTATCTTCTTACATCATATTTGGTCAAATTTGATCTAATATAGTTGTACAATTTATTGTGCTAATAGCGTGTGCTTACAAAATCTTTCTACAAAGGTCTTACACTGGTGTGGGAATGCCTAACAATGTTATGTAGGACAAAAGGAGAAAAAAACACAGCTGTTGGTGATATGTTTAAACCAACACGGCCTCTAAATCCTCCTTATCAGTAATTTGTTGTCTGACCCATGACTGGGTGGTGAAATTAAGCAGATCCAAACAGTTTATCATGGTCACAGTGCTACTGAAGAAGGCATTACAGAGTCTCGGGCTATATAACACCTACATGAGGTCCCAACTGGTTATTATTACATTGCCTGATAAGCAGCACCTTCTAATACTGTCTGATCATGCTAATGTTGGCATGCTGATACTGAGCATTTGAGTATCATCTTCCATCATTTTGGCAAAACAATGTTACTGACAACATCTGAAGAATGCCTGCTAAGCCCACTAGTTGTAGTTGGATCAGGTCTCTAGGCTTTCATGGTATATCCACTATAATGTGACACAATTCTTAGGCCACTTAGGCCATGTTCCCAAGTACAAGGGTTTGTTTTAAAACAAAGTGTTTCATTCTTTGTTTAAATAAAAATCAAACCAGTCTGGTTATTTCCCTGTGACCTGTATATTTAATGAGTTAATTAATAGAAACCACGGAATTAGTAGCCATTCTATCACAGGGCAACATACAGATAAACAACCACACATTCACCTGCAGTAAACCTACACAAAGACAGAGGAAAACATGAATACTCCACAAAGGAGTTTGCAGGGATTAGGGAAAATAAACCAGGGACCTTCTTGCTGTAAGGCAACAGTCATATTGCATTTAATTATTTGCAAATTGCTACCAGACTTAATTGGAGTTATGTTCTTTTTTGGTGTATGTTTGTGTATTGTATTTGTGTATAAAAAAAAAAAGCCTCTCTCAATGTTGACATAATATTTTTTTTTGGGGGGGGGTCTCAGGTTATCAGGGCAAGTCTATTTTTTCTATTAACAATCCCAGTTGCAATCTAATAAACCATTAGGTTCCCTAGCAAAAAAATAGTGTTTGCATAAACACAGTTTAATAATAGCTTTGTTCTTATAAAAAAACCATCTGCCCTGTAAAGTGCTGTCTGACCAGCATGCCAAGCCAACAGGTGCCAGTATAATATGGAAGGCAGTGCTGGTTTAAATGGTTGAGGTTCTGAATTGATAATTTGAAAACCTGGGTTCAGCAAGAACCGTAACCCCTTCTGTATCAAGGGCGCTGCATCATAGCAGATCCTGCAACCTTCCAAGGTGGTATATGCGAAGGAAAAATAGCTAAATTAGCTAATCAAAAGTTAATCAATGCAGACAGCACTGACAAACCAAAAACTTGCCGGCGACATGACAACACTGAACTCAGTGTTTCTAAAATTTTTACCCTGCCAGAAATTTTCAAAAATGTTTAGTTTCAGTGACCTGATACTGCTTTTTGCGTGCAAATGAATAGCCGAACCGCAAAGGAAAAGCTGTGGTTTTGAAAATTCACATGTTTGTGTGTACAGGGCTTAAAAGTCAATGAACAGGAAAACATAAACACTCAGGAGCACATGGACTAGCACATGACACCATGCAGATATGATAAACAAGGTTGCTAATGCACCAGATGAGCTAATAATATATGCTTGTATTTTAGTAAGCAGAAGGTAACCTTGGTGGATTAGACCAGTGTTGGTTCAGGCTGGTCTTGTGGAAACAGACAGAGATTGTCATGCTGCCAAAAGTCACTGAGAGGTGAAAGCTGCTTGCTGTGACAACAGGCTGGAAAGACCCTTGCATGGAAAGGACAGTGGAGGTGAGTTTCAGAAAGGTTGCAGCAGAGACTTATGGGTGATAATAGCACAAGGGGCAGATTAATGTGGTTATTGATTCCAGATGGAAATATGATAGGGAGGATTCAGGCTCCTGATGGAGATACACTGCATGACTCACTATGGCTTAGGGGAAGAGTGTAGATCATAGTTATGTCTGTAGCATTTCAATTTCAAGGATAAACAGTGATCACATGATTCGAAGACTGTATGTCATGCAAAGACTAAAGATGCCACCTCTGTTTATATTTCTACTACGGTTATGGAGTCTGTTTGGAAAACTAGATATGAACACAAATGAATATTTCATGCTACTGGTTGGCAGGTGCACGGGCTATTCTGTTTCAGAACAGCTCTTCTGTGACCCTACCACAAAGGGACAGAACCCTTCAGCAGTATTTGCCCTGACAATGAGCCCTTGCCATGCAAAATTGTGTGTATGTGTGTGAGTGAGCACCTGTATGTGTGGTTGTTAAAAAATTACCTCATGCAGAGTTGCTTTTCTTTCTTCTGCATAATGACCTTGCACTGACCTGGAAGAGTATCTTTTACACCTGTCCGCACTGGAATCCTTCCTTCATCTTGATTCAAACCATATCTTTCACTGTGTCATAAATAATGCTCTGGTTAATTCACCCCCTTTTGAATTTGTTTTTTGTATATCTTTGTTTGGATGACATTCAGGTTTATGCTCTTGGGCCCACCTCCTTTCAATGTACTTGACCCACTGACCCCCTCACATTACTTTTCCTGTAACATTTACCTGAGGGTTTAGGTACTAATAAAATGCTTTTAGCAACCCTAGCTTATGTAGATTGTCTCTCATGGTCATGTTTGAGTAACTATAGAATGTTTAGTAATAGCCTGCTAGTTAGCTTTAAAAACAGTTGCTAAGGTGTCTTAAAGAAACTGCTGTGGAAAGAAAAAGATTGGCCAGGTGAGTGGCAGGACAAGAGGCAAACCTTATGGTTCATCGGCATATAGGCTCTAAGTAATTTAGGTATAAAGCACAACGTGAACAAGATCCATTGTAACCAGAGCACCAAGGAACACATTACCTCAAAGACTTTGTAGATGCTGACTTGTGCATGCAGAACCAAAAACATGGGGAAAAAGTTTCATAAGCATCTATGGATCTAGTGATGGAGATGTCCTGGTTATAGTTGGCCTTTTTGAATCTTCAAAGGGCACAGGTGAGAGCAGCATTGTGCTCTCTCCCTTCTCACGTTACCCTTTCAACTCCCAGCAGAGGAAGGACATCAAAGAGGAAGCTTAAAAAGCCTGTCAATGCTTTCTTCCACATACCTCTGCAAACTGCTGCTTTGCTCTCCTTTGGTGAGGCCCACAGCTACAAGCCAATGGTCTTTAACTGTTTTCTCTTTAAGACAAACAATTGAAAACTTCTAAAGACCTCTTAAATTTGTCTGGTGATGGATGTAATAGATCTCTTTACGCACCTAAGAGCCCATACCTGGTCTGTCAATTGCAAATGAAATCTGCTCAGCTGCACCAATTTCTATGTTAAATTTAAACCTATCCAGCCAAATTTTCTTTAAATTTGACAGCCATACAGGCAGTATTATTACAGCAACAAGATATTTATCAGAAAATCTAGAGAACATTTGATTTCCTTCACATTTCTCATGCTCATTTCTTATGCGGTTAGCATGGACTCATTGCGTTTTTGACATGGTATGAACTCTTAATACTTACTGGCAAGAAACTGACTGCTGGCTAGAACTAAACCTGAATATAAACATTGTACATTTCCATAATATAAATCAAGGAGGATTTAAAATTTTCCCAGAAGTGGCGCTCGACCAGGTGCTGCAATCTGTGGCGTGGCTTTCAATGCGTGTTGAAGCCAAAGAAGTATCAGATCAGTAAACTATACTCTTTTGTAATTTAAGAGCATTTAGTTACTTGGAGGGGTATGAAACACAATTGTCTAATGTTTTTTGGATGATGTGTAACAGTCTCGGGCCTATAGATCACCTGATTGTGTTAATATTGTTAATAAGACAATAAATATCAGTTCCACATCAGTATAAAAGAATTTACTACATTTAAAAAAGATAAATGAATAAATTTTTAAAAAATAATACATTTGGAAAGAACAGAAGCTTGTACCTTTCGGACTAACATCTTTAAACATGGGATGGGTTATAGCTTAGAAACTCATAATTCATTTTTAAATACCTAAGTCAAGATAGCAAAGGCGTTCACGAAACCCAACCACAATGGCATATGGCTTTTGATGGTAACATCTGCAAGAAATAATGTCTCGGTGGCATAATAACCATGTCCAACAACTGTGGAATATAACAATCAAAGAGATCAGCAATATGTTATAAATTTTTTTTTTCACAATTAATAAAATTTCTAAGTAAGATGTGCATTTCAGCACATGCTGATACTGCATTAAAAACAGTAAGCCATATCATTCATAAATTCATAAAAATACATATTACTTTCTGCAATCTCCCATTTTCATGTTATATTTTATCAATTATTTTAAGTCCGATTTGATGTATAACATTCCTTTTACCTTGGCCAATAAGACAAGTTACAGCCCAAATTCTGAAATTCATACTGTTGGGAGATACCAACATGATGTCAATGCTGTACGTGTAAAAACAAGTAATAATTTGTTATGTACTTCTTATTTTCTGGTCTGCAAGGTTCAGGATTTTTAGAAGAACATGTGACACCCGAATGCATAAATAGCATGAAAGGTACTCCAAGATTTCCAGAGGCCCTCAAAATTCCCTGTCCTGCACAGTTTCAAAATGTTCCTGCTTCAGGCACATCTGATACAACTCATAAATGGCTGAATTATTAGCTAAAGCTCTGGGTCAGGTGTTCAAGAAAATCTAAACCTGGAAACTGGCCAAGCACTCAAATTCCAAAAGCTGAACTAAAAAGCTGAAAGACTAAAACTAAACTACTCAATTTCACAGTGTGGATAGCACACAGGCGCGGCCCTGATAACAAGGATCTGATGTGCTATCAGCTGCAAAGCACCATATGTACTTGGTGAGGCTCCAGGCTTCATTTTTTTATGATTCCATCTGGGAGAAAGTGATGAGGTGCTAAGTATCTCATAAACTACTCACTAAATCAGGTAAAGGTCTTTCAAATTTCTACAAACCCCTGGGCGAACTGGAAGTAAAATACTCAATGTTAAAAAGATTATGCCTTACAATGCACTATTCAAAATGTAGCATTTATTTTACTACAGACGAAGAAGACTGATAAAAACTGATGCTTTGAGAAACCAAAAAATCACATACATCTACTGATTACACTTAACAGATCGCTCAAAAAAAAAAACTTTCTTTAGTGTCCTGAGTATTATCTTCTGATTTTAGATAACCCATATGGTGCAAATAACTGACACCCAGTGACCTGGGTTTTAATCAAATAATTAATTTAATGAATATATATTTTTTTTTCAACAAAAAAAGATTTTTCCTACTATTGTGGATTTTCTTTACTAGTAAAAAGCTTGTAGACCAGTTTTTATGAAATTGTGGAAAGTATTTGAATCTGGAAGCTCACCACACAGGAAAAGTAAGTGCCATTACAGAAAGTCAACACCAATAAAATTGTAGCGTTTAATATTGTAGTAAAAAATTGAAATGCTTCTTCAATGGCACCCAGACAGAATAATTTTGAATGAATATGAATAGCCTGCTGAGTGAAAAAATCTGCGAAACATCACTGTCTATCTGCCTAGCCACAGAATTCAAACTATAATCCGCAATTTTCCAGCAATGCGTTCATAACACAGTTTACTTTTGCCATGATTTTCCTAAAGGTTTTCTTAAAACTAAAAACTTGATGGTATGCTACTTGTGTAAAGATAAAAAGGTAACAACAATTCCTTCATTCATTCATCTTCTATACTTGCTTCTTCCCGAACTCGGGTTCATGGGGGTCTTCTGGAGCCTATCCCAGCGCACATAAGGCAAAAGGCAGGGGGTACACCCAGGACAGGTCGCCAGTCCATCGCAGCGCCACACGCACTCACACTCACTCCTATGAACAATTTAGAATCACCAATCAACCTTATGCACATTTTTTGGACTGTGGGAGGAAACTGGAGTATCTGGGAAAAACATTCAAACTCTGCACAGAAAGACTCTGTGCCCGGTATTCGAACCCAGAACCTTCTTGTTGTAAGGCGACCATGCTAACCACTACACCACCGTGCCACCCGGTAACATTAAACAAACATTAAAACTATGTAATTTGAAGTAATGGAATGGAACCAAATCCTGAAAAGGGGAGCTACTAGAATAATTTAAATATTAAAATTCCTCTTTTACCAGTATTTACATAGCTATAAAGGTAATATTTATTAAAATAAAATATTTCAGCATGTAAATTAGATTATGAGCACTAAAGAATGCCCTCATTTGAACTCTTTTGAATTTTTGCGGATTCAGTACCAGTAAACACAAGCAAAATATGATATGTATGGAGGTATGACACAGGCCTTGGGCTGATTTCTTGCAACCAAGATTTTAGCTACAGTTACAGACATGTCAGGTAATTCTGTATATCAGCCTTTCATTCATTTATCTTCTATATCCACTTATTTCCTAATTTGAGGTCACAGGGGTCTGTTGGAGCCCATCCCAGCACTCTGGGGGGTGAAAGGCAGGAGGGGTATACATGGACAAATCGCCAGTCCCTCACAGGACCACACACACACAAACACACACACACTCCTTTGGGCAAATTAGAATTAAACTAACTTACATGTTGTCATTGGACTGTGGGAGGAAACCAGAGTACCTAGAGTAAATCTACGCAAGCATTGGGAGAACATGCAAAACATGGAAAGGCCCCTGCTCTGGAATCGAACCTTTATGCTGTGAGGTAACCGTGCTCCCCATTCAGTATATCAAAAGATCTTTATTTCATTAACCTGTTTAACACTTCAGCAAGTGATGGAGAAAGCACAAAAAATCTTTTCTATAGTTATCTTTCTATAGTCACCATTTATCGTGTGTATACACCATTGTCCACCACCACATCAGAAATGCGTGCAAACACTAATCAAAATGCATCTCAATCATTATGCTTAGCAATAAGACAGAACAGCATCTGCCTGTCTTCAGTGGAAGGCACATGGTTCACAATCATTTTCCAAGATTCCAAATGTAAATTCACACATGATTTTACAGAGAAAATTACTGTGTTTTATCTCAGGTGGGACCTATCTAAAGCAGAATGGGTAAACTTCAACGCTGGCCTTTTCATGTCAGTAGCATGTAATGGTGCTACTGACATAGAAACATAAATCTGCAAAACAATAATTTGCAGCTAAAGAAGAGAGTTCATTAGGTAAATTAACACACTATTTTGCAAGACCAGGTAAAAGGGCATTGGTGAAAGGACTGTTCCTGGAGGTCCGGTGTCCTGCAGAGTTTAGCTCAATGCCTAATCAAACACACCTAAACAACTAATGAAGATCTTGCTAGGTATTTTAAAAAAAATAAAGATAAGTTTATTGAGGCAAGTTGGAGCTAAGCTCTGCAGTACCCCAGGCCTGAGATTGTTTTAGGGTGGCCCAAAAGGGTTGGAATTTTTTGTTAGACCTAATGTTTGAGGAGCCTATTTAGTATATGCCAAGTCTCATGTATCCAGATCGTTAGACTGACGGTAGAAGTTCCAGGAACAATGCTCCTGAACTGTTTCAGCTATGTGTACAATATTGATCAGAATTTCAGCCAATCGCCTGTTGGCGCAACGTCTAAGACTAGTGTATGGAGGAATTGATGCAGAATTGGTGCTAAATCATCTTCATTTAGTGGTTGAGATAATATGCAGTTTGGAGGATAAAGCACTAAGGATAAATTGCCAGTTTAGGCTGTGGTTCCTAGACTAGCTTGTGTTACAAATTTTTCTTTTAAGGTTTAAAGAGAAAAACAGAAGGCTGCACATGAAACCCAAGCCAACTGCCAGACAAAACAAAAAACCCACACACAGTGGTAATGGGCTATTTATTTTTGCTTTTCTTTGTTTGTCAACTTAAAAGAAATGTCCGTACAAATAAAAAAGAATTGGGTTCAAGGGTGAATCATGTGCCAAAGTTCAGTCTAACTGACAGAAAAGAAAATGCTCAAAGAAAAATAAGCTTCATCTAATTCCCCAATCATACCAAAATACAAGATACCGGTCCAACCAAAAAAACTATAAATTATACTTAAATAAATGCCACTTTGCAATTTACTTTATCTTTACAGCATTTGGCAGACCAGTTTTAGATGAGTTATAATATATTTTATAAGACTCTTCATAGACCTTTTCCAGATACACGTATTTTGCAAGAATTTGTTTGGATTTAGGTTTTATACATAGGTGTATGACTTATAACAGTCATCAGTCTATATATAATGCAATTCTAAACACAACCCGAATTAATTATATACTTCTTATAAAAATTTCTGAGCTTTGTAAAAATTTTGTGTTCCATAATCCAAGACTTCATGAAACTGTGCCATTATTAATGCTTATTAAAACTTTTTTATTAGTGAACATTTGTTACAGCATCTGACTTTGGGTGTCCGAGCAACAAATGTATCTAATAACTGGTAGAGAGGTCACGGGAAATAAGCTTTACTAAGTCTAAAAGATTTAGGATTGGATGAAGATTGAAGCCAAACAGAAATGTTGCCAAGCCTCTTAAACTCTTTATCCTATGGGCCACAAAAAGGTGGTATTCATCCCTAGCTAAAATAGGGCATGTTTACCTATACAGATGTACCTACCTCTATAATGGTGTAAAGCTGTGAGAAAGAAAACAACATCCCAGCAGCGTATGTATTTCCTGGCCTTAGCTAACGCATGCCCTCATCGTGAGTGCATTCCACCATGAAAGGCAGCCATGAGAGCAAAGTTTGGCAGCTATGCCTACAAACACACATAACCAGTTCACCCTCCCCATCTGCACTCAGACACATTGCTGAAATTCAAACTCACTGACCCTCACAGCAAACAGTCCAGCACGCTTCCCTGACAATTTCTCAAGTTTAAATAAGATATAAACTGGAATAGGTTAAACTGACCCAATAATTTCTTTTACCAAATAGAGACGCAATTATAAACTTAAAGATTCTGGCCTATCATGCCGTGCACATTTAAATTAAATAAGTCTATGCAAGTTCAAATTTACGGTCAAAAAAGGAATGTCAGATAATATATCAAATAACAGAACTGAATTACTGGGCCCATTGGAATATGTCAAGCACTTATCCAAGATATAACAATCTATATGAGCTGTTTGTTTCTGTTTTAAAATATGCTTGAGGGAATTCTGTATTTGGAATCTGTAGGGGGAACAGCAACAGAAAGGTTCTAAAGCTAGATCACCCTTTACGCAGTTTGGCATATTGTTTCATTATAAAATAAAAACATATGCCTTTATTCCTTATTAATGCAAACTGTAATCTAATTTATCTTTAAACACTTTTTCTGTCATTCAATGCTGCTGATTGTCAAGGCCCTGGTTAAAAATATAATTGAAACTACTTTCCCTTCCTGCAGGGAACTTTTAGGATGGGAATGTAAGTTCAGTTATATCTGTCTTTTCATCGTTGAATAAAATATATATTTAAAATATTTGGTTGAGGGAATTCTGTAATTAAAATCTGTAAGGGAACAGCAACAGAAAGGTTCTAAAGCTTGATCTTGATCTTGTTTCATTATAAAATAAAAACACAAGCCTTTATTCCTTATTAATGCAAAGTGTAATCTAATTTATCTTTTAACACTTTTTCTCTGTCATTCAATGCTGCTCATTGTCCCGGCCCTAGTTAAAAATATAATTGAAACTACTTTCCCGTCCTGCAGTGAACTCCTAGGATGGGAATGTAAGTTCAGTTATATCTGTCTTTTCATTGTTGAATAAAAGGTTAAGTGAGCTTTAGGTGCGAGTGTTGAGTCAAAAACAGACCCCCTGTTTACTAAAAAAAACCTTGTTGCATAACAGTATAGTAATTAGGACAGGATAGCGGAAGCAGACTTCAAGTTGTAAGACAGGCCGGTCATTGACGCTGTTCATTTCCAGATCACTGACCTGTTCACATGAAAAAGGACCCATATCAAGTGTCCTATGTCTCATATCTTTAGGATTTTAGACAATGATCCTTCCATTTGGTGGGGGAAGTGAACAAGAAAAATGAAAGCAAATGCTGAAATGAAAAATTTGTACTATTAGAAAAAGGTATAAAAATTTTTTTCTGAATTTTTTCTTTAATAAAAGAAAAGCATGGTAAATAATTTCTAGCGTTTGATAATAAACTAATTTGGTTCTGTAGCTGTCGACCCACTTTTGCTTTTGCTTTCCCTCAAACACCTTAACGCAAGCACCGGACCCTATGCTTGTAGCCCAAATCATAGCTTAGGGTTAAAAACCAATAACCAATAAAAATGTATTGCAGTACATTCTATTGTATTATTTTTTAAACAATATACAATATTTATAATTTATAGGGTTTTTTTCTTCATTCAAAATCAGTGTGGTGTTCTTTTTGAAAACCTGGAATGGATTAATGGCATTTTATTTAATTTCAATGGAGAAATTGATTTAAAATACAAGTAAATTTAGTTAGAATTCAAAGTCTGGGCAACACTGTGTAGCTATAAGGTTGGATTGAGAACCAATCGGCGGTTTGGGAAGTTGAAATTTAGAGGAAAAACCATATTATTTTAACAATTGTATTGTAGCAAAAATTTTTGAATCTTTAGGTTCAGTAATAAGAGCAATAACATCAACTCTGTGCTACACGTTGATCTAGATCAGGCAAGCTTGTCTATTGGAGAGACAAGGTTTTCTTTGGACAGAAACAACGCACAACAGGCAGTCCAGGGGCTCTCACACATCTGGTGTTATTCTTTGTTTGCAACAGCATATGTTTTTATTAACTTTAGCTGAAATCCTCCTACAACTGCAATCAGTCAAAACCAGTAAATGAAAAACTTTGTCAGATCGCCAATGCAGCTCTTCACTGGCCCTTGCTTTAAGCCGCCTACCCTGTGTTTCTACAGCTCAAATCGAGTGATGACTACATCAGTCTGGCCCTACACATCGCTGTTTAACTATTCCAAACATCTGACTCAGCATTTCTGGGAGCTGTTTTTACATGAATCAAAAAACAGTGATAACCGAAATGTTACTGTCTGTCCACAAAAACTACAGGCTTTTTAGTCCATGCAACCATTTTAAACAGGGAACAAAACGATCGAATACACAATGTAAAAAATAAAACAAAAGGTTTGTATTAGGACTAACAATTAAGAGACAATTAAACAACAACAGTCACTGTGCATTCAAGACTAAGTGTTGTGACCGATTGACACTTTTATCTTAGAAAAATGGGGTAGTTTCCAAGAACTGGTCTCACTTGTTACATGGTAGCAAATTTCCATGCTGGGGATAGGAGAACAAAAACAACAAGCTTGGACTACACATCTGTTCTTCTGTATGGACTGTTTGTTTACTTGGGTCGTAGTGCAGAATAGAAGGGGGAGTCCTTACGGCTTATCCCAGGAAGCCAGAAAAGGAACTTGAAACTATACACAGTGAAAAAAGCCCCTGTGTGTCTAGCATCAAGAGTCTGCCTTTCTTCTGGACAGCATATCCAAAGCAATAGGTCATTGATAAACATTTGTGGAAGCAAAAAACACCACGAATTGTGGTGGAGAGTTTTGAGGTGGATAACAGCATGAACGCTTGTAAAGTGTGGTCAGGGAAAAAACAAAAGTCGCTGACAATCTGTAAAGAAAATAAAACCAGAGGTTGAATATTTGGTCTTGACTTGCCCATTTGCTCTTTTCTTTTCCTAAACATATTGTGGATTGTGTGGGTGAATGAGAAGCGTTTGGTTTTTTTTGCTACCATCTGTATCTAATAAAGTAGTTCTTCGATGTCCTCGTTAGTTTGCTAAAGTAGCATGTGCTTGTTGTTTTTGCTGGGTTCTCCTTTTATTGGCTGTTCATAGGCACCCAATTTAAACTTCACAGCTCATTTGCAAACAAAAAAAGGTTATGCAGATTAATGTCAATTAGGATATTTTAACACACTAATAACCCTGGATGTTTTTTTTTTGGTATGAACAAACTTTAAACAAGTTTCCATGTTAAACTTAATAAAATTCTTAATGCCTTAAATTTGCTAATTTGTACAACATAGCATAATATAACAGCATAAGCTGTTACAGCTTTTTCTCCATCAAGTAAAATGTAAATGCCTTAATTTGTCACATATACTTTCAAAGCACAGTGAAATTCTTTCTTTGCCTATCCCAAGTTGGGGTCAGAGTGCAGGGTCAGTTTGGATATAGCGCCCCTAAAGCAGGGAAGGCGGGGTTAAAGGTCTTGTTTAATACTCAACGGTGGTGGATTTGTAGTGGGGCTTGAACCCAGGTCTTTCAGGTCTTCCTTGGCAGTGCTTGGGCTTGAACCCCTGTCTTTCTGATCTTCCAATCTACAACTCAGCACCTTAACTACACGGCTCTATAAATTTTTTGATCAATATGATTAATACATACAGAAACACTAATAAGGTTGTGTTGCTGTAAATGACTCAGCAGAGCCAACTAAAAAAATGATAAAATAGGGATTAAATACATTCGTTTTGGCTTACTAATTATCTGTGACCTACATAAACAAATATTATCTTTGTTGCACTACACTGTTAGGGGAAGGGTTTTTACTTGATTTTAGAGTGCAACTGTAAAGATTTGTACTTATTCACTACAAAAGTATTAGTGAGGTCAGGCACAGATGTCAGGTGAGGAGGTCTGGGGCATGTCAACACTCCAATCCATCCCAAAGGTGTTTAAAGGGGTTGAGGTCAGGGCTCTGCACAGGCCATTCAAGTTCTTTCAGTCCAACCTCGGAAAACCATGACTTTATAATGCTTGCCTTGTGCACATTGTCAAGGCTGGGACATGTCTGGACCAGACCCCTTGTGAAGGGAAATTAGAATTACATAAACATCCTATACAATTGTTTGATTCCTGCTTTGTGGCAACAGTGAGACAAGCCAACATTTGGGGATGATTGTTAATTTATGTAAACACTAACACACCATAATAGATTGCAATGAACTCCATCCTTACCACTCACCCAGCATAAGCAATTATAATCTGGCAATTGCTACACTGCATATTGAGCAAACACACACATTTTAAAACCAGTTATTTGTACTTAAAGTTTTTATGATCAGTTTACTATTTACCTTAGTACTATATTTAGGATATACTTAAAATTAAAAAGTAACTGGGAAAAATACTGTATTGACTCAGCAGAGCTACCTTTTAAACTGCGCTGCACATTTGTATGTGGACTGTAAAAAAATGTGTACTGAACATTTCTGGAAAAATGTATACTCTTATTATTCGTGTTATTTTCAATAATATGTTGGGTGGGGAAGTGCATAGTCACCTCACATCAAGAAGGTACTGGGTTCGTTGCAAGTCTTTTAGTGCGGCGTTTGCATGTTCTCCCCGCACTTGCATGGGTTTGCTCTGGGTACCCTCCCAGTCCAAAAACATATAAATGAGGTTAATTGGTGATTCTAAATTGAGTGAGTGTATGAGTCTGTGCTTGTTCGTCTATGTGCCCTGCCACTCGCCCTATGTGAGCTGGGATAGCCTCCAAAAAAGGTTAATCTTCATAACCATAGATAACCATTAATCTACTAAAAGCAACAGTTGACCAGCACAAAAAAATATAACAAGAAAACTTTTCATTAGAATCTAACAGTTGGATCTGTAATGTAAGCTCATAAAAATGACTTCTTCCTGAGAACAATCCTGCAGAAGCTCTTGGATATGCATCCTTTTAACTTATTATACTCATATCTAACCACAGAAGAACAATGGCTTTTCCTTAATGTTTGTAGACCAAATTTATGTTGAACATAAATCTCCCAGATGATTTTCTTGGACTTAAATTCAAGAAGGATTCATTAATCAGCTATCCTAACTAAGTTCATGCAACAGGAAGCAGCAGTCCATCATCCTCCCACAATGTACAGTAGGTGAAACTGCCTCTACATCACTTCTACGTGAAAGGGATTACTGCAATCCCTTTCACACTTTATCTTAATACTTAGCGATAAAGGCAGTAATAAATAAAATCAGAACCCGCTGGGCTTGCCTAAGGTGAAATATAAAAGAAAGTCTTTTTTCTTTATGAAAAGGATGAGTAGTATGCTTTTTTAATTGAAATCACATTCTGGAGAAATAAAAGTTATAAAAGGTAAAAAGGATGAAATTACAAAGAAGTATAATAAAGTGAAAAAACACTAGAAACATGCTTATTTTAAAATGTACATTTCATCTATTATTCTCCTTTGGTTGATGCAAATCTTTTCCGTTGCATTTTTCATTTTTTTTAGTGATGCCGCTAAAGTATTTTTCTCGGAAGGAGTTATGGCCTTGGTATGGGCTGAAGCGTGGGTCTGCTAAATGTGCTAGCACATCTGTCTTCTGCAAAAAAAAACACAAACATAATTATATGTCAGTAAGACAGCATAATAATTGTTTTTTATTATTTGCATTTTATACTACTATTAGTCCATAATATTGCTGTTCAAACAAAAGTATTTATTGTATCTTTTTTGGTGGATGAAAACATTAGCTTAATAAACATTAACTAAAACAGTTCCACTAGGCATAAATTAGTTTGGGATAAAATATTCTGTATATACTGGGTTTTTTTTCACAAAACAAGATTTTATCCTAAATATTCCAATTTATCCACAAAACCACGTAAATTAATGTGTCCTTTTATTCATTTTATCCTGCTTTTTTATTCAAACAATATGACACTTAAAAAGAATAGCCTAACTTAAAACACCTTTGTTGTAAACAACACAACATGCAGAAGAACGAAATAAATGTTGACTGTTAAATGGTGACTTGTTTGTGCAGCTTCAAGTGTAATACAAAAATAGAAAAGTCTTAAGCTCCTTAGTTTTTCCTGTATGAAGTCGAGGCCAGGATGTTAGCAAAGCCTATTGATGAAAAACATGGGAAAAACACATAACGAGATGCCAGTGACATAAAATACTGGAAGTGACTAATCCACCGCTTTGCATCATCAGTGCCACCTTTAAATTTTTCCATCCGTTTTTCACAACGGCTTTGCCAGGCAAACTTCAACAATAAAAATTGCTAAAAGCAGGTTCATGTGGAGCAATAACAAGCAGAGAAAAAGCGTAAGTGTGTGTAGAAACGACAGAAACCGAGCCTTTATCAGGGAATGAGTGTTGTAGAACACAGTAGAGTTCCACTATTTTTCAAACAACCTGACAGCACACTGTATATCTGATAAAAATACAAGGCAGATCTCGTTCACATTTTCAATTACCGGTGTCTGTTCATTTTACGAAGAACTCAATGTTTAACATTTGCGCATGAATCATCATCTGATACTGCTAGAATTCCACTAAAGCTGAAAAAAAACATCTTTGTTTGTGCATGGCAAAAATCACTAGAAATACGAGAAATGTCAGTGACAAATGTCAACGTTTCTGGAAATGATGATCACTGCACACTACAATCACATTGATCGCAATTAGCGGACAAGTAAATCCAGTTTGTCTTACAGAAGCGCTTTATAGTTCCAATTTTCAACTAAATTATTACTAATTTAAGTTTTTTATTATTATTAAGTCATTGAATCAACAGGGAAGTTTAGCAGTCATCCAGGGAAGTTTTATATCTGGGAGAAAAACAGAGAGAAACATTAATGCATCGAAGTCTTCTTTGTGTCCACATGGTCCAATAGAGCAGTAATAAAGGCACACGAGGGGTAACTTTAAACTAATTGAAGGCGCTACCAACTTTTCTCACCATTTTAGATATATTTTGTAGCTGATATAAAGGGGAAAATATATGATATTAATAGCTCTTAAACATTTGGATTTAATTATGAGGATAAATCAGAGGTGTATGATATTAGGGGGGGGGGATGTGTATTGCAAAGTTTGATTTTTGCATTTATGGCTCTTATCCAGAGTGACTTCTATAATTACCCATTATACAACTGAGCAATTGGGGGTTAAGGGCCTTGCTCAGCAGCCCAGTACTGGTTGCTTGAGGACCTTGGTTGGTAGCTCAATACCTTAACCACTGCGCTACCACTTCCCCTATAGCGTTTTTCTGCGGTAAATACTGCAGCATAAAATATTTTTTTAGATAAAGTGAATAGCTCTGTTTGGAAATATTTCATTATTGTAGAATGATTTTGTAAAGAGTCCATCTGTATAAAATTTTATACACAAATGATATACAATAGGAACAAAGATAGAAATGAAATGAATGGTGCTTTATCTGTCTTTTTTCCTGGGTGTTAGATATAGAAATTGAATAATTAGATGTAAAATCACGCTTTAGAATCTTTACTGTATAAATGAAGTACTTGTTTCCTGTACCTGAATACTTTAATTTTGAATAAGTCAATAACAGACCAAAACAATGTGCAAATGATCAACTTTAACTTCATTATTAAACTATGCAATTGAACCACAGATCACGTGTTCTGAACTATATTGCATCAACTATAATCCCTCATATGACAATGCACATCCTGTAATGTAAATTGTGGCCCAATACAGATGCATTAAATAAATGTAAGTTTAGATAATGCTGTTACAGTCAAATTAAAGGGAAATGGTAGCAAAGATCTGTGATTGGACAGCTAACTGGTGGATCAGGGTTCGATTCCTAGCACCTCCAAGTTGCTGGCTTTCTAAGCACAGCCCATAACCCCTAATTGCTCTGATGTATAAATAGGATAAATGTAGGTCACTCTGGATTAGGACGCATGCCAGTTGCCAGAAATTAAGAACAGACAAATCATATAATCAAAGTGTTCTTTATGTATTGAAAAGTGAGGATGTAAAACTAATTTAATTTTTCAAATTGGTAAGTAAAACATTTCACAGAGCTTTATATCAGTGCTACTTTTTGGTGAGAAGTAAGACTTGTTAGAAAGACTAAGAAACCCGGAGCAGGTAAATTACAGATGGCTGAACTTGAAAAATAGCATGTGCCATGAAACCTAAATATTTATTTCTAAGAAACCCGAGGCAAAACTATACTCTTGGCTGAGAACTGCAGTCATGATCACATGAAAGCGATCAGGCTCTTTTACAAATGAGAAAGGAGCAAACAGCAGCGACGGTATGAGCTATGAAACGTGACACGGTCTGGGTTTCCAGGTTTGATGTGTGAGCCGGCTGAGACACATGCCACTCTGCACAGATAAAATACGGCATCTTAGTGTGTGAATGATTCACATAGGCCTTTATGGGAACAATTTGGAGGGTTTGAAGTGAAATGGTTGTCAAATTCAAAGATTAATTATTTGCACTGCAGAGCGTGTTTGAGACATTAAAGTGAGGTATAAAAAAAGGAATCAACCATAGCCAGATGGGGGAACTTACACTGAATGTAAGAACTGTTCTTAACTAACACATTGTAAACAGGGCTGCAAGACACACACACACACACGCACGCATGCATGCACCACACACGCACGCACGCACACCTCTGGCTCCTTAGTCTTCTCCATAGTGATGAGTCTGCGGGACGTGTGGCTCGACAGAGTCTGTTCACAATTGCTGATCAGTGTGAGACAAGGGTGTAACGGCACCATCTCTTCGCAGTACCTGTGGCACATATGAAACATATTTTAAAATCATGCAACGTCTAAACAACTAATACATTTTTGTGTATGACAGAGCGCCTATTCCGTTGGTGGCCAGAAGTGATACAATTTTGTATGAATTAAAAGCCGTTTATCCAAACGATTGGTATCAGATGACTGAATCAAATAACATTTTCACAGTCCTTGTTTTTAAAAGCCCTGAAATAATTAAAATAAATAAAAGGGGGCAGCATGGTGGCGTAGTGATTAGCATGGTCGCCTCACAGCAAGAAGGTCCCAAGTTCAATTCCTCCCTTGCATGGGTGTACTCTGGGTACTCTGATTTTCTCCCACAGTTCAAAAATATGCACATTAGGTTGATTGGTTATTGTAAATTGCCCATAGGCGTGAGTGCGAGTGTGTGTGGTTTTCCCCCCATCTGTGGCCCTGCTATAAACTGGCGAGCTGTTCGGGGTGTACCCCTGCTGTTCGCCCTATGTGCATTGGGATAAGCTCCAGCAGACCCCTGTGAGTTAGGGAATAAGCGTGTAAAGAATAAATACAATTTAACACAGAGCTTATAATTAAATTAAAACTACAACCCGTAAAACTATTTTAACCTACAATAAATTTGTATAGTCTTTGATCATGTTTGTGCAAACATCCGCATGCAAGTTCACAATGGCAACCTATTTGCAGTAGTACGAGGTAATTAATTTAGTCTTACTCTGAATTACTAAATTCAGTAATTAAAAAATGAAATGACAAGTTCCTTTTTTGCGTATATTTATTGTTGCGTACCCTTGTTGCATTTATTTATTTTAAAATAAATAAAAATAAGCATACAAAGCGATGGTTATTGTCAAGATAAATATGCCACATTGGCTGGATTCAGACCAGAAGCAGTTTGATGCAAATTCAGTTAATAATTGCCTAAAAGGAGTTAAGTGCTATTTATATATATATTTATATATATATGTATATACATACATACAGGTACTTCTTAAAACTCTATGCCTACCAACATCCACAGTAGAAGTCTTATACACATTTACCTAGCTGTATCAACAAAAACAAACAAAAAGCTCTGTGTTACATAAGCATTGCATGCACAACTCAGGACGTCTTCCTGTTTCTTTAAATGTTGCCTCTGCCTCAGCCCACTACAAGATATACATACGAACCTCCGTTCAGAGGTTTACATTTTGCTGCTGCTGTAACTGCGAAAAAACACTGAACACAGCCTCATTCTGGGAAAGTGTGTTTTTCAGCACCGGGGATAGAAAAAATCACTTGACAGAATATAGAGCTGTGAGTCAGCGAAGACTGATGTCACCACTGCTGCTTCTGGATGCTTTAATAAGACTGATTAAGTCAGAACAACTCTAGATTGCATTGGGTACTGTTAAGACTGGTGGTGCCTGTGCTAACCCAAGGGTCAGACATACAGTATTTCACCTGAGCCAGTGTTAAGATTAAGCCCTGGCTAAAGCAACAGTGATGAGAGAAAAGTTTTAACATGATTTATTACCTTGTGTTTTTTGGTTTGTGCGCCAATGCAGAGTATACAAGACTTTGTGTTCCCTTAATTCAAAAAGGCTGATTAAAAAAAATGCATGCCTTAAATCAACTCAATGTATACAGATCACATAATTGGATTAAAGAGAAACAGGCTCCCTGACATAAAAGCAACAAAACACTGTCAAATGTATTGGGACAACCGTTTAACATATGTGCTTTTTCCCCCCCAGATATTGTCCCACTCTTATAATGACTAACAGATGTCTAGAAAGGATCTTTGCTAGATGGTATGTTTGAGTATGGCTTCTGGGGATTTGCTCATTCATCCATTCAATAGTATTGAGTTTGTTCAGGTAAAGAGAAACTGAGCTTTGGTCAGCTATTTTGTTAATCCTAAAGATGTTTATTGGGGATGAATTCATAACTATATTACAACAATTTTAGACAAATGTTTTCTTTCAGCTTGTTTGGGTTTTCACAACTGTTTAGCTTTAAATGTACTGTAAATATCACAAAATTGTTTTCCCAAAATAATAGCCATTAAAAAATGGTTCAGAAGGAAAACTCCAGAAACTTTCAGTGTAAAATTTAAAGTTACACTGACTGTTCTTGCGTCTTACAAGAACCTACAGTTAATGTTAAGCAGAAGATGCACCAGATATACATGCATTTTCTGGTGAATGCTGTTACAGACCAACGGTGCCGTTAATGGAACATTAGAAGCGGCTTTCATGTCAATACAGTAAACAATTGACGCTATTTGCAGTCTGTGTCTGTATGTTAATCCATGATGGAAGCTGTGATCTATTTGGTAATCAGGTATTTGTCTGCTATGAAGTTGATGATGGTAAGCTCACTTCACTGGCCATTAAATCTTTGTGCTACTCTAGGGAAAGTTGATTCCCGAACTAACAGTGGGCTTCCCAGTAGCACCGCAGAACCACATCACTGTGGCAGCAATTCATCCTTTAGACAGTGCTGTTTATAAACAAGAGTGTTGCAAGATACACATTTACTCTCCAAAAAAATAAAAAGAAAAATTGCAATATTCAGACAAACTTGCAATTTTAAATAGATTGCAGATGAAAAAAATCACTTTGTGATTGCATGTTAAAATTTAAGTAGAAAACAAACTTCATAAATTTTCTGCTTTTGCTAAATCAACAGATTGCATAACTGACAGACAAGGCTGTTCTTTCCCCTGTTTGGCAGAATATTTGTGTCCCAGTTGTTTGACTATTAAAAGCTACAGGAATATCTGATGTATTAGATGTTACCCTCAAAAAACAACTGATCCCTCTAAATAGATACTTGTTCCAACAACTTAAAACGAGACAGGAAGATCTAACTCTGTATATATTGTCTAGCTCGCACTGAAATCCCTTTATGTCTGTCATCAAGGCTTCACACTTTCGTGGCGGTTGGAACAGGATACCCACATTATCCCTAAATTAGAGCACGACATGTGTTACTATGGATTAACCCTGACTCAGTTGCCTCCATGTCATAGTCCGAGTGTGTTAATTCCTCAGCACTGGCAGCAAACAGCACATTCAGTTTACATAAACAGACCACATATACAAGCATTATGTATTAGTGTCTAAGTGAGTAAGCCTGACCAACCAGAGTTTACCCACAAAGATAAAACAATTTATTGATGGTGTAAGTCTGATGAAGTAAGTGCTGACAGTAAAAAAACAAAAAAAGATAAGAAAAAAAAGACTCTTCCTTGAATTTTGCTCTCTGGCCCTGTAATCAGTGGCTAATTAAACGTGGCTATGCATAGTCAGCATCCACAAAAGCGGAGTGGAATGTCCCATATTCCCACCTGCTTCACAGGCAGCATGTCCCAGCAGGTCAAAGTAAACAAACTCAGAACTATTGTGCAGCTTTCACAAAGAGCCACTCTGCCCCCTAGCGAAACTTCAGCTCTGTATAATAATGAAGGTCTGTACTGAAAGAGGGTGAGTGCCGGCATAACCAATTCAGCTCTGACCACTGCTTTACAGAATGTGGACAGTTATTATTTCCATTTTACTTATGTGAAGTAGAATCATACATCACTTACTCTGGCCTGTAAACTGGTAACCAATAAACCAGGCATCCACCCAGGACCAAGTGATGAGCTGCAAAATTTAGAAGGTCAGCAAAAATGTCACTTAGATGGTATTCCATAGAAACCGGAACATGAGTCTCCCAAGCACTGCAACAAATGACACAAAACAACAAAAAACACAGCAGTCTATTAATGTACAAAACTATTTCCATAGCATATGGCATGCATAATGTATATAAAGTATATATAAAACAATAGAAAAAAAATCTGATTTTCATAAAAACAAAAGAACAAAAAGAACAAAAAAGAACATCCAGGGAAAACCTATCAATCAGCCAGCTTTTAATACAAGTAATGAGCTGTGATTACAATTGCTCTTTCAAGTTGAAGTGAGTGCTCCTAATCTCAGCCTGTTACCTGTCCACAGAAGCAAGCAATCAATTAGATAACAACCTTTAATGACCAAACCAAGACCCAAAAGCTGTCCAAGGATGTCAGGGACAAGATTGTAGCCACAAGGCTGGAGCGGTCTACAAGACCATCAGGTGGTATAATTATTCACAAATGGAAGAAACACAAAACAACTGTAAAAAACCCTAGATCAGGCACTCCATGCAAGCTCTCACCTTCCAGTGATCATGAGAACGATAAGCAATTCCCACAACCACATAGGAGGATCTTTTCAGTGGTAGTTAGAGGCTGGTCTGAAGTTTACCAATAAACATTTGAGAGATTTAGATGAGTACTGGGTGAAAGTGTTGTGGACATAAGAGACCCAAGTTTAGCTCTGTGGCCTTAACTCAACTTGCAGTGTTTGGAGAAGCAGGAAGTTTTTCTTACGACCCCAAAAATATCACAACATTACACATGGAGGTGAAAAATAGACACCTGCTGTTAATTAGACAGAACAACTGTCAAATTTCAGGGCAAAGCCCCCTTCCCTCAGCCAAGTTTAGAAGCACAACACAAAATCCTGGAGTGGCCTAACCTGTCTCCAGACCCTAATCCCATATAAAATCTGTGGCTGGAGGCTCAAATAAGAATCTGTTAAAAAAAAAAAAAAAAAAAAAATTGGGACAAAATCACTTTTGTCGTTTGCAAATTTAGTGACATCTGCAAATATTGTTCTCTAGATAGCTTTTCTGTTAATTTGTCTCTCAGTGTTAGAATACACCTTCCCTTAAAGTTATAGACTAATCATTTTGTCGATAGGCAAACATACTAAATTACTATATATATATATAGTAATTTAGTGACATCTGCAAATATTGTTCTCTAGATAGCTTTTCTGTTAATTTGTC
>JAOTQW010000036.1:8017317-8035587 GCA_026260075.1 Sisor rabdophorus | reverse complement strand
ACCAATCAACCTAATGCACATGTTTTTGGACTGTGGGAGGAAACCGGAGTAACCGAAGGAAACACACGCAAGCGCGGGAAGAACATGCAAACTCCGCACAGAAAGACCCCGAACCTGGGATTCAAACCCAGGATCTTTTTGTTGTGAAGGACTGCTTAAAATATAAAAGAGATAAATGTAAGTGGCTCTGAATAAGGGTGTTTGCTAAATGCAGTATAAATAAATGTAATGCATTTATAACTCGTCAGTGGTCAGTAGGGATCATTTACAGATCAAGAGTTTTTTAATACTTCTATATAAAGGGGGTAAGCTATAATCAGTATATGTGCATGTATGCTCTTTAACAGCTTTCTTTCAAACAGAAAACAAAACAAACTTGGCCCTCTATTCCTCCTTCATGCAATAGAGCATGCATAAAATAGAATTTTTAGAAGATGTGTTATTTGCTTGGGGCACAATACCAGGACGCGCTAACTTAAAATGAGTGCTGTGTGTGAGCGTAAATGTGAATTATACATGTAAACTCTTCCAGCGGGACAGGTCTCTGACGTTTGCACAGTAAAATGCTTCCTGTGTATATATGCTTCGGAGACTATGGATAGAGCTAGTGTGTGTGTGTGTGTGTGCGTGCGTGTATGTGAGTAAGATAAATCATTGTTACTCTGTGGTATAGATAACAGTGTTGTTTTTTGTTTAACCCAACAGCGTTATTTAAATAATTTGATACAAACTAGGCAATTCTGCCTTTAAGTTGACTTTTTTGTGCTCTTTTTATATTGTGCTAACTACATGTTGTATGCATTGTATGCATATTATCTTTTTAATTGTGAGAATTAAAACAAATGTACAGTAGATAAAATAAAGAAAGCGTGTGCATGTCTGTTCTCCAGACATTAAAAAATGAATAAATAAAATGTACATGATCCGAGAGACAACATGCTGCACGCTCTGTAAATAAAGTCTAGCTTTGGCTGAGAAAGTAAATTGCCTGCTTTAAGTTTGGATATAAATATTTCGACTTTAAATGGGTTAATTTCATGGAAAAATTTAATTCCAGTTGATGCTCTGATGATTTAGTTAAAACAATATTATTTAGTCTGATAACTTACCTTCTCAATAATCTGCCAACACAAACACATCCTGGAGGTGTGTTTCTTGAAACATCAATAAGACATTTTCAATTTGATTATCATATTTTAAATATTTGAAATGATAAAGGTGAATTTTTACCTGATTTAGACCTTAAGTGCTGAGACGCCTTCCAAAAATGCAGTGAAACCAATTTTGATCATAACACAAATTCAGTGTATATAACTGTAAGTTCTTTTCTTTAAAACTAATTTGATATTTATTACAAAACTAAGACGATCAATGTGCAGTAAAGCTTTAGATAGTCAAGTGAATTCTTTCAATTTGCTCTTTTAGAACAATAGTGCCCTATAGCTTCCAGTGTTGCCAGATGATTATACATAGATTTGAACATTTGTTCTGAAGAAACTAGGCGGATGCTTTCTAATAAGAAAAAGAAATGAGGTTAATTTTAATAATCCTTTTTTTATTTCCTGAGCAGTTTCTTTGTAAATGCACAATGCTTTTAGAATTGCCTTACATGCTGAAAATCATTATGGTGGAGAAAATTAAATAATCATAATATATCATAAATTATGCAAATCCTTAGCTTTCCAGTAGGGGGTTGGTGTGACATGACGTTCTGGTTATAAATATATACATTAAGTTTGCTTGTTATGTGTATACGTTTATGTTATACTTTTTCTAATACACAGAGTCCAAAATAAACTTTATTTCTATTTCTTACTGTTCCATTCACTCTCGACATTGTAGTCTCTCTGGTCTTTGCATGCTCTCATTTCCTCCCTCTTTCCCTCTCTCTCTCTCTCTCTCTCTCTCTGTCTCCCACTGTGTCCTGGGCATTTTCTCCAGCCATCTGTTCAGAAGGGTGGGGTTGACTGAAAAAGCAGATACACACTAGCTACACATACACTACCATAGCACAAAAATGGTGGGTAAGCTGTTTAGAAAAAAAGATATGTCATATAGTGACAAAAATGTTTTGTTCATTTGTCTAGTTTATAAAACACCCTACTGGTATGTATTATTTATCAATGAAATGTATTGAGTAGCACATAGGCAGCATATTTAAAAGACCAGAAGCTCATAGAGTGCATTCCATTGATACTTTGGCAAATGGGATCTGATAGCAGCTGGACAGCTGGATTTATCTGTAATGATGAGAGTGTAAGTGGCTCCACACAAAGCAGACTTGGTAACTCTTGGTTTGTGTGAGCTAAGAGAAAATGGAAGCTCTAAGTCCAGAGTAATAGACCTGCTGCATTTTTAATAAAGGACCACTTTGTAACCAATGCTTGATGGATTTTCTACCCTTGAAGATCCTTCTGCTTTTTACACATAGCTCTGCTGTTAGGCTCTCAGAGTGCTTAACAAAGCCTGGGCAGCAGGGATAAATGGCAAAAACCAAGGGAGCAAACTCATGCAAAGAGCAGCAGAATCAAAATTTATCAGATTTCTATGGCTTTATTTCTGTTTTATGCCTACAGTTACTGTCTGTGTACACAGCATCTGTTTGGTAAGAGAATTAAACTGTTAAAGTTGGGATTTGTATTGTACTTGATCAGTCCTACAGTTAGAGTCCCTCACAAAAAAGAAAACACTGTGAGTGTTACATGTTAATATGCTGATTAGGCATTGTATCAATAATATATTAGCTATTCATTGAGGTTGTAATGTATAATTTGCCAAGTTTTGGTCAGTTTTAGCAAACCATAGTTTAACAATGTTGGTCTGCAATAAGTAGGTCCAGTCTCCAACTTTGAAATAATCATCTACCATCTGTGCAATCTCTCTCTTGATCCAAAGGTCTTGCCAGAAATTAAACTGTAACTAATCAAAAATAAAAAAAGAAGATTATGGCTAAAACCCATTATCCCCAGGGTCCAGGATTAGTTCATGAGCTCAAGTTACTGGGTGTGCAGTTTTTCACACGGTCTTTCTGTGCCCATATGGGTTGCTTTTCATTTTGTCCAACCTCTCAAACCAATGCTATGAATTAGAATTAGCGTTGTGTCTCTGATGCCTTTTGATGGACTGGCACTTCTGTCAGAGTGCATTCCAGCATAGAACAGTGTGTCAAGGACATCCCCTAAAACCATGAACAAGTAATTAGTAATGATTTCATTAAGATCAAACTTAGTCACACTAGTTAAATATTTCACGTTTAATGCCTATAATATAAAGGCTATGTCTGGAAAAAGACTATAATATACTGTATATTGTCTAGTCTAGTATATATAGTCTATATCATATTACTATACTATCTTAATACATATTTATTTCCTTTAAAAATTCTGTCCTATAAATGTGTATTTCTTTTATAATTTCTGTTTTTTACTATACAAGCATGTTTAGTTATGGACTAATTGCTTGCGACACTAAGAATGGCCTGGCCATATGGTGTGTGTGTGTGTGTGTGTACAGGGTAATTGTGGGGTTTGGGGCTGGATATTTGACTGGTAATGTGATAATAAATCTTGACTGATGTGTTCTAAGGCCCAGATGTGGCTTAAGGTGAACTGTACAGGTTTACACTGTCTAAACACTAAAACTTTCACCACTTGAAGTTGACTAGATGTATTTAAACATGACACCTGGCATCCAAGTCTTGTCATCTTTGCAGAAATTAAAGCTGATGAAATCTGATGTTGCTAGTGTGCCAGGATTTCAGAGGGACAAGAAGAGAAGGATGTAGTGAAATATGGTGCTTAAATAGGGTTTTTTTATTCTCTCCTGTCACTTGCTTCATCCCTCTCCTGCGTTTTAATCAGGAGACATGCTGGAAACTGATGCCTCAGAAACAGTGCATTCAAAACCAAGGACAGTGTAGGAGAGGAGAGGTGTCATAAATTCCTGAATATACTCCTGAGGGAATTCTCTGTCCAGCCTCTTGGCTCCAAGCTCTGCCTCTCTTTTTTGAGTCCAATTTATGCACACCTTATTGGCAGTTACGACCACAGCTCTAATCGGATATGTGTCCAGCGCTTTTAATCTCTTATATCTGTGTCCAATTGTCCACGCATGGCTAAAGAAACGAGCCTACACCGCACTCACAATGCTTCAGGAGGGACAATTTGTTTTGACCCTAGTCTTTACTCTATAAATACTATAACCTATCTGAGAAAGCTGGTTATTCTGTAATATTCTCAAGCTTTGCTGATTTATTTACTTGATATTCCTGTCTGGGCATTTACAACTATACTTTTAGGCTCTTCTTGGGGTTAAGTTATACAAACAGTGCTTTATTATTTCTTGTTCAAATAAATTTACACAGATAGCATATTTATTTTGGATTATTTGTGTAGCAAACTATTTTGTGAACACATCAGTAGGTTTAAAAGCACGCAAAAAATCCTTGATAGTAATAGCTTTGACTTGCTAATGTATTTATTTTGTTACAAAAGCTAAAATTTTGTCAAAGCTAAATTAATCCTGAATAAGGATAAGAAAATCTAATAATTGTAATTACAAGATTAAAGGGCAGATCGTTAAGATGATATTTAAGCATTTAAGACAATTCTAACTTGGAGTGAAATTTAAAAAAATCCATCTGAATTATTTTCACTCGCTATTACGTTTTTCTAAACGTAAAACATTCCGCAATGAATTCTCTTTAACAATGAGCTCCGAATCTATTCGGTAAACAATTCTGCTTGTTTCTTTATTAAATTCATGGCAGAAGTGGTCTTTCCACTTGGTTAAACTCCCTTAAGCCTGGAATAGGGAGAAAATAGAGAGTTCCAGACTACACTTATTAGCCACTCTATCTGTCACACAACTCTGCCCTTGATTGCAAGCTCTCTTCATTGCACACACACACACACGCACACACACACACACACACACACACACACAAACACTGCAATAGTGTGAACATAATCTAAATTAGTTGTTTTCCCCATCCAGTTTTGACCATCCAGCCTCCCAAGTTTTAAGACAGGAAGCAAGCATATGTCAATGTAAAAGAGGAATAGAGAGAGAGGTGATTGTGTTAAAGTGGCAAAGGAAGAGGAGGATAAAAGCTTGACAGGATTAGTCTTACAGACACTACAGGCTGTGTGACCTTGTCCACTAAGCTGACACATGCGCAGCATGGCGCTCGGAGCGAGAGTCAAGTTTTCTACTCCTTTCAATCCAGCTGTCTCATTTGTTTGCTCCTGCTCTCACACTTACCACACCTTGCTACTTTTATGAATGATTAAGCTGCTTTGTGTGTGCTACTGCTGCAGCTAGGTCACCAGATGCCACATGCAGCTACATCACATGTGTCTACATCACGATTACATCACCTGTTTAAAGAGATACAAATTTAATCTGCTGTCTTAACTTCCATATGTGATCTGAAATAAAAAAAAAACATGTTTACAAAAACATAAATAAAAATAGTCATGTGGCATTCAATTTTAATGTGAAAGTGGTAGCACAGTAGTTAGACTGCTTATATGACGATCACGATTTGAATCTCAGAACCACTAAGTTGCCACAGTTTGGCCCCTGAGCAGGGCCCTTATCACCCAATTGCTCAGTTGTCTAAAATAGATAAATGTAAGTCGCTCTGGTTAAGGCAATATATGTGGATATAACTAACAAAATTATTTCCTAATCCATTTCTCTTGTGTCAGTTTAGGATGGTTCTTTTTTTCTTTTAAGTTTTTAAAACCAACTTATACAAGATTTAGCCACAAAAGTAGGGAGAAATCTGGGGTGCGGTCAGTCTTCCAGTTCAAACTATGCACAGAAAATCTCCTTGTCTGGGACACAAACCTGGGACCCTTGCTTTGAGGTGACTGTTTTAATCACCACACCACAGCACCACCCATCTTAATCCGTCATGGAAGTCAATCAACAAAAATGTTAATTATGCACTGCATGATTTGCATATTATGTATGATCATAGCAGTCCTACTGCAACATGAATCCTTCTTAAACCAGCTGCTGCGTAAGGAATTGTCTGCTTTGATACGTATTTTTGATTGTGTGTTTCTTTGAAGTTCTGGTAAAATTCTGTTTTCCTCGCAGACCTCCTGTGTGAAAGAAATGCATTTGGCTGGCCTAAGTGGTGGCGGGCACAAAAAAATCTGCCTTCTTTTTTAGCCTTGCATAAGCACAGTCCTTTCATCTTCTGGTGTGGCAGCAGGAAAGAGGAAGGAAGTTTGAAGAGGATGTTAAACTTTTTGTTTGCACATTTCTTTTAAATCTCCAAGCCTTTTTTATGCAGCTCTGTGACGCTGTTCCACTCCACTCTATCTGATGATCCGTCAAGCCATCATACACTTCAAAAAGGACTGGAAGTCACGCACAGACAAACACTCACAAACACAATCAGGCACACATGGTGGTAGGCTGTCTAATAGTGGTGTGGTAATGTTTTCTGAACTGCTCAAAGATAGTGAGTGGGGTGAGGTGAGGTGGGAGTTCAGACAGCGTTAGAGAAATTGTAGATTGTGGTTTCAATGTCTGCTGCTATGTCAAAATGTTCTTGTGGTAATAAAAATATCCACAGAAATCCAAAATAAGTTGAGTGTCATTGTCAGGAAAGTAAAATGTTTAATTGAACAACTAAAAGCTGCGACACACAAACATCTTTCAGAAATCCAAGTCCAAGAAATTAGAGTATTATTTGTATGTAATGACTAGTAATTATTAAAATCCTGAAGGCAATTCTATTTTATGTGCTGTATCCTACCAATGGATTGGATTTGGTTTAGATGATGGTATGGCATTAATTATCTGCATTAACAATCATATCAATATGCCATTGAGAGGACAAGAGAAGAAAATTATGTGTGTGTGTGTGTGTGTGTGTGTGCGTGCATGCATGCGTGTGTGCTACTGAAGCTACATACTAATTAGACCACTTGAAGTTGACATGCCGCACATGAGTCCATATTGAAATTCACTGTGGAATGCCTCTTGACAGTTAACTGTGTGTTAAGTTTAATTTGACTGGCAAAATAAAATCAGAGGTCAGCTAAAGTCCAAGGCTTAACTAACCCTAATTAGAATACAAACGCCACCGCACGATGCATGATGCAATGCCCAACCCTATTTATGAGTCTTCGTCGAGCTGAGGGCCACAAAAACACACAAAGACGTTAAGAATCTACCAAGTCTCTGTAATTTAATTCTGTATATTACACGCTTCATCAGGAAAAAATAGCCTGTTCACATGCCCCATAACAACCCCCCCACGGGTCGCTGTGGGCATACTAGTAATAATGCATAAACATGAGTAATACACATATCTATAATACAAATATTGTTTTATAATAGCACATACCCTATATTACATTTCCCAGGCTGAGCATATTCTGAATAATAAGAATATGAAACATAATACATCTATATTTAGGCTTTGTATACTGATATTGTTTTACAGAAGTGTGGTGTATAGTGATATTATCGTTGTGTTACAGATTTAAGACGTGCCCTTGAAAGCAATATTGGATGGAAAAAAATTCTTGTTGGTATTCAGTGAGCAGAGATGAAAACTCCAGTAACTGGAAAGACTAAGGCTAAATGTACATGATTGTCATGAATTCAATACCTTTAAAAAGTTCTGTAGTTCATTCATGCAACATTCATTCAATAATTCATTAATTCATCTTCTATACCCTAGCTCAAGAATATGGTGGACTAGTGGAGCTTATCCCAGCACACATATGGGGAGAGGCAGGGGTGCACTCTGGACAGGTTGCCAGTGGATTGCAGGGCCACACAATCACACGCACATTCACTCCTATGGGCAATTTAGAGTCACCAATCAACCTAATGTACATGTTTTCTGATTGTGGGAAGAAACCAGAGTACCTGGAGTAAACCCATGCAGGTGCGGAGAGAACATGCAAACTTCTTGTTGTGAGGTGACCATGCTAACCACTAGGCCACTGTGCCACCCATTTATAAAAAATTTTTTTGCAACCATTCATTCATTCATTTATTATGTCTAAACGCTTATTTCCTAACTTAAGGTCACAGCAGTCTGCTGGAGTCCCAGGGCACATAGGGCACAAGTCAGGGATACACCCTCAACGAGTTGCCAGTATCCCCCAGGACCACAGATAGATAAACAATCAGATACACTCACACTCACTCCTATGGCCAATTTAGAATCACCAATCAAACTAAAGTAGTTGTTTTTGGACTGTGGGAGAAAACTGGAGGGGAAATCCACACAAGCGCAGGAAGAACAAGCAAACTGACCACAGAATGACCCGACTAGGAATCAAACCTGAGACCTTCCTGCAGTGAGACGACTGTGCTAAACACCACACCACTGCACGGCCCTAGTTGCTTTTTAAATTTGGAAAAGAAAATCTATAAAAAGCTGAATGCCAGAATAGCAGCTTTTTTAAACTCCCTGAGAACATTTACAACTTGTAATTCACAATACATTTTTACCCCAGATTATTTATCTCCCCTTTAAAGCAGGATTAGCACCATTTTTGCTTTATTTGCAATAACCCCACATTACAGTGACAAATGTGTACAGTGTAAAAGATGTTGCAGGGTTCGATGCTTAGCAACAGACACCGAGTTAAAAAGTGAACAGATGTGCCTTATATCACATGGTATATAATATACAGTCAAAGCAACACATTTGTAGCATTTCAGTGGAGAAACCTTAAGATGAAAGAAACTTGTAAGTTTACTTGTAAACTTGTAAACTTGAGTGTTTAAATAAAAGAAAAACACAAACTGATTAGGGCAATGATCAATACCTTAAAACATATAGTGAAAGGTTTTACTTTGCATATCCCACCCTGAAGGTTGGGGTGAAAGTGCAGAGTCAGCAACGTTGCATTCCCCCCGGAGCAGGAAGTAATAAGGGCCTTTCTCAAGGACACAACTGTGGCGGATTTGGCAGCGGTGAGGCTTCAGTACCTTACTCAGCACCTTAACAATTTAAGCCATTAGTTATCACTCTTGAGAACTTTTAATATTACAAATACTTTGATATTTTGGTTTTCTTTCTTCTGTTTTTTTTGTCGATCTTTTGTACTTTGGTAGAATCATGAGACAAGCTGTTATTGGATTAAATATAAGCAGTGCGTGATTTATAATTTATGAGATTACCCAGGACTCTGTCTAAACAGTAAGTCAGCTGTAAATATTTTAAGTTTGAAAAGCCTTCATAAGAACACTCTTAGCTGATTTAGTCAATAATTAAGCCCAGCATCCAATTGCCATTTTCAATTTGTAGCTGTGAGTGTAACTTAAGTGTAATGGTAATAAATGTGGGCTATGCTCTTAGAATATAACTATTGGATTATTGAAATTGTGGCAATAAAATTAGGCAGTAAATTAGCATACTGCTTTACACTTTTATTGAATAAATAATTTACACTGCACTTAGTATGCAAATGGATAGATTTTGTTTATTGAGACTAATAACAGCAGAGGAAAGGATGGTCACTTGCGCTTAGAGGCTGTGCATTTCTCCCGAGAGCAAACAATTTTAAGGTAAGCCTGTTTTCTAGTTTATTTTAGTTTTTTAGGATACAAAATAACATATAATGTTACATATGTAAGTGATTCCTTCTATTTCAAACTTTTTGATTGCAAATATTTCATCAGATTTAGTAACGGCACAATATGACAACACCAAAATGCTTTTTCTGTTTTTGTTTCATCTCTTTCTTTCTTACCCACCATTTTGCACCTGAGCCTCTGCTATTTGACAGCAAAGGCATTTTTTACAAGCATGTCAATCTCAATCCCATAACCTGAAGGATGTTGGTTCATGAAATGTTGCACCTGAGCAGCATTAGAAAGGCCATTTCTGAGAAAATATACAAGAGGTTAGCTTAGTCACATGCAGAAGAAAAACCACCATGAGAAAGTAGACTTCAGAAAGTTGAAAAGTTTATGCCTGCCCTAAAGACAAGATTGGAGGAGGATAAAAGGTATGTGCATCGGACACAAGGTGAAAAGAAAGACAGAGAGAAAGAGAGAGAGAAAGAAAGAGAGAGTAAAGGGGGATTGGGAAAAGGCTGTCTTCTTCAAAAGACAGACCACAAGCCGTCTGTCTCCCTCCATCAGTCTCAGCTAAACTCCTGCGCCCAGCCTGAGCTTGGTTTGCATAATTCAGCAAGGTGGCCAAGCCTACATCTGCAGATTATCATTCCTAATGGAAGAGAATACACGAAGGAGAGAAATAAAAAGCAACAAAGAAACATGCTTGAATTGCGTAGGGTTCATCTGTATTGTGTTATTCATTGGGTCTTTTTTAAAACAACTAATGCGCATAATTGCAGAAACACACAAAATCCAAAAGCAAATACCCAAATGTGAAAAATATGCAAAGGAAGCAGTGAATTATGTCGCATAGTTGTTCAACAAAGAATTGAACACATCTGTCTTTGATGATGTGTGTTGGTATAGCGTTTGTTTTAGTTGCATGTGAACTACATTGACTTGCTTTCATTAGCATGTCTTCTGGGTTTTCAAATTCGGGTTGTTTTACGTCGGTCTTTCTTTTGTTGATGGTGTATGCAGGGCGGCTGTTAAAGGGATCATAGGATCAGATGGACCCGAGGCAGCACTGCTGCTCCTCAACATGGGTTTAGCTTATTAGTCAAAAGATTAAAGGATCTCTGGTCCTGTTTTTTTCTTCCCCTTTTAGAAGTAAAAGCCTCTGTTGGTCTTTACAGATGTTATCTCGGCCGTATCTGTCCTGTTTTTTATCCTTAGTGTAATTGTTCCTTTGTTCTGGACATGTGGTGCGCGGTTATGAGATTACTCAACTATGACTTGGGTGATTTTAATGTCAAATAAGCGTAGCATTAGCCACGAGTTTGTGACTTATATGCAGTTTGTGTTTATGCAACAAAGAAGTCATTGCTGAAATTGTTTTGGTATGTAGAAATACACAATACAGACAAACCTATTGGAACACCTGATCACCACATATAGAAAAATAATTTAAGATTTAGTCTTCTTGTGAAATTCCTATTTTCGATAATAGCCTCAATACTACCTAAAATACTTTACTCCATATGAGATATTTACTTGTTTAGCTATTATTTTCTTTACACACTAATATTGGATAAGGAAGACAGGATGTTGCCAAAGTTATTGATTGCAGTTCTACGAAGAACACATTTTTTCACATCAATCATAACACATTCTTTTCGTAGGGACCTTGTACACAAGCTAAAACATTGTTTAAGTCTCTTTGTTCCACTAAACGACCAATGTTATATAGTAAGGTGTCCATAAACATAAATAAAAAATAATTATTGGCTTGCTTACATTTGGAAAAAGAAAGAGCACTCTAATTTTCACAGATGGCAGCTTTCATTTTAGACCTGCCTGAGGTAAAAGTCTCAAAAGTCTGGGTGCCAGAACCTCTAACCACCAATTAAAATCATTGATTTAAGAGATCAATTATTAACAACAGGAAGTGCTTTTTTAGAAGGAATTGCTTAAGGTTACTAAATCAATCTCACTTGTTCTTTTGTCGTTCTTCCTTACTTTCTTCCTATTCCTACCTCATTGCTTTATTGCCTCCAGGTAATTTATTTTGCTTTTGTTGGTACTTTCTACCACTAATAACAAATACTTATTCTTATAGCTCTACTATTGATATATAATACATAAAGCATGTTCTCATATAAATCACTTATTGCTGTTAGTTATCCCAAGCTGGTGAGGTTTGCTTGCTGTCACGACTGCTCCAATTAAGTTTACTATGTTTTTGTATATTTTTTGCATTGTTTCTTATAAAACTAGTGCACTTTACTCTTTACACTTTACTAGCCACTTTAAAAACAAACACTTAAAACACATGCACAGCACACCTATAATTACCTATACTGTTTACTGTATACTGGCATTCTTTCATTTATTCATCTTCTATACCCGCTTATTCCCTAGCTCGGGGTCAGTGTGAATAGGGTGAGAGTCAGGGGTACACCCTGGACAGGTCACCAGTTCATCGCAGGGCCACAGATAAACGAACAACCTCACACACTCACACGTACCAATCATGTACAGGTTTTCAGACTGTGGACGAAACTCGGATGAAAACCCATGCAAACTCGCACAGAAAGGCCCCTTGTCCGGGAATCACACCAGGGACCTTCTTGCTGTGAGACTACCATGCTAACCACGACACCACCACGCTGCCCATGCTATTTATTCATTCATTTTCTAAACTCGCTTATTCCTTAATTCACGGTCACAGGGGTCTGCTGTAGCCTATCCCAGCAGACACAGGGCAAGAGGCAGGGGTACACCCTGGACGACCTCACGAGTCCAACACAAGACACACAATGTTTTTGCACTTTTGGGAATTGAACCCAGGACCTTTTTGAGACAGCTGTGCTAACCACTACGCACCGCCCTCCCCCATGTTATTCATTTGTCACTATTTTATTATAGAATTTGTTTATTTTTCAATTGTAAGTCATAAAGAGGATTTCATTATATGTTGTACTGTGTATAAGCATGTATGTGACAAATAAAATTAGAATTTTACTTAGTAATGCTTGTACAAAACACAATGAGTACAAAACACACAGTAAGTACTGTGAGTACTGTTATTTCTGTGATACCTGTACAAAAGGAAAAGGATTGTTTAAGTAGAGTACAGTCCTTATTTTACCAAAGTGCTTATTGTACAAAAATGTTTAATTTTTACTGCTTTTAATCAACAATCCAAGTATAAGTTTTAACAGTATATTACAAAATGCATTGTTAACTAGCTAGATAATGTAGGTGAACCCGCTGGGTTTTCTTTGTTCACTCCAGTAGGTTCAAAGCTAGCTAGCTAACTCAATGTCAATAAAGCCAAATCTTTAATGAAGCATACACAAAATTACAAATGTAATTAAAATAATTAACTATTATTTTCAAATCATTTAATAATAATCTACTAAATCAATTTTATAGTAAGCACAGTAATCCTGTTTTTTTTAATTCTTTTAACTGATCCTTATTTTTTCATGAAATAATTGTGGAATGGCTCCGAAAAACTGTGCATAGGTGCATCTGTGCACTAAAGTGAGACATTGTTGTAGCGTAGTGCGGCACTAAACAGGTCTATCACACTGTGTCTGAATCGTAATGGCTATGGTGGAATGAAGCCCGGCTCAAACGGATGTTACCTGCCTGTACAGTAATTGGCACTCTGACAGTAAAGCACAAGCTGAGTGGGAAGAGGCTGTTACTTTGAACAGTTTATGGTACACAGCTGCTTTTATGCAAAATGATTATTTTTCTTTCCTCTGATCACCTGATATTTATCATACATATAAAACAAAAAGCTGTAGCCAAATTAAATGAAGAGGCAGCCCTAATTGTTTATCTGAGTGATCACATTGGGCTCAAAAACACAAATATTTCTGCAGATAATTACATAGAGTGGGTGGACAAACAGTGTGAATTGAGTATGAGTATTGTCCAGACAACACACTGTTTTTCTTGAACAGTGGAAAGCTAAGAAAGTTGCATGCATGGCGAATTTAATGAAGCTAAACAGCAAAAAAAAATTATAGCGAAACTCGGCACATTATAGCGAAAATTATACTCGGCACATTAACTATACTAAACTCAATATCCAGCATCAGCGGCGCAATGGCGTAGTGGTTAGCACATTCGCTTCATAGCAAGAAGGTTTGGGTTCGATTCGTCTTTCTGTGCAGAGTTTGCATGCTCTCCCCGCGCTTGTGTGAGATTCCTCTGGGTACTCTGGTTTCCTCACACAGTTAAAAAAAATTAGGTTGATTGCTGATTCTAAATTGCCTGAGTGTGTGTGGTTGTCTATGTATGGCTCTTCTATAGACTGGCAACATGTCCAGGGTGTACCCCTTCCTTTTGCGCTATGTCGCTGAGATAGGCTCCAGCAGACCCCTGTTACCCCAAATTAGAGAATTAATGGGTATCAAAGATAATTGAATGAATGAATAATGGATTTTTTGAATCATTGTTGATGTATTTGACATTGATACATTTTTGGCTCACAGGTTAGCTGCCTGTAATTATGTTTTGTTTAGTGGTAATGTAAATAATTAGAAGTTCGTAACGTTGAATAAAAATTGTCCCACTGCTCTAATAATTGTTTGCTGTGCTAACAACATTTAACTGGCTAGCTAACTTAGCCAAACACTTCTGAAGTTTTAGCTGTACTCTTCTGTTGTGATCCTTAGTCTGTAATATTGCCACAGTGGCGTATATTTTTTATTTACATTTATCATAAACCTTTATCATTCTTAACTTTTAGTTATGACTGCATTACCTGCATTAAACCTGTACTGAATTAAACCACATGCACTCACACCCACTCCGATGGACAATTTAGAATCGCCATTCAACCTAATGCACATGTTTTTGGACTGTGAGAGGAAACTGGAGTACCCGAAGGTACGCAACGAGGGGAGAACATGCAAATTACACACATGCAACAAGGGGAGAACAAGCTAATTCCGCACAGAAAGACCAGGTTAACGAACCCAAGACCCTCTTGCTGTGAGGCAAACATGCTAACCACTACACCACTGTGCCGCCCCAGAGTAAAGGAACAATGTCTCTATAAGTGAGATAAAGCAGAAAAATGTATAGTCACCATTAATTATCAGATTTAATACACTCATGTAGGGTCGATAATTTTACTGGAATATATAATGGCAGTATTAAAAATATTGATAATTTAGGATCAAGCTACGCATCCCTAGTGTTTAAATGCCTTTTATTGTTCTCAGGTTTGTGCAAAGAGATCATCCAACTTCTTAGTAATTTATAGTGTAGACATTTTGTTTGCCATTTCTGGATATACCTTAAATGTTTTTGACTCAGTCACTGTGGATCTCCTCTGATTCCCTGAGAAATGCCTGGATGATTCTTCCTAACACCCAGTTTCCCAGTCTCTGCTGTTTACTGCATCAGATATCAAAAGGAAAAATACTTCATGGCTATTGTTAGTCTAAAGTCCTCTTGTTTAAACCAACCATCACAAAATTAAACAATGATAGTGGCAAAATAGATGGTTTTAACCCTACAAATTATTCGATATAACCATTAAATTAGACAAAAGTACAGAATAAATTCCAGCCATAAAAAGGTCCTGCAGTATTTTTTCAAATTCTGAATCAATCAAAGCATCTACTGCTTTACAGAACATTGAATTGAAGCATACTTTTCATGAGGAAATTAAAATGTACACATACACACACACACACACACACACACACAGATGAAGCTAAGTGGGGACAATTGGTACAAGTCCACATATTTTTTTGGAGCCCTAGAAATCTGTCTTATTAGTAGAAACAGTAATGTGATAAAATTATTTCATAGGGCCCAGAATTACTAGCTGTGTCCCCGCACACAAACACACACACACTGCCCTGACATAATATGACAGTGATGGTGTGTGACTAATGGACTGGAAAACTGACGACTTAATGCAGTGAGAAGGCCAGACACAGACAGTGTGTATGTAACACTTCACCATGTGTGCTGATGTGTTCTGATGGGTAATGTGTAGATTGAATTCAAGGTTGACATATGAAGCCATTGTGGTCATGTGTGTTGCAATATTATACATATTACTGCAACCCATTAATATTCCCTAGGCTGGTGTCCAACACTTACAATATGCTACTCCTAACTTAATTTTGTGTTATTTATTCTGCGGTAACTATCAGGGTCTAAACATCTGTAATGTGACATCAAATGTAATTTATTGATGCTTTTGAACTGAATCTCAGGAGTAAAATTTGAGTAACATTCACTTCAGAAGTATTCTGCTTTACCCTGAACAGAGTCCTGCTTTTACTTTTGCACTTTTCCTCCGAATTACTGTAACATGAGCCCAAACCCACATCCGCCAGATTACCATGTGATGGCAATTAACTTGATACTGATTAACTGTGACAAAAAAGGAGCAAGGAATGAGGAATTTCCAGTATTATGAATATTTTGAATGCTTTCTGAAAAGGCAAGCCTAGAGGATTCAAATCAAATGAAAATAACCTCTTTCTGACCCACAGTGTATAGGCAAAAGTTTGTGGACATATTGTACATTTTTAAACTTTTGGAAGGACACGAATAATGTATATATATATATAGTTTTGCTCACATCATGTATATGGTTTACGTATGGCCTACACAACCTTTTTTTACTTATTTCACATTTTGTATTATTATAGCAAAATTTTATCCTTGTAAGATACCTAAACCCTAAATCACACCGAAAAATGATACAGCAGGATACATTCCTCTATAATGAGTTATAGAGTTATAGTTTTTGGAACAGCTCTTTGTCTGCAAAGTAGAAGTGTTAGTATGCTGGCCAAGGCCATAATGAATTTGATAAACTGAGGCGGGACCGTAACCCTGCAGCTCAGAGACATTTCTAATTGATTGATAAGACCCTGCCTCTTCCTCCACTTTGTTGCCGGGGTAACGGTGCTGGTACCCAAGAGGGCTCAATCAGTAGTGAGGTCTGAGGAAGCTTCTCATTCTGATGTTAATTTCAGACTGAAGATTGGGAAAAGAGAGTACAGAACAGAGCATCCGCACTGTTCTCGCCCATAACAATACACCACGAAGTCATTCTCGGATTAAAATGGACTGCGATGGATTTGCAAGCTTCCCGGTGCCTGTTCATATGTAAATGAGATTGACATTGATTGTTTTCTCACATTTAAATATGACGTGTCTACCCTGGAAAGACTAGGGATTTAGTGGGGCTAATACAGCAGTCAAAAAAGGTACCAGTCACTTGTCTTGTCCTTTTTATACATTTAATATGTGAAGGAAACCACATTAACACCTAAAAAAGAAACATTTTCATTACTATTTATTCTACTTAAGCTTATTAATCATTTTATTCTGGTTAGGTTTATGGTTTAACTGGAACATTTCCCAGAAACTGTGGGCACAAGGAGGAAATACACACTGGATGAGGCACACAAACAAACACTCCCACGCTCACCTACCTACGATCACTAATTCACTTACTAGCATTTTATGGCCATAGTGCTGTGACACTGTGCCCACATATATTACTACAAATATTTAAGTTAAAACTACTTTTAAACGGTGAACATAGTGATATTACTTAATTTGCATGTTGAATATAAATAAGTGAAATTTGCATGAGTATGTATATTCATATCAAAACTGAATCTTTAATTATTCATGCTTCGAGAATATTTGAAGGGCCTCACATTTCTTGTGAACAATGTTGAAGCGTAGCTGTTGGGAAATCACAGATGTGAGTGAGTCAGTGTGAAAGGGTGTAGAATGAGACACAGATTGTCATTTATTATGTAGGTGGGAAGAGCTGGAGAGCAGATTGAGTTTATGCTAGACTAATACATATTCTCACTTAGACAAACACACATCCTTTCTTTCTTTCTTTTTCACTGCACAGCTTTTCATTTACTCAGTCTGTCTGTCTGTCTGCCTGTCTTTCTTTCTTTTCCGTGTCGTGAGAGAGGCCAGAGAGGAGGATGTTGTTAGTCCTGTCTGGCTGAATGTTTGTGTAACTTGTTTATGACATTAAATGAGCGTGGGCCTGACGTTAACAAGCTCGAGGATGGTTTGAGCCTCTGAAGCTGTGTGCTTCTGCTAAATTAAAGCCAGTCTGTTTGTCCCTGCATTCCTGCTGAGGTAGAGGCAGAGAGAGAGATTGCGTGTGTGTAAGAGAGAGATAGAGAGAGAGAGAGAGAGAGAGAGAGAGTTAGAGAGAGAAAGAGAGTATTCAGGTGCTTTTTCTCTCTCTCACTCTCTCTCTGTCTCTCTCTCTCTCCCCCCTGTCCCTTACCCCCTCTTTCTCTCTCTCTCTTCCTCTCTGTCTCTCTCTCTCTCAGAGTGTGTGGTCCACTGCACTGTGTAACTTATTGGAAAGGTCAAAAGTGACAGACTTGTGTGGGAGGCGCGCTATTTAAGCAGGCTTTATCAGTATTCTGAAGCTTATTCACCACAGGATTCTGTTCTAAAGAAAAGTACATGCTGGGATAATTCCATCTTCCTAAGCTTAATTGGTCATTTTTAATTCATGCATCTTTACAGAGAAAAAGAAACAAAATGACTAAACCTGGTAATCATTAGCTCAATGCAGGAAAACTCTGATTTTTTTTACTACAGATAGAATATTAGATCAAGGGAAAGGTGTTCAAGACCGTGGTAAGACCAGCGATGATGTATGGTTTAGAGACAGTGGCGCTGAAA
>JAOTQW010000036.1:7982336-7993547 GCA_026260075.1 Sisor rabdophorus | reverse complement strand
ATATATATATATATATATATAAATAAAGAATTCCTTTTCTTTATTCTGATGAGTCCTTAGTTGAGTCGCTAGAGAGTTGAGCAGTTGAGATAAATTAGCTGCCATTTCATCGACGTCGGTGGCATGAAAGCCTGATGGGCCGAGGCTGTTCACGGTGACAGTGAAATGATCCCTCCTTTATTAAACGCCTCCATCCCTATAAAAGTGGAGTAATATACTCTCTCGTCTTACCTGGAGGAAGGAGACACATTAAACATTAATTAAAAGTCACATTGGGAGGGCCTTTCTTATATCAGTCACCGTTTTCTGCTCGCGGATACAGAGCAGATAAGAAACTTTATTACCTTCTTTGATGAAAGAGGGAGGAAAGAAAAGGAAAAGCAAGATATAGAAAGGGAGGGAGGTGATCATTCACACATCCTGAAATTTGTGCACACGCCTATCATTGCTAATGAATCGAGAATGATTTTAGCGCAATGCAGATTTTTAGTGCAAGAATGTCTCACCACTCAGATAGACATGTCCTCTAACTAATAAAGAAAAACAGAAAAATGAACTTGTGAATTAGGGTTTTAAATCATATGTCTATTGTATTCTGGTATAAAGGTGATGGAATGCAAACAATTGAAACAACGCAAATGATAAATTTATTGTTTATATAAAAAACAGTCCTTCATAGTCCTGTATGTTTAGTTATTCTTCAGTTATAGTTTTAAGACTATATAAATCTCTTTGCAAGGGTGAATTTTTTGTCAACCAACTAAATGTGAGCATGTGAGCGGAGAGAAGTAGCAAAATATTCTCTTCCAAGCTTATTAATTTTCATAATTATTCATTCAAACATTCTGAATTGTATGTTCACTTGCTCTTCGCTGTTTTCTTTGTAATTGATATTCTTGATATATCTTTCGTAAATTATATTTTGCAAGGTACTCTACTCCATATATTTCTGGTTTTGCCTACAGCATGTTCTTTTCTCTTCATCAGGTATGGAAAAATAGTGTCAACAAAGGCAATCCTTGATAAAAACACCAACCAGTGCAAAGGTGAGTAGTGTTTATCAAGTGGTCACTATTCTAAAATGACTTTATTTTTGTATTTATGTATTTCCTTCCACTTTACTTACTGTCATTAAGACGCACCAGCCCATCACTGTACTTGGAAAAAGGTGATTCTGTTCCAGATTCTGAAATGGGCAACATGGATTAAAAATAGAGGAGTTCCTTAATCTTAATTTTTCGGCTTACACATTTGGATGCACTGTATGTAAGGACACCAGTTGCCTTGCTTTTAAAAGTCTGCCCTCGGACACAGCAAAACTGTTTGAGCGATTTTAAGGATAATCGTTACAACAGGATGAGCCTTAGCGTGCCTGTCGGAGTAGCTCTTCAAGCCGGATAAGAGTTAGCGTGACTAAAAGGTTTGGCGATGGCATGAAACAGACCAGGATGTTCTTCTGTGTTGATGTACAGCATGGGTTTGGGGGGGGGGTCATTAAAAATAGACAGAGGGTGAGGGAGGCATCCAACTGAAATCAATGGAGCAGACTTACCATGCATTGAATCTCACAACTCAGCTTTCAGCACAATCTGCTGTGGAGCGCTGCTGTGCTCCAATTGCCTGTTTGTTTGTGCATGCATGTGGTTGCATGGCTGAAATGCAGTAAATAGTACCATTTTAAAAAATGCAATGTTATTTCAAAAATACCAAAGATCAGAGGTAATTGGATCCACATTCTTATTAGCTATGGTCAAGATCAGTCCAACCAGCAGATGCCAGATCATAACCACGGAAGAGGAAGAAAGAGAGCAGAACAGATGGAACGAGAGAACGAGACAGAGAGTGAAAATAAAAGAAAGAGAGACAGAGACAAATCAGAGCTTTGAGTTTGAAGGAAACGGAGGAAATCGCTACAGGCTTCAGAGGACTTCCTCTTCCCAGATATACCCCCCACCCAGCCAGTCCTCCACCCTGATGGGCCAAGTGCCAGCTCTGATGGGAGTCGGGCCTATTAGCAGGGAGGGAGGGGATTGAGGGAAGAAAATTCAAACACATACTTTCATTCACAGCTGTGCCAATGTGCAGATGTTATTATTGCCTTCATATTGTCATCTTTAGGATGCCTTACCTGCTTTAAGCAAAAATAAGATTCATATAAAGGCTGGTTAGGGACAAATTTTTCAAACAGGTGCCTCAGGGATTAGTTGACCACCATGTTATTCTGAAGTTTTTGTGTAAAAGCTGCCGTGTTTGTCCTGTTACAACATGACAGCTTGAAGCTTTTCTGTGATTAAATAAATGCAACTGAGTATATAGTGCATAGTATTATGTTACATAAAACCAGGATATGGGTTTATTAACATATAGCTTTTGTTATGAAATCTATTAATCTGTAAGATATTAATGTCAGTTGTGTAATATTGAACACAGAAACGAACACACATGTGTTTTTTTCTTCATTGAAGCTTCAGTTTCTCTCTGGCTTAATTCTGTGTGGTTTAAACTGGGTGTATTGTTGTGTGTATTATTCACATCTCTGCAGTCTTAAACTTGGACTTTCTGTCCCTGCCAACATCCTGGTGACCACTGTTACGCCTGGGAGGTCAACAACCTCAGAAATGTGCACTGCACTCACTAACCAAAAGCAGTATTTCCGGCTTTCGGCATTCTCTCTCTCTCTCTTTCTAACACACACACGTACACACACATACACAGAGACACTATTAAAACCTTACATAGCATGTGCAATCTGAAGATTGAAGATTTCCCTAAACAGAGTCATAAAACATCTGCGTATTGCTGCACGCACTTTCTCTCTGTCTTTGTATACGTGTCTCACTTATGAACGTCAAAACCATATGTTCTACGCTCGGCCTGCTGAGTTTATTGAAGAGAAACCAACAGCAAGACAGCAGCAGACACACTTGTATGCTGAATGATACGATAAACAGAAAAACGGATGCTTGGAAAGACATGAAGAGAGAGAGAAAGAGAGAGAGGAAGAGAGAAAGAAACATTTATTTTCAAGATACATTCAATTCATCGACTCATAATTTTAATCTGAAACCCCAATCCTGATCATACAAATATTCCCAAAACTACACACGCTCAAATGCACACACAGACAAACTATGTAAATGTTTAAGCCTATGTAAAAGTGGTTTTAATTCTCTGTCAACAATTTAAATTGCTCATGGAGAGAGAGGTAGAGAGAAAGAAAGAAAAAGGGAGAGCGAGAGACAGAGAGCGAGAGAAAGAGAGAGAGAGAAAGCAAGAATGAGAGAGCGAGAGAGAGCATGTGTGTGTGAGAGAGAGAGACTGATGCTAATAACTCTTTATACCAAATAAATCATTAATAATTGGGACAGGCTTTGAATGCTGAAAAAATTTATTTTTCATAAAATTCAAATTAAATTCTAATCCTGAATGTGTTATAAAAGAATCAGAACATTTTGGTACAGCTTTGATAAGTGATGACTCAATGTAGGGGTGGCAACTGGGACACACCATATTATCACTGATAATTTTTCTCTTCTGAATCAGGTATCAGTTATCCAGAACATGAATTTTTCAAGTGTATTATGTTGTTTTTTTACCTTCTTCTCTGTTTGTTTACAAATGTATGTTTGTGTGTTTTGTGTGTGTGTGTGTGTGTGTGCGTGTATATGTTTGTAGGTTATGGCTTTGTGGATTTTGACAGTCCTGCTGCTGCTCAGAAAGCTGTGGCATCGCTAAAGGCTAATGGAGTGCAGGCCCAGATGGCCAAGGTAAGAAGACCCATGAAGCTACAATACACACATACACACACGCACAGCCTGCTTGTGCTGCTATTAATTGTGTTGGAAACACTAATGACATGGCAGAGTTGGTGGGGATAAAGAACTTTTATAGGTTTTTTATTTATTGTAGTATTTCTGTATTAGCTTATGCATTGTATCATGATATTGCATCGTGACCCATGTATTGTAATATGTATCGTATTGTGAGGCCTTTGCACCTATGCAGCCATAAGTAGTAGTCTTAGTGGTAGTATTTGTAATTGTGGTAACAAATCTTCTAGTTACACAACAAAGTACTTTAGAGTAGTTAGGTAAAAAACTGTTCAGCTGAATCTGTGGGTGTATTTGTTAGTCTTTCTAACAGCTTTCTAGTGAAGATGGTAATAGTAATAGAATTAGGTGTTATAGTAAGTGTGTAAGTAATAGTAGTGGATGTAGCGGTGGATGTATTTATAAGGAAGCCTTTAGCTGTCACATAAACATTACAACACAGTAAAACACAGTAAAAATCTTTACTTTACCCCTCCCAGCTACATCCCAATTTTGGGTCAGAACATGAGGTCTATAAAACAGCACCTATAGATCAGAAGAAGAGTCAGGGGAAGCACTGGTGCTTGAACCCTGACATACCACAAAGCTGTCTTAATCGATTAAAGCGCCTCAACCACATGGCCCAGATGGGGTTCGGCCCTACTGCTTACTTCATACTCTTGATATTGATAGAAAACGTGAAATGAAACAGATGCAAAAGTAGCAGCATTAGAAGTTAGTAATTTAATAATTAGTACTAGGAATGTCTAGGATAGTAAACTTGTAGGATTCACTAGACGCAAACTTGAGAGTTTTTATATAATTACACTTGTAGATTTCCGACAGTATCTTTTACATAACAAAAGAACAGCAACTGAATCCGCTATAAATGGTCTAGCTCAAGGCTAATTAAATTAAATGCAAGCACAACGAAACACTCTCTTGCTACAGTATGTCCTGATGAAGCTCTTTTCATTAAGACAAATCTCTCGTTTCAGTGCTTTATGCTTTCGATTACTGTTCACTGGAACTTTATTCTAAAATTGTATGCGTATCAAAATACACACTGGGTATTAATACAAATTCTGAATTAATTACTTAAATTAATGACTCAATGAAGCAAATATTTTGACATTCTTTTTTTTACATATTTACATTAAAAAAATACTTATATTAGTCTTTCAAAAGGCTCTGCACTGACAATTAAAGCACATTTATTACCTATTAGCCCTAATAAAATAATGTACTGTGTTAGTATCAGCTATAGCCATAATGTATAATGACCAAAAGTATTTGAGAGCAAAGTGACAGTAATAATAAAGCATGTTACAAAGGTTGTAATTATAGTATAGGGATGAGTTAGGAGATATTAGGAGATGCTTACATAGCCTTTCTGCCTAGGTACAAAGAATTATAAGCAAGCATTATAATGAATTCTAAATACAGACTGCAATAAAATGCAATCATTTTTCAGAAGTTAGCAAGCAGAAATGGTATAAAATAAATGTGCAGTATTATGAAGAATGTAGGGGGGAAATGTTGGGATTATTCTAAGGACCCATGCACTTTGGGGGCCTGTTTTTCTTAGCATATTTATAAGTATATTTAATAACTAGCTAGCAGTACTAGCAGTAAAGTAAGACAAATTATTATAAGGGTCCAAAATTGCTAATTGCTAAAAGTTAATGCAGTTTGTTTTTATGTACAGTATTTGGTATTTGTTTGTCCCTTATCTTTTGCTACCAACTTTATTACTGTTTCCACTTTTTTGTCTACCTAAGCAGTAGAGGGTTAAGAGCCTGCTTAGGGGCCCAGCAGTGGCTAGGTGGTAGTGCTAGGAATAAATTCTATGATAAAATCTATAAGGACCATTTTGTTCTCGGAACTAGAAAAAAACAATCCAAACATTTAGCAGATGTCACACAATTCAGCTGATGAAATAAATTATATAGAATTTCTACGACACTTAAGAGTAGGGATGGTGTGGAAATGAATAACTTACACAATCAGTTCATGTCTCTTCACGGTGACAGAACTATTGATGCCTAAGGCTAAGAGAATAAGAAACCCCAACCCTCCTATCTCTCTTTCTCTATTCATCTTATTCTTTCTGATTGGTAATCACAGTACTATTCCCCCTTCAGCTTATTACACTGAATTACAAGGTGTTCTTTTTTGATTGCTGTGACTGCTTCCCAGAGGTAACAAGATGCCTTTTTGCTTTCTCGACAGTTGCATGCCTCATTGAGCAGAATACACATTAAGTAAAGGTGGACAGGCTGGGTGGGCATTTACAGTAAATTACTGTATGTGGTCTCATTTTTTGTCATTTACTGTGGAGAGGGGGAGGGAGTGCTGACTACTCCATTGGTGTTTCGTTGTAAACTATGGAAAAAAAGCAGCCTGTTTTTGCTGACCTGAATTCCCTGAACAGCGAGGAAAAGAAATATCCAACAATACTATTGTATATAAGACCCTAAAAGGGGTGAATCATATGTTAACAAAATTTAACAGGCAGTCTGTCTGGCATATGAGGCCCATAAACAATGATCTAATTTCATACCTCCCTAATAAAAATTTCAACTTAAAAATATCTGTTTAAGGTCTTTTTAAAATTCGGTGCAAGATCATAGCACACCTGCAAAAGAGCACTGGGTAAATACATCCACAAGAGATGCCCCAAGGAGAAGGTCTATGACCCTTGCATATGGGCCACAGGAGTCCCCATCTTGGAGTGGCTCAGAGTGCACTTTACAAGGGGTATGGCAGTCTTTAGGCCTGGATTTAGCACTAGAACTGAGGGTATCACTGCTGGACATCTGTAGGGCAGTGGGTGTTAGGCTACTAAATAAATTTGTCCTGGATTTGTTCTCGTCACCAGACTTCAGGGTCAGCATCACCAGACTTAAACACTGGGACATCAACTTTGTGCTATGGTGACGTGGGTGTCTTGTTCCCAAAGATACCAAAGTTCCTGCATATTGCATGCCATACTCTCAGCTTCCCTGACGTATTAAATACAAGCTTATCGAGGCTGCCCGTGTTTGTGTAGCATTACTTTCTGGTTGAGGAAAATTCTCTCTTTTGATATAGTGCTTCAGGACAAAGGTATTAAAGCATTTCCACACAGAGTTATGTTCCCTTATGGAACCATTGTTACATACGTTTACAGCATTTAGACGTAACTTAAAGACTTTTGCCCTGAACACAAGAATTACAGTTCCAAATAAACATATACTGTCGTTAAAGAAATAATACAAAGAGACTAAACTGGAGTTAACAACAAATCACACCTCCACTTCTTTCAGGAAATTGTGTAACTTGGCTAATTAGTAATAAATAAAACACAACAGCATGCTGATATGAAAATAATGACTTAACAAGGTTGTAAAATGTCTCTTCCAAATATTATTATTCCAAATAATATCAGTATGAATTTATTAAAAAACGAATTATACTTAGCACTATTGTTAGAGCTGCTTCCACAGTAAAATGAGTCAGCAAATTGAGTCATTGTTCAACACACTAGGACACAAATGTACATTTTTGTGTTATTTATGCAGAACAGTAATAATGTTTAGTGTAGAGTGTTGAATATAATGTGGTTTCACCTTATCTGTCCTGTCTATTACCAGCAGTTTTACCTAAGCTGTCCTGTCTATTAATTTAGTCCTGTCTAAAATTACAAATTTAGGAGGATTTATTTTGAAACACAACATGAAAGCTATTGTGGGCCAGAAACCACATTACGTGTAGGAGATGATCTGGATTTGGTTAGGAAATATTTGAATATGAAACTGATTTACATGTGTCTTTTAGCCACTGAAAACATTATTCATTTTTAAAACACAAATGTACAATAAGTAACTGAGGAACATTACGAAAATTAAAGATGTTCTACTATGATTACGAACACCAAAACAAAGCATTATGAAAAGCATAGTTAGTTGTTTAGTGTTCTCCATGTACTTTTTTTGCTTAGATAAATACAAGTGCACCTGGTTTAATCGAATCTACCTAGATTTAGATTACAGCAAATAAGCCCAAACTGCAAACCACTTCAGATTCTAATTATGCCATTTATGTTTTTTGGGGAGAGGAATAAGGAATGAAAAAATCCTATTCAAATTTTATTTGCCAGATACCTGATTATAGACAGCACAACATGTAGTGAAATGTTCTTTAGGAGTCTTAATTTCTAAGTCAATTTAATTAGAGTATACAGATATAATAAAGCAAAAGAATAGAAATATACTATGTGTATATATATAACTGTGTGTATATATCCTCCAGTGAAATTATAAAGTGAGTTTGTGTGTATAGGTTTATGTCACAATTGTTATTTTTTACTATTCATATCTTCTTTGTGTTGTTTATAAAATAATGTAAAATTATTAATCTTGTTTCATAGACCTTGATCATGAAATTGGTCTCATCTCCCATTTGCCCAAAAACCACAAATATGGAACATTAGGAAAGGCAGATTGCCCTGATTATAGACATCTTAAATTTCAGATAACTGATGTCAGAATTCTGTTTCAGTGAAGCACTGAGGGAAGTAATCTGATATGCTGAAGCTCACTGGAAAATCATAAAGGAGTTTATTTGCCTAAGGGCTGCTATAATGTAACTGAACTGTAATTTTATTTAAAAAAGATTTTGCCCAGTCAAAAAATATCTGGCATTTTATTGGACTGATCATGTTGGTCCACATCATGTCCAGGCATCTGTGCCATCTGGACATGTTATTGCAATCAAGCCGGTGACACAGATTCAATGTTTTTATCCTTATTAAACTGTAAAAATCTTAATATTATTTGACTGTCTTTAGTAATTAATTTGCTATTAGTTTAGTAACTAGGTAATACATAAGTGGAATAACCGGTTCTGTTTCATTACAATGGTACAAAATTGTAGCTTTTCAGCATTTAGCATCGTTCCAGTCGATTACACAGTCCATTTAAGCAATTAATTGAAATCAGGGGGAACGTGTGAAAGAGCAGGTTGAAGTAAGAAAGACCAGAAAACTAGAAAGTGCAGCCTTTATTTTTACAAGGCTTATTATTTGACATGTATCTTTTAAACCGCAGAGATAATTTCTTTTTTTTCCATTTTTAAAGTTTTTTTATATTACATTTTAAGGAACATGAAACAGCAGCTGGTAAGACATTTTGGCTCTATTTGTAGTCTTTTTTCTTGCTGTCAGTATTGTACTGTTTTACTGTTCTCACAAAGTGACTTAGTGCACATCCGGTTGTACTGAACTAACAGATAACATTGCTGCTTCCTTGAGTTTTGGACCAGATTCCTTTACTGAGGCAAATTATAGAAAAGAAAGAAATTTCATTTGTCATTGAGGTCTTAACATTATACTATTGCTGTGCAATGAAATATCTAATAAAAACTTAACAAACTTTAACCTTATGTGAGTGAGAGAGAGAGCGAGAGAAAGGCTGCTTCCAAGGCATCTTAATGGAATTTATTGCAGTGTGTGTGTGTATATGTATAAGTATCTGTAGTTCTGTGTGATTGTACAGACATGTCAACATTAACCTTTCCTATTGGAAACGAGCCGATGTCAATGCCACTGTCTAATTCCAAACTATTTTGTAAACTAAAAGACATTTAGCTCTCATTCAGAACAACTTGAAATATTACAATAAAGCTTTTCTGCACTGTAAATGTTTTTTTTTAAATAATAAAAGGTAAAGAAAAGCTGAAAAATAGTTTTAGCCAAATCTCACAGTCTAATAACAGGAAAAGTTATACCTACGATATTTCAACTATAATATTTATTATCACTCAACAACAAATTATTTCGGTAGCTTATTTTGTTTCGAATTGTATTGGTGTGTTGTACTGTAACTGCAACTAAACAAATGCCTGTTTTTAATTTATACAGATATAAGATTGTAGGTTCAAATTCTAAAATTCAGTCCCTTAACTTTTTTAGCTTGTATCCTGCCTCAGGCAAGTGTACTCTTGGATGTGTTCTTTATTTTTATGAGATATACTTTGCCTGTAAATTATTTGCAGTTTAAGAAATCTTTTGCCCAAAAATAATTTTTATATTTACATTAAAAAATTTGTCACCATGACCACAATTAATATTTTTTTTATTAATAACAGCTTTAAAAATAGAATATTAATTAAATGTAAGTGTAAGTACTAAATATTAAAACTTGGTAAGATTAAATACCACATATTAATCATGGGTGTAATTAAAAATTTATTAGCAACATTTCAATAAGAATAAGGTTGGTAAATGTGATTTGCCCAAAAAGATGTGATTCTGAATTAACATCCTTTGTTAATCCTGGATCAACATTTCAATCAGCCAATCAATTTGATGTCATCTGTGGGTGTTGAACAAATTAGCAATACACTTTTAGTTTTATTAAACCAAAATGTAATATTCTAAACTTATTTATTAACTAAATTAACTATTAAATACTTCATGGCATTTGTTATACATTACATGCTTTGCTAAACAATTGCATACAAAATGTATGTGTCTTGGGGCATTAGGTTGATTGGTGATACTAAATTGCCCATAGGAGTGTGTGTGTGTGTGTGTGTGCGTGTGTGTGTGTGTGTGTGTGTGGCCCTGCGATGGACTGGCAACCTGTCAAGGGTGTACCCCTGCCTCTCGCGCTATGTACGCTTGGATAGGCTCCAGCAGACCTCTCCGTGACCTCGCGATCGGGAATAAGCGGGTATAGAAGATGAGTGAATAAATTAATGTATATGAAGTTTGGTTATAGTATGAACAATTCCCTCACCTTCGAAACCAAAAGGGGACCACTCCAGCACTGTGCCGCCCGCAAAATCACATCCAATATGTAAAGTTACTTGAAAGGCACCTTACTTAAACACATCTTGTCTGCTTGATCTGCTGCTTTCTCAGCAAGTCACTACCTCTTTCCCATCTTTTCCTTTAATTTTACTACTTAAACAATGTCATTTGGTTGTCATTGTTGCATGTTCCGTTCTGGGGGGACTTCGGGCTGCTATCAGTATTCCTAAACTTGAAGGGTCACTACCAATGATGCTGACGTTTCCCTGTCTGGTCTTTTTATGGAGCCCTTATTAGACCGTGGCAGTTATAGTCCACCTAAATGATGCCTATTTGATGTCTTTTATTGTCTTCATTGGTTCTAACCAAACTGTAAATACTGATTTTGTTCGCTATCTTTCATAAAATCTACGCAGAGCCAGACAGAGAGAGAGAATAAATAGAGGGAATTTGAAGTAGAACTAACAAAAAATAAAAAATATAAAAAACAACAAAGCCATTTGAGTAGGCAGCACCTGGTCTCCACACTTTGATATCCAGCAGTCCTTTGTGCCAGTGGCTTTGTGTGATGGGGTATGTGTGTGTGTGTGTGTGTGTGTGTGTGTG
>JAOTQW010000036.1:7850001-7863766 GCA_026260075.1 Sisor rabdophorus | reverse complement strand
GTGTGGTTGTGTGTGGCCCTGCGATGGACTGGCGGCCTGTCCAGGGTGTACCCCCTTCCCTTTACCCTATGTGCGCTGGGATAGGCTCCATCAGACCCCCGTGACACAGAGTTTGGGAATATGAGGGTATAGAAGATGAATGAATGAATGAATGTAAACAGTAATTTTACTTCACCATCATTGTTAACCTTTCACGGTAAAATAATAGCTGAAAAAAGAGCCAGTTTGATATATTAGGGAAAAAGCAATGTTGAAAATCATGCTGGGAAAAAATGTGTTGAAAGCAAAGCCTCCTTCTATAAATATGCTATAAATAACATTTCTTGCCAAAACCTTTTACTGGATCAACGTCATTTTTTTGCTGAATATAATATTTGTGTTAGAGGAAGCACAATTATAGGAACCGTTTACATTATAGTAGGGACAATCTCAACTGCTATCAGATCTTTCTAGTTTCCAAGGTTGTAAATTATATTAATCCTTTGTTCCTGTTTGTTGTTTCAGGTGGGATGGTTCCAAGCAGAATTAAACTAAACCAACTGTGTAAGTTCTGCGACGTGCAACTCTCCACCTGTAACGGCTCTGGCACATGCCAAGTCAACTGCAGCATTACTGCTATCTGCGAACAAAATGATGAAGTGTGTGTGGCAATCTGGTATGTCACTACTACCATTTTGGATTTTGTTTACAAAATATGACATATAAGATCATGATACGTTATTGAAAAATATTATACGTTTTCGTTTATGATCCTTCAGGAGGAAACATGAAGAGAACAACACAATCGAGACAGTGTGTCACCCGCCAACACAGCCCCTCTATGGCATCTTTCTAAAGGACTACAACAGCAGCGAATGTGAGATGAAGAAACAAAAGACAGAAAACGGTCCACTCTACATCTGTTCTTGTGATGAGGATGAGTGCAACGAGAACCTGTTCTTTTCTGACAGTGAGTTTCAGCTCCCTCGTTTGTCCCTTCTTTTTCTCAATTTCAGAAAATATGCTCTGTTTGAAATTGCATGATACTTAAGTACATAGGAACAATGCGCCATCGAATGAATGAACAATGATTTTTAAAGCTACTTAAAGGACTTAAAAAGTGTCACGGCTTTCCAACACTTCTGCATATAATGTTGTCTCCCCGCAATCTCATGAAATAGTAAAGTATAAATAATTCATTGTATGCATAATTCAAAATCCAGACAGGAGTAGTATTACTTTCACGTCCTGTAAATCACATACTAAGGATTCGGACATGCATTCTATATAGTTTGAAAGTATGTGATTTTGGATAAGGATTATGTCTTACTATAATTAATATGACAGGGTGCAATTTTGATTTTGCACCCTGGCCACCATGTGGCCCCATATATGTAAAAGGAGCACACGTTACCATTATTTGAGAAATTGGTTTAGCAAGTGGCTACAGAAAAAGGGCAAGGGTGAGGTTTTTTTTTTGTAATATAGTATAAATGTTGTATAAAAGCAAGGTTTTTAATTAAAAACATATCTTTTTAAATAGTTTGTATTCTGGATTTACTCCCTATTTTGCCATAAGATTCAGGTCCACTATTCTGCAATTGTCCACAATTGTTGGCACTGCTATAAAACTGATACATTGCTTGTAGTCTGTTTGTCCGTCAAAGTTACTGCAATACAAATAATAATTTGCTTACTAGCTAGCTAGTCTCGGGTAAGAATTATTGGGCTAATTTGCTAGGTAAGTTTCTATTGCCGATAGGTAAAAGTCTTATTATCTACACTTTTTGGACCAATAATTACACAATCACAAAGAAGAAGACATTATTTTAAGTTCAAACTGTTGATCATGCTAAGCAGCCTGATGATCTAATGGTAATTTTTTTTAGATGCTAAAAGGAAACATTTGGGAGGGTCAGCAGATTCAACAGAATCAACTGATTCAACAGAATCAACTGATTCAGGTAAAGTTTTTGGCTAAACTCGACTGTACAAAATAAGATTATTTCCGTCAGTCATCTCTGAAGAACATTAGCTCTGAATAACACCTTTAACAGCTAGCAATGTTTTAGTGTAAATTATTTGTGGTCACCTTTTTTGTTAGATTTTACTCTATATGTAGATCTGATTTTTTTATTTTGTTTACAGAACCTAGCTGTTTAGTTTTATTTAACTGTTAGTCCTTATACAGAATAATTAAATAATTCTGATGCTCAGATTAATGATGTTGACTTTGTTAACATTATTAACCTGAGGTAGGCATGTCTGTGTTGGTCAGTTTGTGTGTCTTAGCTTAAGAATTAAACCTTCGATGGTTAAATGTTTGCTGTGACATGACATTTCACAGCAGACATAGCAGCTTGTGTTGCAGAGGTGTGATTCAAGCACTGGAGTGTAGGAGTGAAAATGTAGTTGACTGTATTTGCAGGGTTTTTTTTTTTTCTCAGTTTATATTTGCCTGATAACATTCTGTACAATATTCAATTTTATTTATTTTTTAATCCTTTTTAGGGAAACTCCACGGTTTCTTAGCCTAATTGCTGTGCACCACATCCGTGTATATGATTTCCCAGAACCCAGAAAAAAGAGTGAACAACCTGTTTACTCAAATCTCTCACATTATAAAGAATGTGAAGCTGTCATCACGTTAAATTCTTGGTGATTATGTGGCTAGACGCCATACTGGGAAGATTACGCATCAATCCTGCCAGTGTGTTTTATAAACGATGTATGACTTCCCTTCATGAATTTGGAACATCTAGGGATTAAACATGTGTTTTTTTTTCTATTTTGTAATATGTAATCAATACGTTACAGATGGGCACCTTGACATAAACAGGTGTTTTCAGTTGAAACAGCATAAACATGCAATTTAGTTTGGAAAAAGCTTTAAACCTGTAAAACTAGAGGTTTGTATATAAGAAGTCTCACTCGGACTGATAACCGAAAGTCTGGAAACCTTGGCTGTTTTGAATTGTTAATGCTTGCCCAAAAGAAACATATAGAGGATAGGTTAGCCAATGTTGTGTTTAGGGGTGGGGGAATGTATCTACAATAATTGTCCGGTATTATGCTGTTAACCTTACAGTAAATAAACCATGGGTTTATTATAGTAAAACCATTTTAATGCTTTTTTTGTTTAACCACACAAATACCATAGTGTTTTTTGTAGAAAAACCAAGGTTTATTTTCATAAGGATCTTCTTTTAGCATAATGCTGTGATGACATCCAGATATGTAAGTGTATGTAGTGCTTTGGGATCTAAAATCTATTTTTGTGCTGACAATTTACATAGATCTATTTCTAATTGTCTTTAACTTTTCATAATACTATTGCTCTGCGTTCACATTTAATTTTTCATGTTAGGGCCCACTATTGTTTTTATGTCTATTCTTAATGTCCCTTCTCCATCAAAATGTTAATGTATTAGTATGAATACATTAACAATAGCCAAGTGTGATCTTTCCAGAATGGTGATGGCGCCCCAGCATGTGATGCAGCGTGACATGTCGTCTTTATAGGAGTATATTGTCAGCGGTTAATTTTGTAGATCAGGAGTTTTGAGTTTGTCTTTCCCTATGCATTTTCTTTGGGGTTTCTTTTAACCTCCGAAAATCATTCTAGTAGGGAAGTGAGTTTGGATAAATTTGTAGTTGGAATGTGTACATAAGCGACAGTTTGTGTGTGTGTGTGTGTGTGTGTGTGTGTGTAGGAAAAGGGGATGGGGGTTCTTAGTGGTGCATCAGATTTGGATCACACCTGTAGTTCTAATCTTCACCACTGTACATTAGTAAGCAGTGTTCAAGACAGACTGTAGTGTTGACTCTGGCTGTGTGGTGAGGCAGGCAGCAGAGGATCCCAGACGTGTGGTTTCCTGTCTCTTTAACTCAAAACAGAGACAACACGACCACATAGCAAAACAGCTGGGTGTACTGGGCATGCTCTGACTTAATATGCTCTGGCGTTAGTAGACATATGTTAAAATATGCTCTTTGCCATTCACAAGTATTTGGATAGTAATAGACAGAGAGGGTATATAAAGTTCTCTACATCACACAGTCTTACAAAGCCTTTCTAGTATTGTGTTAGTATGAAAACAAGCAACTCCTTAGAAAGCACATGCTGCAGGAAGTTGATGTTTACTTACAGGAAAGGAGCCGAATTAATTTTTTCTCAGAAATACAAAAATGTGTGGCAATATTTTCACCACACGTAACGTGTTTGTGACAGAAAACGAAACTGAAATCGCACCATCAAAACTGCATCAGTAGCTGAGCAACAAACGTCAGTTACCGGAAGAATAAACACCACGTATAGGACAAGAAAAGCCTGTGAAAGAGGTCAGATGCACTGGTAAACGCTGCTGTCTGTGTTTTTTAAATTATTCAAGACTTTATGTTTTCTGTTCCTGTTTAACCATCAAGGACAACACAAACAAATTGGGCTCTAAATTCAATACAATCAATTACAGACTTATCCCTGACCACACATTTGTATTTCTGTTTCCTCTCTTATAGCCAGCACAGTTAGATTTGCTTTCTATCAAATGTGCATGATTTTCAAATAAGCAGAAAAACCTTGCAGAAAGTGTATGCCGTGTCATGTCATTTCAGCAGGTGTTTCATACGGAGTATTTTCTGTTTTTAATGTCATAAACTTGATTGGCTCAATGCAAAGAGTGACAAATGTGCTGTAGACGCCAGCAGCTGTCCTGATTTATAGCTGTTGGAAACCTCTCCCTATCATTGTCAGAGCTTCACACATGACACATTTCACACTCCGCTTTCGCAGCTTGTTAGTGTGTGCATAGCTACAGTGACAGGCTATGAAGTAAATTTTGATGCAGAATATTTTTACATTGTCTATATGGTAGCTTTTCTGCTCCACAGAATCCTGTCTAAGTTTTTCTTTTATATTCTGCAGGATTTTTTTTATAGAAAAGCAGGGTAGAAACCTATATGTGAGTGTCTCACTTTGCAAGCACATTTAACAACATTTAACATCTTAGAAAAAAAAAAAAAGGAACTCACTATGTGTCACTGTTGTGAATTACAAATTTCCAAGACTGATTTTGAGGTAAGATTGTTCACCCTCAGTTGATCGTTTATCACTGTTTTTTTTTTTGTTGTTTTTTTTTAAAGGAGAAGACAAACTGTCTGTCTGACAGGTCTAGTCTGGAATGATTTTTCTTTTTCCCCCCACACTGTGAAATCCAGAGCAGATGCTCTGAAGACAGGTATGAGTCACCGTCGGCTTAGGGGAGAAAAGGAGAGAGAGAGAGAGAGAGAGAGAGAGAGAGAGAGAGAGAAAAAGAGAACTGGCAAAAAAGAACATTTAGGGCACTAGTCATACTGTGAAATGGAGTCATAACCATAACAAACAATAAACAGTGACCCTAACAATTGATTATGCATATTTTCAGTCCCAGTTTTGTACTGCTTTCCGATCAGGATAGTGGAGATACTATTACAGTACAAAGTTCTCTTATTCATTCATCCAGGCACTTATGGGTTAGGAGCCTTGCTTAGAGTCACCACTGGTGGCAGCTTGGTGGTATAGGTATCGTTTAATCACCAGTCTATTGTGTATTTTGCAGAGTAACCAAAGGATATATATATCCATTTGAAATGTGCAAGTGCAGTCGCATGACGTATTTCAAATTGTTTTTTGGGGGTGTGTTTTTTCCAAGGGTGTTTATTTTTTTTTAGGAGTTCGAATTTTCCAAAATCTCTGCCATTTATCACATGAAGTCATGCCATAGTTGAGATTTTAATTTAAGGTTTTATAATGTCATGTATCCTGTTTGTTGTGTGATTTACTGAAATTTTGTAGCAATCAGAATCTATTTGACTAACCTGTGAGTCAGGGGCTTTACAGAACATTTGTACTGCCTGGTATTAAGATCTCAACATGCACACACACACACACAGTGATGAGTTTAATCTAAAAACGGTATGAGAATGGTTAACAAGCTCACTGCCTATTTTTAGGCATTCTGCTACTGTGTGCAAAAAATGCATGTTTCAATCCCCAAAGTCTTTATGAGCTGCTCTTTTCTTTATTTTGGAATTTTCTCCAGTCTGATTGTTTCTTTTATTGGCATGTTAAATGTTCCAAAGCTGGGTATCTATTTATGAGTGTTTAATGTCTGTATTATAGTCAGGGTGGTGTGCAATGTGTGTTTGATGGAAAAATGTAGACCGGCTGTGCTTTTTAACCTCGCTTTGTGCCTCTTAAAACTGGCACTCATCAGTCTTAGTCTCTAGACTCAACCTGCAATGTTTCTATAGACTTTGCCAAACCTCAGGTTGGCAGGAAGTCGGAGTGGCATAGTGAATTTCCTTTTAGGTTGCAGACAGAGTCTCACTATAACACTATAACCCGTTTCCTTGTGTGTGATTCTCAAAAATTACAACCAAATGTGAAATTTTTGCATTTTATGACCATCTGTTATCTAACGCAGCACCTTAATTGCAGTCAAAATTTATTTCCTAAATAACTTCGAAACTGTAGCTATGTTGGGCTTTGAATTAGACGTTTTATTGGTTTTGAAAACATTGTATTTCAAAATTGACTCATCTAGCTTTTTTTCTTACAGGCACCACAGACCATGAAGTGGTGTTAGTAATTTTGATCAGCCTGCTGCCTCTGTTGGTTCTGGCTGTGGTGGTTGTTGCGTTCTTCTACTGGTACCGCATCTATCGCCGTCGCAAGCTTAGGGAGTGGGAGACCAAGAAGCCCTCAAAACGCAAAAGTCCACTAGACTGCAGCGATGCATGCGCCATCATGATGGATGACGATCGCTCAGACAGTAGTTCCACTCACGCCAACAGCCTCAACCATAACACAGAGCCACTGCCAATCGAGCTAGACATGCAAATGGGAAAGGGTCGTTTTGCAGAGGTCTACCGGGCCAAGCTGAGGCAAAGCTCATCGCAGCAGTTTGAGACGGTCGCTGTAAAGATCTTCCCATGCGAAGAGTACGCCTCCTGGAAAAACGAAAAAGACGTCTTTTCTGACATTGACCTGAAGCATGAAAACGTACTGCACTTCCTTACCGCTGAGGAGAGGAAAGTGGAAAGGCAGTTCTGGTTAATCACAGCCTACCATCCGCGTGGGAATCTGCAGGACTACCTGACGCGGCACCTGATTAGTTGGGAGGACCTGCGAAGGCTTGGGGGCTCACTAGCCCGAGGCATTGCTCATCTACATAGTGAGCGCACACCATGCGGAAGACCCAAAGTCCCCATAGTCCACCGAGACATCAAGAGCTCGAACATCCTGGTAAAAAACGACCTCACATGTTGCTTGTGTGACTTTGGCCTGGCTTTACGACTGGATAATTCCTTGTCTGTGGATGATCTGGCCAACAGTGGACAGGTAATACCTAATATCTAAATAAATTCAACCTTACACAACTTAGAGATTGACTAAATTACGAGTTCCTGATGTACATATATTCTGTATGACGAAATGATTTCAAATTTAAATGCATGCCAAGGGAGATGGTCCTCTCAGTATTACTAGTTATGAGATATAGATAAATTGACATTCTTCCCCAGCCTTAGATCAACACATAAGTTGACCGAAAAGCCTCTTAATAGAACTCTAAAATAGTTCAATTTTAGCAATTGTAGAATAAATCTCGCTAATTGCATAGTTACTATAAAAAACAACAAGACATTCTTTACTGAAGATAATAAAATAATAAAATCTTGTGCCTCCTAGTTATGGTAGATCTGATTGTGAGGTTGTAAGATTTTTTGCCTGGAGTTTAGGCATGGATAGGTTTGAACGTGCAGTGGAAAAACCCTCAAGCGTTTTCACACTTCGATCTGTGAGTGACCTTTGTTCTTTGTGTTTACCTTGATTTATGATTCACAGGCTAGAAATGCAACAAACTGTGGTGATGAGTGAATGACTAAATAAGCCACTTCCTGTGAAGAGTTTAAACATGGTTCGACTATAGGATTTTTGTAACATATCAAATGGCAAAGTAGAATAGAACAGAAACGAAGTCAACTCATTGTTTTATGTCTAAATTCCATTTGCTTAATGATCAGATAATGCATTGTCTTTTTGTGATAACTCTTCAAGCCCATAATAAAGATTACAGCCTTTGCTGAGTGTAGACTACAGAAAGAAAGCAGTGTAATGAGCCGTGACTCTGTATTGTTTCCTCGTTGCAGGTTGGAACAGCGAGGTACATGGCTCCGGAGGTGCTTGAGTCCAGAATCAATCTGGAGAACATCGAATCCTTTAAACAGACTGATGTTTACTCCATGGCTCTTGTGCTCTGGGAGATCACTTCCAGGTGTAATGCCATTGGAGGTGAGATCATTTGTGGAAACACACTCCTACCAGCCAAATAACAGGGTAGCAAGACAGTACCAAACACATAAGCTTTTTTTGTGCCTGTTCTATTCATGGAGAAAAGCAGAGCGCAATGTTTTGTGTCAGTATTTTAAACCCTTAACAGAACTGAGCTTTATTTATATTTCTGCCGAGATGGTGGTTGCCCCTTAAAGACGAAATGGATGAAAATAGGTTCATTATTTCTCCCATTAGTCTGTGGCATTTTGTTTTGCTAGTGTGGCCAGACTATTGTCCCAGTGCCGTGCGCAGAAAGCCTAATGTGGCCCATATGCGGTTTTGACCTATTTGCTTTTTCCTGTTATTTCAAAGTTTCTCAATATAACGCTTAACTAGAACATTGTAGCAATATTGTTAACAGAGTTGCTGGACTTTGAGGAATGTGTAGAATGGCAGTCTCTCAATAAGCAGGTGGAAGGAGACACAATGAGGTTTTTCTTAAAACTTGTATGTGTGTTTTTTATGGAATTCTATGGTAAATATAAATTCAGCTGTTGTTATAAGGTATCTAAAAGTAGACAAACAGACAGACATATGGATAGACAGACAGACAGGTGATTAACAGTGAATTTAGTGGCGCTGAAATCCAACGTACAAAAAAAAAAACAATAAGTGATCAAGTTAATACTCTGATACAATTTAACACCATACCAATACTGATACTGTGACATCACCCAGTTGGTGCTAGCTATTTTAATAGGCCTTGTACATGCTGTTCTGTGTGTATGTGTTTTTGTGGTGTCAAGCATACCATTAAAGCATAGGATTTGTGTTACCCACATGCCCCAGCATGCCCCTTTTGACAGAGGGACTCCTGCAGGCTTATCTGCGGAACTTGAGACATTTCTCGAAAGACCAGAGACTGAATGTCACATTCCTGCCCAGCTCACTGCACCAACGTAGTAAAAATCATTATGTTTGTTTTGCAGTCTTGCACCACCAGAAACCAGTAGCGATAAAGATAGAACGGGCTCAGGAGAAAGTCATGAAGCTGCCTTGCTGTGTTTGGCTCACTGTGTTGCTGTTAGCGTGTCCTAAATTAGTATAGGGTGCGGCCCTGGCTGGGATAGCGTGAAGTAGAACGGCAAGCAAGAGGCAGCCTGCCTAAATATCACTTCTACTCCTACCCCTAGTGACAGAGTGATGCAGGGCATAGCAGCTGTGTGGCAAGTGACAGAGCACCATATGGCACATCCATTTGTCACTACAGGTGTCTTATTCATTGCAGGCCTGTTCTTCTATCTTGAGTACATGTTTACATCTTTTACACAAAATGCACAAAAATGTATTTTTATTTATTTATTTTAATTTTTAGATATATTTGTTTTAGGGCGGCAAAGTGTCTTTCTGTGCAGAGTTTGCATGTTCTCTCCATTCTTGCGTGGGTTTAATCCGGGTTCTCCAATTTCCTTCCACAGTCCAAAAACATGTACATCAGGTCAATTGTCATAGGAGTCATATCATAAGAGTGAGTGCGAGTATGTGTGGTCCTGCGATGGACTGGTCTAGGGTGCAGCAGACCCCCTTGACCCTGAGTTAGGAAATAAGTGGGTATAGAAGATGATTAAATTAATGAATTAATGAATAATATTCATGTTGGCATTTAGCAGGTGCCCTTCTCTAGAACGACTTTTATTTATCTCATTTGCAAGGCGGTTCCAAGTTCGATTCCCGGGCCTGGGGTCTTTTTGTGTTGAGGTTGCATGTTTTCATCCATGTACAAACATGTACATTAGGTTGATTTGTTATTCTAAATTGCTCATAGGAGTGAGTGTGTGAGTGTGTGAGTGTGTGTGTGTGTGTGTGAGTGTGTGTTGTACAGATGATCTGTCCAGGGTGTACACCTACCTTTTGCCCTATGTGCGCTGGGATAGGCTTCAGCAGCCCCCCCCCCCCCCCGAATGCCCACAAGTTAGCAAATAAGCAGGTATAGAAGATGAATAAATGAATGTTATACATCTAAGCATTTTAGGGTTAAGTGGCTTGCTTGGGACCAACAGTGATAGCTTGATGTTGCTAGAATTAAACCATTAATCTTTTGAGCAACAGTCCAACACTCTTAGAATGTCTTATTAGTATTTAGTCTAAATTTGATATGTCAGCCAGGTCTAAAAATCTACTTCGGCCTGACCTACCTTACTGCCTTGCATTGTGCTATGACCACATTAAATCTTCCAGGCCCTTTTTGATGTCACATATCCTGTGGGAAACATCGCATCGCCATGATGAGCCAGGACGTCTCAAATAACCCAATAAAGATGCTATTCTACCATACACACTCTATCACCCAAATAAAAATGGGTTCCCTGTTGAGTCTGGTTCCTCTCAAGGTTTCAGACTATTACACTTAGGGAGTTTTTCCTTGCTACCGTTGCCTCTGGCTTGCTCTCCAGGGACAAACTTTTATTTCACCCTGCATATGTATATGTAAAGAAGCTGTGAGCCAATGACTATTGGTTAATGCGCTCTACAAATAAAGCTGAATTGAATTAAATTTGGACAGGTTTAGACCCTGTTTAAATTCCAAATGCATAGGACATTTCTGAGAATATTTCAGACAGATAATATGAGAATTTAAAGCTTGTTTGAAAAGGTTTTTTGGGGGGGGGAACGCTCTGCTGGAGCGGATCGACTCGGTCTAGAGAGAGACCTCTGTGCTCTGGACATCTGTTACTAAAACTACGGCATTCCTCACACAGCAAACGTAGCCACAGCCTCCAGAGTAGACATACAGACAGCAGAGAGAGAGCCGAGGGTCCGTTTCCTAATTAGAGCTGTCTGATGCCTTTCAATCACACCAGCAGAGTACATACAAGACAAGTTATCTTGTGGGATTTTTGACATTCTGCTGTCTTGAGTTTGAAGCCAAAACCCTAACCAGGAATAGTAGTTAATGCAGTTCGCCTGCTTTGTTTAAAAATTGAAACAGGGGAAGTCCACTTGTCAAAAACAGGATGTGTGTGCTTGTGGAGTCAGCTTCTCTGCGGGGGCCCAATCACAGCCCTGCACTTCCTGTCCCAGACTCCATGCTGGTCTAGCCTCTTCCTCTGGGCCTGTATAGCGAGGAAAAACCACAGAACACATTTACTCTTCAGCCATTTTCCAAAGTAAACATGTTTATCTGCTTACATTTAGGGGAATAGTTTTTGGTTGGTATTGACATTTTCATTGTTTTGGTTTATAATACATTATTCCTGCCTTGCATGCTGTGTGTGTGTGTGTGTTTGTGTGGATGGGTGAGATTTTAAAGCAAAGCTGTTGTGAGTTATAGCACAGCTGCTATGAGCTCTATTTCACAGGATTTGGAAAATTACTGGAATACTGTTGCTCGTGTTCTCGCTGGCACAGTCCAGTCATTATCCCATATTTCCGCCAATTTGTTTTCATACAAAAAGCAAACAACACAGCATCATAACTTCTCATTATTGTTGGCACTCTGCTGGGTAAGCCAATCGCTCCAATGTTGTTAAGCATTTGTTTGCACTCCCAGTGTACAGAAGAGTGCCAGACAAATATTTCCAAAGGTGAGTTCCGACGTTTCCTCAAACCTCAGCGTTTCTCACATACAAAATTTGGAGCCCCAGAGAACAATTACGAACTCTGAAAAAGCACTTTTTCCTGTATGAAAATATACTCTGAGTGATTCATTGTTTTCCTGCATTTGTCTGAACGTGTTGGGTGATTGTGTGTTTCAGAGGTAAAAGATTATGAACCTCCGTTCGGCTCTAAAGTGCGAGAGCACCCCTGTGTGGAGAGCATGAAGGACAATGTGCTCCGAGACCGAGGCAGGCCTGAGATCCCTAGCAGTTGGACAAAACATCCGGTAATACAAACACTTCTTACCTCTCCAGTGAGGTTCACTGAGGAAAAAAATAGAAGATTTTCAAGGAAGCTGCACAAATACAATTAATGTGCATTGCAATTTAGGTACTTAGTCATTTAGTATGTTGTGAATTTTCTATGGCATCATAGTCACATATCGGTTAGCACTGTTGCCTCAAGGTCCCGAGTTCACATGTTCTCTCCTCGCTTTCGTGGGATTACTCTGGATACTCCACTTTCCTTCCACAGTCTAAAAACATGTACATTAGGTTTACTAGTGAAACTAAATTGTCTATAGGAGTGAGTGTGAGTATACGTGGGTGTTTGTCTATGTGTGGCCCACCGATGGACTGGTGGCCTGTCCAGGGTTTACCCCTGCCTTCCCCTTATGTCTGCTGGGATAGGCTCTATCAGACCCCCAAGACCCCAAGTTAGTGAATAAGCTAACTTATAATAAGGGAATAATAATGTGTAATTAGTTGTTTTCGGTATTCGGTATTCTTTCATCAAAGGATTTTCATCTTCCTGGCATTAATTATATGGACACAGCTTACTGTCATCCCAATATAGTGACAAAAATTATTGAATCCCATGCTAATTTTGTAGCTGAGACAAAATAACTACAAAACATCCAGAAAAATACATTTCAAAAATTGTATTAATTTATTTATATTTTAATGAGTGAAATAAGTATTTGACCCTTTTGCAAAATAAGACTTAGTAACTTTTTGGCAATATCAGAGGCCAAACATTATACACATTGTTTACACACGTCTCAGAAGAATTTTTGTTCCACTGCTCTTTGCAGATCCTATAAAAGTCATTACAATTTTGCATTACGGTCTGAAGACTCAATAGGCCACTCCAGGCCCATAATGTGTTCCTACTTAATTTGCTTCATCTCACAAATAACATAGTTGCGGTTTTTCCTACAGGGTGTGGCTCTGGTGTGTGCTACCATCAATGAATGCTGGGACCAGGACCCCGAGGCTCGGCTCACGGCACAATGTGTAGCCGAGCGCTTTAGGGAGATGAACGATGACCTGGATAAACTGTCCACCCGCAGCAGCTCTGAGGAGAAGATTCCAGAGAACTGCTCAGAGAGCGTCAGTGATGACAAGTGACCCAGTGGGAGCACCAATTTAACTGTTACTCTGGACTGGGAGAGACTTAACTGTGCTCACATCATGTGATCGACAGAACAAAGAACTCCATCCAAATAATAGAAACTGGAATCCATTCAGTATGCTATAAACAATGTATGCTTGTGTGTGCAGGTGTGTATCAGCAGCCCTGGGACACAGGCCACAGGGAAATGAAGTAGCGTTAAGCTTTAGCTGTGTCTCCTAACCAAAGAATTAATGCACTTTATCAGATTTTCTATGCATAGGTAACAATAACGAAGCACTGGTGGCTTTATTGCAAGAGGACGTGGCTGGTGCTTCACTCCTCACAGCTCAAAAATTACCTGAACAGATCTTTAGGACATGTACAGTTTGAGTTTGACAGTGTCTGTGTTCATGAAAAGACATATATGTGTGTGTGTGTGTGTGTGTGTGTGTGTGTGTGAGAGTTAAATCATGTTTGATT
>JAOTQW010000036.1:7834550-7847080 GCA_026260075.1 Sisor rabdophorus | reverse complement strand
GTGACCCCGGATTCGGGAATAAGCGGGTAAAGAAGATGAAATGAAATGAAAAAATGCTAAATTATACAGAGATATTAATACAGTAATAAAAAATTATTTGATCTTTATTTGTTGAAGAGACTGTCTTAAAGGTAGTGTTCCTAATCCAGTTTGTCAGACAAAACCCACTACACCACGAGGGACTGAAAGCATGTATACAGGAACAACAAGTTTTGCCAATGAATGATTCAAAGGAAAACTGGTGAAGGTGTTTTGGTCAGATGAGACCAAATTTGAGCTCTTTTGCATCAACTTAACTTGCTTACTATGCTTTCTATGATCCCAAGAACACAATCCCCACTGTCAAACATGAAGGTGTGAACATTATGCTTTGTGGACATGTACCATCAAATCTTGGGTGAAAATCTAGTCAGTTGGGGTGTTAAAAATAGGTCGTGGATAGGTATTCCAATATTACAATGACACACAGCCAGGAGTGGTTCAGGTAGCTTTGGGGTCCTGGAGTGGCCTAGCCAGTCTCCAGATCCTAATCCCATTAGAAATCTGTAGAGGGAGGGAAAGATTCAAGTTGCCAAACATCAGCCTCAAAACGTTAATGACTTAAAATGATCTGTAAAGAAATGTGGGGAAAAATACCCCCTGAGATGTTTGTAAACCTGGTGTCTATCTACAAGAAATGTCTGACCTCTGAGATTGACAACAAGGGTTTCTTACCAGGTACTAAGTCTTGTCATGTAACAATCATAATGCGAATAAGTCCCAACTTGAATTACTTTTTTATCACCATAAAACAATAGTTAAAAAAAGGAATTAATTATCTATTATTGATAATTAATCGATAATTTTACTGATTATTGTTTAATAAAATCAAAAGCTTATCCCTAGTCACTACATACATATAAAAAGTAAAACATGAATTTAAATGTATTCAATTTATTTATTGATTTATCCTCTATACCCGGTTATTCCCAAACTCTGGGTCATAAGGTCTACTAGGGGCCTATCCCAGCGCACTAGGGCAGAAGACGGTACACCCTGGACAGGCCACCAGTCCATCACAGGGCCACACATAGACAAACAACCACACACACACACCCTTTGTAAAATTTCACTAATTAACCTAATCTACATGTTTTTGACTTTGGGAAATAAGCCACGCACACGCTGTGGTGAACATGCAAACACTGCACAAAAAGACCCCTCGCCAGGGGATCAAACCTGGTACCTTTTTGCTGTAAACGACTGTGCAAACCATTATGCCGCCCTAAAAAAAAATTTTTATATAATTTATTACGTTTCCAAATTTAGTAGATACACATTTAGGGACATGTTGATTAGATTTACAGTAAACAACTTTTCATTGAGATTAGCTTCTTTACAATAAAACACATCATGTTCTTTCAATTCACTGAACTCATAATTTGATAATTAATAATGTGATAAGAATTTTGGGATGGAAAAATCTAAACATGTATTGCTTGTGCATTAGAAACACAGAAGAGTGATTTTTATTATAACCAGGCCAGGTTATTAGGATAACAGACTCATTGTGTTTGTATTAGAATAGGAAAGAAGGAGCAGAAGATATTGTAACCAATAACATATGGTGATGATTAGCTACATGACTTGGCAGTCCAAATAGTGGGTGTTATTTTTATGTAGACTGACAGTCAGTTATGCTTGCTTAAAAACAGGGTTACTTTAGAGCAGCAGACAGGTGTGTAACATTTTCTTGGTAACTTTAACATGTAACATTAGGAGGCCCACTTACTCTTAAAAACTCAATAGTTAACAATTAGTCATCCTATTTTAGAGAGTTAACCAGAGATCTGTTAACCCCAAAAAGGAATCATGTCAAGCAGAGCTGTGTGTTGAAAGGGCCTTACAATGCGATACAAAGCTTTTTAAGCTTTTTTTGTTTCTCCTCTAGCCATCATTATCTGATCAAAAATAATATAATCAAGCAGGTTAAAAAAGTAGCAATTAATCTGTGGAACCAGCACGAAGGGCCGACTATCATACATCGGTGCAGGAAGGGTTAACGACCTTGCTCAAGGACTTAACAGTGGTACCCAACAGACCTTGCTCAAGGACCTGTTCTTCCAATCAACAACTCAGCACCTTAACTTCCCAGTCCAAGTCTCAGTTTGGATTTTTTACATTCTTAGACATTATAAAAATCATACATAAAACATTAAAATCTCTTTTAAGTCACATTTAAGTTAAAAAGGGCACAGAGATTAAGGATGTTTCTAAGAGACTGGGCCTTAGAAACCTTACTGTGTTGAGATAGAGTTCCCATAACGTTCTCTGTTTGTTTCAACCAAAATACTGTATTTTCCTCTCTTACAGCTTCATCATTCCTGCTGCATGCTGAGGAGATGCTGATTAGACTGAGAAAAAATTCACAATATATCTATTCAGATTCCCAAGAAAACATAACCATGCTGTTATATTTTACTTTTTACAGCTAAGGAGAGATTTCAATGCAAACAGATCTGAAAGTATGGTGCCAAAGCTGTCACGGTGAGAAGCAGCAGAACGAGGAAAACACAGTGTTGGAAATGCAGAGACGTGTCTGAGATGTTGCAGGAACCACAGGAGCTCTGGATTGCTGAGTTATTTTAATCTAAAGGAGGGTTTCGCATTGCTGTGTGACCTACTTTTATCTCTGATACATTGTATACAAGTCCCTCACATCACACAGATCTGATTTATCTCATTTATTCAATCCGCTTAGTTTTATTTTATAATGTCAATTTAATGATACTGGGATTAAACAACAAAGTTAAACACTAAAATAATCCCCCGACCTCACCCCAATTTTTTTTTTTTAAATATACCAGATATTGTTTAAGTTATTTTCTAACTATACGGATGGTGATCACATGACCGTGGCAGGCTAATCAGTTAACATTGACGAGTGGGGAAGCAGAAAAGCCTCCCGCCTTATTTAAATGACATGTATATGAGCATTAAAACAATACGCAGAAAGAAAGAAAATGAGTGTCTGGTGGTGGAAGTTAAAGAGACATAATATAAATATCTCACTGATCACAGATGATACCAGAAACCCCAAAACTACAGTAAAAGGAACTCGACTGGCCACTTCAGTTTCTAGTAAAAGGCACAAATTCACAGCAGGAGACAGAGGGACTGATAAGATGTCCTTATATTTTATGTTAAAAATGTCATCATATGTTTAGTTCTGTTTTAGCTCTCACATTTTTATTAATTCATTTATGTACATATTCCTTTGTCCAAATTAAAAATACCACCAGATTAGAATAGAAAAGAATTTCCTATTTTTTAATAATTGGAGTGATTTTATAAGGATTTTTTTTAAAGATACAATATCACTGTAAAATTACACTGTATCATCTTCACTGTATAAATTAAATACAAGTAATTACAAATTTATTTTTAATATACTTGTTTAAAATGTTTATACACTGCTCAAAAAATAAAGGGAACAATAAAATAACATTCTAGAATTCAATGAATAAAATATTTTTATTAAATACTTTGTTCTTTACATAGTTTAATGGGCTGTCAACAAAATCACACAAAAATTATCATTCATTCATGTTCTATATCCGCTTATTCTCAAACCCGGAGTTACAGGGGTCTGCTGGAGCCAATCCCAGCGCACATTGGGCGAGAGGCAGGGGTACACCCTGGACATGTCGCCAATCCATTGCAGGACCACAAACACACAACCACACACTCACACATTCACTCCTATGGGCAATTTAGAGTTACCAATCAACCTAATGCCACTACGCCGCCCACAAAAATTATCAATGAAAATCTAATTTATTAACCCCTAAAGATCTGGATTTGAAGTCAGACTGAAGATTTTTGTGGAAACACACTACAGGCTGATCAAACTTTGTAATGTCCTTAAAACAACTCAAGATGAGGCTTGGTAGAGTGTGTGTGGGCTGTATGACCTCCCTACAACGCTGTGATGAAGTGGCGGATGGCTTTCTAAGGAATCTCCTCTCAGACCTGGATTAAGCATCCTGGACAGTCTGTGGTGCAACGTAGCTTTGGTGGATGAAGCGAGACATGATGTCCCAGATCTGCTCAATTGGATTTAGGTCTGGAAAGCGAGCGGGGCAGTCTTTAGCATCAATGCCTCCCTCTTGCAGGAACTGTTGACACACTCCAGCCACATGAGGTCTAGCATTGCCTTGCATTAGGAGGCAGCCAAAGGCAACCGCACCGGCATATGGTCTCATACAGAGGCCTAAGGATCTCATCTATATACCTTATGCAGTCAGGCTACCTCTGGCGAGCACATGAAGGGCTGTGCGGCCCTCCAAAGAAATGCCACTCCACACCATTACTGACCCACTGTCAAACTGGTCATGCTGGCAGATGTTGCAGGCAGCAGAGCGTTCTCCATGGCGTCTCCAGAACCTGCTGTCATCTGTGAAGAGCACAGGGTGCCAGTGGCAATTTTTTTGCCAATCTTGGTGTTCCCTGGTAAATGCCAAACATCCTGCACAGTGTTGGGCTGTAAGCACAACCCCCACTTGTGGACATCAGGCCCTCATACCACTCTCATGTAGTCTATTTCTGACTGTTTAAGCAGACACATGCACATTTGTGGCCTGCTGGAGGTCATTTTGCATTTTGTGCTCCTCCTGTTCCTCCTTGGACTGAAGTTTTCTTTTTAACGTGTCTAATTCACACTATACGCACTGTAGATGTTCTAGATGTTCTACTATGCAAACATTCCAAGCACCACCAACTTGTTGACACTGGGCCCGTGACCAAGACGAAGAAAGATGGTAGCTCCATAGAAGACAGTGGGTTCCAATTCACAGTACCACTAGGTTACCACTGAGCAAGGCTCTCAAACAACAAATGCTAAGTTGTGTAAATAAAAGTAGCTCTGCAAAAGAGCATCTGTTAAATGCCAGAAATATCCACGTAAACAAGCCGTGTTGGACTGCTAATTGGAAGTTTAGAGTTCGAGTCCAAGCACCAGCAAGCTGCCCCTAAGCAAGGCCCCAAATTACTTAGTTCTGTCCTCCAATTGCTGTAAATGTAAAAGGAACTGATTCATTTCAGTGCTCATGAATCATCTACAGAAACTCAATCACTACTAATAGCAAATTCGATGCAAATATGCAACCAGGCCATTTGGACCAGGTTTAAATGCGCATTTCAGGACTTGTCTTTAGGCAGAAACACAGCAAACACCCGTTAGACAAACACACCCTATTAATGTCCAATAAATATCCGCTTTCCAGTTTGAACAGCTGATCAACCAAACGTGACATTTTGTGCGTTGATGTAACGCAGCACCACCGCCTCTCTATTCCACAGCTGGAAAAACTTAAGCGAACAGAAAACGTTTAAAAACATAAAAATGGAGCACAGATTAAACTAATTAGACGGATAAAACCAAAATAAGCATTATTTCCTTAGGTTTAGGAAATACAGTTTGGGACCTAAAAACTAGGAAGTGTTAGCAGGCTAAATTATCAGCCAGATACAAACGCTATAAAAAAATGGTGTTAAACCAGAAAATATATCAACTCGGGACGCTACACATCTATATATTACCAATTGTAACCTATATGTCTCTTTAATATATAGATCAACGTTGTTTTTGCTAAACTGACTTAGCAATTTGGGGTCTTATCAAACAGATGTTAAGCAAACTCGCCTAGTTCAGCTAACTGACGGATGGACGGACATCTCTAACAAATAATCGTTAACCGAGTCGCTGATTCTTACCGTTTGATCAAAAATGTCTTCGCTTAAGCCTTTGCAAGGAAGGGTCCTTTTAGATGATGCTCGCTGTGATGTTCATGCAGAGGGGATGAGAAGAAAGCAGCAGCATCCCCCGCTTTGCCCACCGAGCCCGCTGTTAAACCTCAAATAACAGCAAGGGAACATAAACGCAGCAGGGACGCGTCCCAATACTGTCCGCTGGTGTGCCCTCGCCCACTTGCGCTTACTCCTATTTGCGCAAGCGCTTCGAATGGAACACGATTACTATTAGATGCAAAATATTTTATTTTCGCTAAACTGCAAACGACGAAAATTATCGTATACAATTCAAATCATCCGACACGCCGGACACAAACACAACTGCCTCGTTTGTACAAAGATTATGACTTTACATTCATTTGTCATTTGGCACTCTTATCCAATCAATTGGATCGTCAATTATATAATTTTCAACTGGCTAACTGGAAGTTTGTGAATTTATTTATCAAAACTACTAAGTTAACACCACTGGCTCCCTGAGCAAGTCCTTTAATCCCTAATCACTTAGTTTCCTCACAAAGAATATTATATGGCACCATTGCCTCACCGCAGGAAGGTCCATGGATCAATTCCAGGGTTTTTTGTGTGTAATTTGCATAAACCCAGGTTCGCTGGTTTCTTCCCACTATGCAAAAACATGCACATTCGATTTATTGTTAAATTGCCCGCATGCGTGTGGGGTTGTTCGTTTACATCTAGTCCTGCTGTCGAGTTCCTGTATGCTAAAATAGGCTTCAGCAGACATTCATGACTCAAAGTTAGGAAACAAGTAGGTATAGAAGGAGGAGTTGCTCTGGTTAAGTCTATCTGAATAACTTAAACCAATGTTCATGCACAAAAGGCTTGCATCTTTAACAAGCAGCTTCCAGTTTTAAAACCTTTAGATGATTTGACCAATGAATAAGGGGTTGGGGAGGGGTCATTAAAAGCTCCTTTCAGCATTCAATGTCAAAAAGGGCATAATGCAAAAAACCCTGCACCCACATCTGACTTGGTGGAGACTCTTCCTAGATCTAATGGTGTACTACACAAATAGTATTTTCTTAACCCTCTTCATTTGTAGTTAGGAAGGAAAAATGTTTGACAAATAACAGTCAACAAAATTTACGTGTAAAATCTTTAATGTGTGGTGTAATCCAAACAATACATTTTACAAAAAAAAAAGGAAATGGTCTCATTCATGTGGGTCAGATTTAAAATAAGAGACAGAAAAAAAATGATTCAATAAAAAAAGCCAGTCAACTAATATCCTTGTGGGTTATAAACAAAAAAAAAATCACAACTGTACAGAGCACTTTGGAAACGAACAAATGGGACTATCGCCTCTTCTGGAAGATGTTGCCACGTCCTCCTGGACCACCCCGACCCCGACCTCTTGCAGCCACTGCAACAAAAGAGAAAGGTCAGATTTCTAGAGAAAACTGTGCATCAGTTATTAGTGCACTACAGTACCATCTAAACTAAACATGACCAATAGGCTGCAAATACTGCACAACGGCAGTTTAGCACCCCCTAACCATTTCCTATACTACTGCTTTAAATACACTAGCAAATGGCCACAATAAATAACCAAAGACCTTACTAGCTTATTTAAAATCACCTTTTAAACAGACAGGATAAAATGTTCCGAGATTTTATAAGTTTAAAACAAAGCTAAAAACTAACAATTTACAAACTAAAGTTTGTGTAATAAAAGTTTTTTTTTAATTTGTGACCAAATCTGAATGCATATTTTTAAACCTTAAAATGTGAAAACAGGTAAAAAAAAAATTTATGCTTAAGCTGCAACCAGGGGAGAAAAGAGAATTGGGGGGGGGGGGGGTGTATTCCTGGCTCACAGACTATGAGAACCACCTTTATGCTCTACTGTCAATTCTACTTTGTCATTTGGCAGACACTCTCACCCAAAGACTTTTAATTACATAAACTTTGGTAACTGGCTAACCAGAAGATTGTAGGTTTAATTTTTAGCACCAATGAACGGTGACTGATTTTAAAAACATTTATGAATCAATTTTTCCATTAACAAAAAACATTCTACAATAGATGCTCATTGGCAGTCAGTTGATATTTTTCCAATATGTCTGTACTCATTACCACAGTGCCCTTCCCTACCTTGAGCTTTAAGAATAGCAGCTTTTCCTCGTCCCGCTCCTGCTCCCTGGTTTTTATTCTTCACACTTTTCAGCATGGGCGCATTCTTCAGCATGTCTGGCAGAATGAGGAAGCGGATCTTACTGCCGCGGATGTAAACCTGCTCCAGCTGCGCCACCCGTCCATCACGGTATGTCACGGTGATGTTAGACATCTGAACAAGAAAACAATTACATCTGTTAAATCTATTCCACTGACCACTGTAAAATAAAAAAATCTGTTAAATAATTTGCTTAAAACTTAAGACAAAGTAAACCCATTAAAAAAGCTTTAGTGCAACTGAAAGTATTCATGCCTTAAAATTATCAGAACAAATTTAATCATTGTATTAACAGAAGTGATTAAATGGTATTGGTGCAGTGTTGTTCATTGGACTAACGAACAGGTTTAAGCCCTGTTGCCAACAAATCACCACTGTTCAGTTTTTGAGCATAACCATTGCTATAACATACAGTATAATTATAAACAATACAAAATAAATTTCACAGAACATATCCTGGTAATGATTATTTTATCAGATTTTCCTGTGATGCCAGGTGTTTTAAGTGTGACCGAATCAAAGGAGAACAGAATTCTTGACATGTAGGAAAACTCAGAAAAACAACTGCCTCACACCACCACACACTATAGAAGCAAATTGGTTAAATTGGGATCTGGGATTTTGTTCTTCTGTTTGAGGACAAAAATGATAAAGCAAGCTTAAGAACCCAACTGTGATGGACTTAGCAGTAGTGGGGTTTAAGCCCAGGTCTCCCTGGTCTTCCTTAGCAGTGGTGGGTCATGAACCCAGGTCTGCAATCAACATCTAATCCGCAACCATTTTAGACACCAGTGCCCAGTCATATTCCTTAAGTACTACGGGATGAAACATTGCTCTATTTTCTGAAAGTAGATTTGGACTGCAGGTATCACACAATCTTGTTTGGTTGGTAAGTGTAACAGTGCTTTTTTTATAGTTATCAGGTCTGTTTGTTGGAATATACAGCTCTAAGGGGGCTTGTGTTACCTGGCAGTTCATGTTGTCCTCGGCTTCAATCAGTTTACCTCTATAAACCTCACCGGTGTTGGTCTCACATGTGACTATGTGACCTTCAGCTTCATGCAGAACTTTGATAGGGACTCCAATAGACATGATCAAAAACAATCTACAACACAAAAGCAAATACTTAAGATCAATAAAATATTGCATATTGGGTTTTTTTTTTTACAGGAAGCACTACAGCACCACTACTGGATATATTTAATAATATGATTTAAAAAAAGTCATACATTTAGGTTAAATACTTTAAAGGGAAACTAACCAACTGAAAGAGAAAAAAAAACACCATTCATTCAATCTTTACCAGTTTATTCTCTACCGAGGGGTCTGCTGGAACCTATCCCAGTACACGTAGGATCGCCAGTCCAGGGCAGGGCCAAGCATAGAAGAAACCCACCCCCACCTCGGGCAATTTAGAGTCAACAATCAACCTAACGTACATGCTTTTGGACTGCGAAAGGAAACCGAAGTACCTGAAGTAATTCCACGCAGACTTTGGGCGAACATGCAAAGTCCAACAGAAAGACCCCTTACTCGGGAATTGAACCCGGGACTTTCATGCTGTGCTAAGTGCGGCACCCAACTTCGAAAATTAAATAAGCCAAATAAACTCCGCAGCATTAAATCAATTCATAGAACAAATTCTAGAGTTAGCCGCTAAATTAATACGTTAAAACTCGATATTAATAGTAAACTTGTATTAAACATTTGGACATTGCTCACCCCGCTAAAACACGGTAGCACTGCGGCTTCTTGCTAGCATTTGGATAATCTGGTTTTCTTAGTTTAAAATTCTAAGAAACTTTTAAAAACTTTAAAAATAATGTTTCACGTGTATAATGCAATTTACAAAGAATAAAAAAACCATTAAACCATTACCTTCGCTGGATAATAAATAAAAATCTTTTATGCGTTCCGACTCGAACGGAAGAAGCAACGTGAGTATTTGTAACGTTTTCCCTCACCCACAATGCAGTAGAAAGACGGAAGTGATATCAGACCCGGAAGTCATTATGGCATCACGGGAGAGAAAACACTTTTAAGTAGTTCATTTAATTGATTTCAGTCCTTTGTTTTTTTTCAGATGTAGAATTATTTAATTATATAATTTATTTGTCTTCTATAACCGTTTATCCCCTGTTTAGTAATTCTAAATTGACCAGTTTGTACATTTGTACGTTTTAGACTGTGAGAAGAAACCGGAGAAATCGGAGTAAATAGACTCCTACCCAAGGATCGAACGTGAGACCTTCTTACTGTAAGGCAACAGTGCTAAACACCAAGCAACCCTTCTGCCCCTTTCAGTCTATGTTATTTAATGTTATTTCATTATTATTAAGTAAAATAAAAAAGTATTCAGTCATCAAAATGTTTACATTTTTGTAAACATAAAATGTTTACATTTTACAAACCTGTGCTTATACATCTGAGTGAATGAATGGCAAGATGCTGAGGAAGATATTTTTGATATAGATTTATTCATTCATCTTTTAAGCCGCTTATTCCCTAGTTTGGGGAAACAGGGCTACACCCTGGACAGTTTGCCAGTTCATCGGAGGGCCACACATAGACAAACAACCACACACACTCCTATGGGCAATTTAGATTCACCAATCAACCTAATGTACATGTTTTTTGACTGTGTAAGGAAACTGGAGTACCAGCTAAAAACCAACACAAGTGCAGGGAAAACAGACCCGGGAATCGAACCCACGACCTTCTTGCCGTGAGGCAGACCACTACACCGCCGTGCTGCTTTGATATACATCAAATGTTTAAATGTATTATATTAATTTTCTTTACTCGCTTATTCCCAAACTCTGAGTCACGGGGGTCAGCTGGTGTCAAGCGCACATAGGGCAAGAAGCAGGGGTATTCTGGACTTGCAATTTAAAGTCACCAATCAACCTACTGTACATGCTAAGTAATCCCACACAAGTGCAGGAAGAACATGCAAACTCCGCACAGAGACAGGAATCAAACCCACAACCTTCTTCTTGTGAGGCAAACGTTCTTGGTGTAAAACTACACCCCAGCGCTGCCCCCTAATATAATTTTTTTTAATTCATTGATTCATTCATTGATGTCAGTGACCACCAGGGGGCACTAAGGGTCTATTTATTCATTTGTGTTGTGTAATTCATTCATTATAAACCCTAACTCAGGGTCACGGGGTTCTGCTGAAGAGTATTTTAGTTTTAAAAAATGTAGGCATAATATCATTATATTATTAGCACGGTTACCTCACATCAAAGAAGATCCTGAGCTCTATTTCTGGGCAAGGGGTCCTTGGGTGAGGTGTTTAAATGTTCTACATTTACAGCATTTGGCAGACGCCCTTATCCAGAGTGACTTACATCTGAGCAATTGGAGGTTAAGGGCCTTGCTCAGGAACCCACAGTGGTGGCTTGGTGGTGCAGGGAATCGATCCCCAGTCTTTCTGGTATCAGTCCAACAATTTAACCATTAGGCCACCCCTTCCCCTTATTATCCTAATAACTAGCCTCAGTTTATATACAGGCTTATCGCTCAGGCTTGAGTGGCGCCCTAGGCGAGATTGTAGATTTGCACCCTCAAGTATTCAACCCCAAACACCACCATTCACATAGATTTTAAAACTTTAGCATTAAATACATAGTGAAGAAATAAATGAATAAGCATTATGCATACGCAGTAATTAAATCAATTGTGATAATAAGCAAGATTTACACAACAGTTAAAATGCAAATCAGCAAAAAAGTGCACTTTTATTACTAAACTAATTTTGCTTTATACAGTATATGGGGGGAGGTGGTGTAGTCGTTAGCGCATTTGCCTTACAGCAAGAACCCCTGCCTTTTACCCTTTGTGTGCTGGGATAGGTTTTCTCTCTCTGGGTTTCTAAACTGAAAACACAGCAAACATAAAACATTGTTTTTTACAATCAGTGTTGTTTTTCATTCCCTTCCTCCTCTTTCCTTGGTTTTTCGCCCTATCCACGATTCAACTTCTAGTGTAATAAGAGCTATGTGAAGCATCAAATGAAAATGACTGAATCTTAACAAAACCAATTGTTTTTTTAGATTTAGGGAAATAATTTCTCTTCAAAGGGAAACATGACGCATAGAACATTTAATCTGATTGACTCCAACTGCAGAAATTCTGGATGTTACGTTTTTCTTAAATAAGCAGTACCTTTAAATTATCAGTGATTAACCGCAAAGCAAGTTGTGCCTCTTGGCCACCAGGCAAGTTTACCATGCATCTTGATACTGACCTTGAGAATGAGTAGCTTTAGACATTGTAGGAATTTACTCTGCTGTTCTTGTTTGGAGGAAAAAACCAGAGTCAGATGATGTTGCTGTAAATTTCAGAAACGTTTCTGAGTCTCATTTCGGTGGCTGAATAAAGTATCAGTTAACACTGATGTGTGACCAGCATTGATCTTACAGCACAATAATGCCTTCAGCAAGGGGGATTTAGATCCTAGCACCTGCTATATAAACACAGTATCTACATTTACATTTACAGAATTTAGCAGACGCTCTTATCCAGAGCGACGTACAAA
>JAOTQW010000036.1:7811473-7830750 GCA_026260075.1 Sisor rabdophorus | reverse complement strand
AATATTGGAATCAATGCGCCTTTTCCCTGCCTACCCTGTCATGGGCCAAATTCAATCTGTCCTATGTTGGAAGAAAAAAGCAGAATTTGGTTAGTTGTTGGATATGTAAATGCGGTCACTAGCTTTATGATGTTACCTAACCATCTTATTTCGAACTTTTTAAGTAACAGTTTTGTCTTTTAAATGTTTTTGCACGAGTCAGTCAAGTGCAGGTTTTGGCCGTTCATAAAATGTGCCTGGCTTCAATGTATTCCATATTCCTGTGTGTTTAAATATTACACACCGAATTACAGTCTTGTGCCACACAGGTTGAACTATGCTTTTATCAGTTTTCACATTGGGTCATATGATATTATTCTTTGATTCAACAACAGAAGTTATTTTTAATATTGTCTCTAATGTTGACTTATTGTAATGTGGACTTATTGTTTCAGCCATGCTTGTAAACCCTGCTCCTTATAGGGTTTGCGCCCTGTGTTCCCCAACAGCTTTACTTAAATCTAGCCCATGCCCTTTACGTTATATAGATAAGCACTCTTTATTTGGACACACATCGTTTGTGTCTATTTATTTTTCCCCTTTGTGTGTTTGATTAATAAAGTGTTTCATTACATACTGATTTTAATAATCATGTTTAGTTGCTGTATTTATTTAGCTGTGTAAAGGCATTCTTTATATTCAAGTGCTCTTAGGTTAAAATTTAAATTTTCATAGCTGATTACTTATTTTATGGTCCCTTTCTGTGAAATTAACACCAAGGACACAGCATTAATTGCTTTTCTCTCAAGGTTAGACATTATAGGTCTAAAAAGCCTTTAGCAATGCTGGTTGAAAATGTATGCTCATGACAAGCATGCTGTATATTTTTATGTTTGACAAACGTCTTTTTTTTTTAGATGAGGTGCCATTGTGGGGTCTGAATACATGGAAAATGTATACAGTTGTAATATGTTCTCATTTGCCTAAAGAAGTAAAAGTTTTTGAATGAATACTAAACTTTTTTTTTTTTTTTTTTACCACAGTTTGGGCCATATGTCAATAACCACTTAACGTCTTTCAGCTAGTCATTATTTATTCAGTATCAGTTATAAAATTATACACAGCATGCAACTGTTACAAAAAATACCAAACCACAAAAATCTGTTAAATGGAGTAAATTTCTTTACAAAACCATGATTTAAGTCATACTTTTTATTGATTTATATTTACATTTTTTGGTTTATCTTGTCTGTGTACCAGTTTTACCAAAGACTGGTGAACCATAGCCCTCACATACTCTAATCACCTGTACTTATTTTCAGCGTTAATTCAGGTACAATAATCGCTTAAAACGGCTGATTGTAATGTACTTTACAACTTATTAACTAGTTTGCTCTTTGCAGAAATTATAAGATACTTGGTCTGCACGTGTGCTGCTAGACACTTGAATGTCTTGAAAGGTAGAATGTCTGAAAAAGTAATCATCCCTGTGACTAAAGAACATTAAATCAAATGTATTAACTATGCAAACAATTTAACAACAGCACTCCTTAGGCTTTTTAGAGACTGTATAACGCTATAAAGATTACTTTGATAGATGAGCCTTTGCATTTACTATTTAAATTATCACTGCTTTTCTGCCTTTCTATAAAGTACAGGGTTAGTGAGTTGTTTAAAATTACTGCTTAATTTAACACATTTTCCCAGATTTTTTTTCACTAAGCTAACAAACCCAGCCAGACATAAGGCCATTAGTCTGAAGGTTTCACACATTAAAAAATAAATGTGTAAAATAAATATATAAATCTGTCACGCTTGCACAGTGCCTCCACAACCTTTTTTTGGGGGACGGGGGGCATTTTGGCTTTATTAATCAGACATAAAGACACATAAAAGGGAGAAGGAAGGGATTCACCTGGTAAGGGGTTGGACCTGAGCCAGAATAGAAGCCCAGGCCGCAACCGTGAATTGCCTTTTGTCCTGCATTTTCGATGGAAGTTTTGACCATAGAGCCAATGCAACAGAAGGGTGTGCTGTGCGTGTGCGCACCTGTGACCGTCTTTGTTCAGGGTTAACTGGTTTATGAAAATTGGTGTTTTTCTCTTTCATTATCTGGCTCCAGTATCACTAGCAAATTATCAATCTATGTATGTTATGTTAATTTCAAATTGCCCATTGGGGTGAGTGTGTGTTAGATTGTCTGTGTGGCCAGGGTATACCCCTGCCTCTCACCCGATGTGTGCTTGGATAAGCTCCAGCAACCCCCCCCTCCTGCCCCCGAGTTAGGAAATAAGAGGGTATTGATTGAATGAATGAATGAATAAATAGGGCAAGAGGGAATAGAAAATTATTATTATTTTTTTTATATCCTAGGTTTTGTCAAATTTGAGACTGGTTCGGCTTTAATTACCCACATACACATTCTCATAGGTGTTTACGTCTTCTGCATGAGCAGTGAACCACAGAACCACTCTGGTTAAATCTAGCTATTGCATACATTTATAAAATGTCACCATAGCATCACAAACATGTGATTTCGAACATTTTATTTACATTTTTCTATTTAATTAAGCTCAATTCTTCTAGTAAGACTTTCCACTACAATGTAAAGCTTGAATGTAAGGTCTTATTATACAGCTGCAACAGTATTGGTGAGATTAAACACTGTCAGGTAAGGGGGTCTGGGGTGCAGTCACAATTCTGGTTCATCCCAAAGGTGTTTAGTGGTGCTGGGTTCAGGACTTAATGCATATGTCTAAAATCAGTAAATCATAAGAGAAAGCACAAGTTTTTAAAAACAAACTGACATGTCAATTTTTAAAGCAAGGTGAGAAGTGTCTGTGCTGCTAGTTTTTATCTATTCAAACACCTGGTAAATACATATGTATGCTAAGCTGGTAATCTATCTGTAAGAAAGTTCTGGTTTTTTACATAACACATTAGCATAATAGGCAGTGCGGTCCTTCATTAATCAGAGTTCTTCATCTGTTTTATAGACACTAGTGTGATTAATTCTTTTTAGAGTCAGAACATGTGTGGAAACTGACAAACCAAGCAAAATGAATACTGAGTAAAAACATGTCGTATAACACTTTTACTTGCACATGGCACCTGTCAGTTGAGAAAAAAAATACTGAAACTAGACATTGTTTCTCACATCGTGTGAGCGAGTAGAACGATAATTTAAATTGCAACTAACTGTTTTTATAAATTTTTATATCTGATACTTTACCAGGACAAGATAAAGAATAGCACAGTGCAGAGCACTAACCCTGAATGTAGATTATTATTATTAATAATAATTTTACAGCATTCTTATTTATATAGACTGCTTATATAGTGAACACATTCCAGATCTGAATTAATGAAATATTCTTAATACTTTGTTCTTTACATAGTTGAATGTACTGACAACAAAATAACACAATTGTCAATGAAAATTTAATTTATTAATCCATGCACCGTCCATAGCATCAATGCTTTCGTCTTGCAGAAACTGCTAACACACTCCAGCCATATGAGGTCTAGCATTGTCTTGCAACCTTCAGAAAGGAAACCAGGGGCAACTGCACCAGCATATGGTCTCACAAGGGGTTTAAGGATCTTGTCTTAGTACCTAATGGCAATCTTGTGGGCACATAGAGGGCTGTGGGGCCCTCCAAAGAAATGACACCTCACCTGACCCACTGCCACAGAGTTCTGCTGGAGTTCTGTTGCAGGCAGCAGAATGTTCTCCACGGCGTCTGCAGACATGGTTACAGTTGCTTAGTGTGAACCTGCTTTTATCTGTGAAGAGCACAGGGCGCCAGTAGCGAATTTGCCAATCCTGCCGTTTTTGGCAAATGCCAAACGTCCCTCACGGTATTGAGCAATACCCCCACCTGTGGATGTTGGGCCCTCATACCACCCTCATGGAGTCTTTCTGATTGTTTAAGTAGACACATGCACAATTTCTGCCTGCTGGAGGTCATTTTGCAGGGCTCTTGGAGATTGTGGTCCTGCTGCTGGGTTGATGCCCTCCTACGGCCTCCTCCATGTCTCCTGATGTACTGGCTGTCTCCTGCTAGTGCGTCCATGCTCTGGACACTTCACAAAACAGACAGGCACAGCAAACCTTTGTCACAGCTTGCATTTATGTGCCATCCTGAATGAGCTGCACTACCTGAGCCACTGGGTTGTAGACTCCTTCTCATGCTACCACTAGACTGAAAGTACCAAAAGTAACCAAAACATCAGGCAGAAAGCATGGGAACTTAGAAGTGGTCTTTGGTCAGCACCTGAACAACTACTTTATTGGGGGTGTCTTGCTAATAGCCTATAATTTCCACCCTAATTTCCACCATTTGCACAATAGCATATTACATTGTCAGTGTTGCTTCCTAAGTGGGCAGTTTGATTTCACAGGAGTGTGATTGACTTGGAGTTACATTGTGTAGTTTAAGTGTATTATTTATTTAGCCGTGTACAAAGCCACAGATCCAATCTTGCAACTTTTTAATCAGCAGACTTATTTCATTACTAAAGGTTAAGTGTCAGGTTCCAGTGGTGGCAGTTTGGTGCTGGGAATTTAACCCAAGATCTTCCAATTCAGTCAGCACCTTAACCGCTTGACTACCTTTCTATTCAGCCTAATTCATTTTTTGTTAAATAAAACAGCAGACTGCTACCCTAGCGATCACAGTTGCTCGGTGTAGAGACTGTTGCGCTCATTTCGGCATGTCAGCTTAGCTACCCGTGGTTTTCAGGTTTTGCATTTCACTTCCGTCTCATTGGGCTCATCAAAGCTGCACTCTGTTCTGTAGCTGTCGGGTATAAGAATGTAATTGGAGTGTATCTTGTTGAAATTGCCACAAGGCTACCTTTAGTTAGATAATTGAAAAAGGTAATAGAATTTTCTGTAAGTAACATTCAGAGTCAATATTACCGTTGGTGAATCAGTAAATTGCTTCCATTACCTTGTGAAAAACCAGTAGGTTGCGTTTTTTTATTGCTAATCTTATTCTGCGATTCGTTAAACGAGCTAGCTTCAGGGCCAATGGTTTATCTTTAATTTAGCGCAGGACTTTGCTGGCAATCCTTTGTGCTTTGCATTAATAAACTCCAGCCAAATTAGCCTCTTTTTAGGGCCTTGTGTAGATTCATCTAGCGTGAAATTAAATTTCAACTTGCTACTTTTAATTGAGGATTGCAACTAAAAGTTAACTCGAACTAAGCAGCCATGTTTGGTTGTACAGTGATCTAATGCAGCTATAGACAGCTGAAGCCGTGTAGAATAGCCATATGACATTGTGGATCATTTCAAACTTTAGATTTTTCTGTTTTTGTGCTAGTGAACATCAGTTCACGTTCTTTACCTGCTTATTCCCTAACTCAGGGTCACAGAATTCTGCCAGAGCCCATCTCAGCACACATAGGTCGAAAGGCAGACATACACCCTGGACAGGTCCATCACAGGGCCACACAGATGAACAAACACTCACACTCACTTCTTTGGGCAACTCTGAGTTACCAATCAACCTAATGTACATGTTTTTGTATTGTGGGAGGAAACTAAAGTACCCAGTGTAAACCCATGCAAGCGTGGGGATAACATGCAAACTTTGCACAGAAAGACTGTGAGGCGAACATGCTAACCACTTCACCATCGCGCTGCCCGCAGGCAAACATTATTGGTTTAAATTAATGTTTAGCTTTGGGATGTTTAGCAACCTGTAGGCCTAGTATGGGAAGCTTTTCATCCAAACCACATTCAAAGCAATTCCTCTAGATTTCTAACCATGTCACAGTTAACTGAATTCTGTTTTAATCCATAATGCCAGTACCTGTTAACTGTATAAGCAGGTTTTTATTATTATTATTAATGTCTTTTGAACCTCAGACTACCATATTTTCAATTTTGGTCCAAACTCATCCAGATTTCAGAAAAGAAATCTTACACCTTTACTGTGTCCAGCTAATTGATGCTTTGCAGTTGCTAAAATTGATGCTTTGCAGTCTAAAACATGGTTCCTTCCTGCTTTATGCGTTATTTTTTTATTATAGCATTTGTTTAATGGAAAGGGGTAGTGGAAAAAAAAGCTGTAAAAGGGAATTTTACCGCTCAATTAGCAATTGAGGGGACAGGCTCATTTAAACATTTCAATGATTTCCTCTTCTATTAAGGATTTCCATTTGCACAAACTAGCTTATGCAGTTAGTTATGTTGACTGATGCATCTGCTTATTGTGTTGACCCTGGTTTCATTTAATGTCACTTTTCTGTCTGCACATGCACCACTGGTACATGTAATATTTTTGTAGGTCTTTACTTATTTTGTGGTCGTTTTTAGTGCATTCTTTAAAGCTGCATACCATTTATGCTAAATCCTGTCCCCATTACCATGTGTAGGCCCAGATTAACAGGAGAGTGTGTTCCAGTCTATGCCAGAAAGGTTTGGCATGGGTGCACGTTTTCATTCCAGCTAAGCAGAAGGCACAAGAAGGCTCAAAAGCCAAGATCAGCTAAAACGAGTCAGATAGGGTTGCACAATCTATCCTTCCATTATTGACATGGCAATGTGTGTATCTGCATTAGTTACATTACGGGATGTGCAGTGTCCGATAGGGATAATATATTTGACTGCACCACAGTTCAGTACATGTGATTTGCGGATGAATTTTGAATTTTAATAATTAAGTGAAAGTATCATTTGAACATATGCAAACATTTAGGTAAGTAAGTTTGAGTATAAAATGATTGATTATTTGTAAATGTACACATGCTAATACCTTGAATCAGCCCAATCATTCTATAAAAAAAAATGCAATATTGTACTCTCATGGAAAAAAAATTCTCATGGAGAAACCTTTCATATTACAGTATATATAGCAAGAAAAACAAAATATTGCAAGGTGAGTTCTCTCTCCTACAATACCTTGCAGTTCTAGGATTCCATCTTGTTTACTTGTCTGTTCAGTTGGAATGCTGAATAAGGTAATCAAGCAGGTCACCGAAGGTAAGCGTAGCACACTGCCTTTATTTCTGAAGGTCTTTATTTCTGAACAATGGGATCATATACTGTCACCCCCCTGCCTCAGCCAAAGGCTTTATTAATATTTGCTTTAAGCCCCTTTTATAATTTCAGTTCTTTGAAATCCTCTTTTAGAGTCTCAGCATGGAACCGGTCCAATTGATCACAGACGGATGGAAGGAGAGCTTGGCAAACACAACGTCCTTATTTATAGTGTTCCAATTTCAGAAAATGCAAATGCAAATTGTTCTTATGTTCTTGCTTATAAATTGGGGCTTTGCAGTTGCATGTCTACATGTTCTTGTGCAAAAGTAAACAAAAGTATTATTTTTGACAGTTGGACGTGTATCCTGTTGACATTTTTTAAATTTTCTTTTAACTTCCCACTTGTTTTCTCTCAACTCGCAGGTTCAACTACAGGTCAACTCATCACCTCAGTACTAATGGCTTTTATGAATTTCTTAACTGGTTTGATGAGAGGGCATGGTATCCACTCGGCAGGATTGTAGGAGGCACGGTAAGCACAGTCTGCTTTATATTCCTCTCTAAACCAGTGCTTAATTTTTAGGGCTTCCATCAACTCTCTCTCTCTCTCTCTTTCTTTTCCATTTCTTCCTTTAGGACACAATCCGTAATTGAAATCTCAATTACCTTGACATGTATCTCTTATTCATAGTGACCTTCATGCTTGCATGCATGATGTGGTAAAAGGGTATAAACCTGTGCCAGGCTTTGCCATTACTTTACAGTTAGTGCTTTCACAGCATGACCACTTTGATGCGAGAGCTTTAGGGACCTCAGAGCTGAAACAGTTGCCATTTAGAGCAGATGCTAGCCAGACTCTAATTTAGAGCAAGCCTAGTGGGCTATGGAAGAAGAAAAGGCCCCAAGAAACCCATAAAAACCCATGTACACCTTTTTGTCTTTCCTTTTCAGTAGTCTTATTGTCCTCAAATGTTAAGAGATGTGCTTTTAACTTTGCCAGTGCTCTTTCTGGTTTAAAATTGTATCCTATTGGTCTAAAAGGGTGTGGAAAAACAGGTCCAACTGGTAGTCTGCAATTTGTTCCAAAAGTAATAATGTTCTTGTTTGCATTTAAAATTGAACCAGTTAATTCGTTGTTAATTATTTGTGAGCTCAGCACAACACATTCTTTTAACACAACTAGTCTGTTAACCAACATTAAAGTTCATCTTGGCATTTATTAACTGCAGCGGAGGAGGATGCAGTTAAAAGCAACAAGCTTCATTTTAGCCAAAGGCTCTTGTTTTACCATCTGCAAGCATTTGATTGTAGACAATCCTTTTACCCAGGGAGCACAAAACACACAGACTTTGTATAAAATTCAGTGGACTTCATCGAGTTTGATATTAAGACGCATTAGTTGTACATCAGTGTGGCAGATATCATTCACAGAATGTTTTGGCAAAGAGTCAGGCTTTACTACAGGTGTCAGCCTGTCAGCAAACGATGCACTATGTATGCCAGACAATCAACAAAAAGGGTCTTTTATAAGCTTGAAAAAAACTTTATTTTATTACTTTTTCTTTTCTTTGGTCCTTATTAGTGAAAGGTAAAATAGTAATTGATGGAGTCTACCGAATAACATAATTACTCAACTATGTTTGTGTGAGAATAGAAAAAAAAACATTGAAATGTATTGTAACCGTCCATGAATACCTTTTAAGTAACAGAGTTTACATCTAGGAATAATGAAGCTCTCCTCTGAAAGCAAAAAAAATGAACAAAAATAACTGCAACACCGCTATATCTCTTGGTATTGGGGGGAGGGGGGTTTAAGGAAAGAGTTGGCTTGAAAAAAAAAAGAGCAGCATTAGAAGAGAAGGTGGTGTTTTTAAAGAGCCGAAGTGCTAATAGATGGATTGTGAATTCAATTCCCAACAATAACAATCTTCCGGCGCTTGGATCCCTATAAAAGGCCCTCAACCCCCCAACTGATTGGTTGGATGAAAATTTTTTAGTTATTGGCAAGGCCGCTATGACGTCTTAAATGCTTATTCTCCATGTGTATTTCTGCAGGTGTACCCAGGGCTTATGGTGACTGCAGGTCTAATCCACTATCTTCTGAACCTGCTTCATGTGACAGTGCACATCCGTGACGTGTGTGTGTTTCTGGCTCCAATCTTCAGTGGCCTGACTGCAATCTCCACCTTCCTGCTGACCAGAGAGCTGTGGAATCAAGGAGCCGGACTACTGGCTGCCTGTTTCATCGCTATAGTCCCTGGTTATATCTCGCGCTCTGTTGCAGGGTCTTTTGACAATGAGGGCATTGCTATCTTTGCTCTGCAGTTTACTTATTACCTTTGGGTAAGCTTAAATTTTAGCTTATTCTTACTCTCTTAGATGGTCTTTTATCTCTTGACAACAGCAATGACCTTGCAATGTGTCTCATGACACACCGCCTACAAAACCTTTTGTCTATACACAATATTCTGATTGGGGTTGATTTTTGGCATACCATACAAGCGTAAGGCATAATCCAGAATTACCACTGTTGTATAAACTACTGTATAATTGTTTTATTGCCTGGAATGCACCTTTCCGATGCTGCAGTTTGGTATTTGGGTATATATATTCCACATCCTGCCAATCTTTGTTTGAGTCAATTGGTTTAGGGAAAAATTTGTGGTCTTTTCAGAAAGTGGTTCCTGTATGAAACCAAAAATATTTATATAGAATATAAAAAAATAAATTTGAGCTTAGAAAACTGCAGAAAAACATAATTGAAATTGCTGTAAGTTGATTTTATATATATATAATATAAATATCTTTATAAAAGCAACTTACAGCAATTTTAATTGTTTTTCTGCAGTTTTCTAAGCCCACATTTATTTGCAACTTAAGGAGCAAGAAGTTCACTTGACATACATGAACTTCTTGCTCCTTAAGATGCAGGAATGACTTTTATAATTTTACCCTTGAGGTGTTAAATAACGATATTTAAGGTAAAAGACATTTCCCTAAATACCAGTCAGTAATTTATTGTCGGGTGAAAATAATCTTAGAATAGTACAGACTGTTCTTTTATAGGAAAGATGACCCAATAATTGAAACCTGAAAAAGAGGAGGACTTTGATGAATTCTCACTGATGCCTAAATGCGCCTTTTCAATTCTACTAATTGGTCTCTTAGCAGCGTAAAGTAGTGAAGTACGCCATTACAGTTTAGTCTTGCAGAAGTTAATTATATTTGAGTTACTACTCTGCTTTTACTGATTGAAGACATTTTAGGTCTTCTGTGTTATGTCTTAAGGAGAGTTCACCAATCTATTTGAGGATTCTTTGTGGGTTCTAACTTACAACTGTTAACTTGAAAAATTATAATTTACTGTTATGTGATCTAATCAGTCAAACATCACAGTGTTGGCCTAGATCAATATGACTATCAATAACATGAAAAACATTCTAGCTGTACTTAAGCTAAGCATTTTTTCTTACAGGTGAAGTCTGTAAAAACTGGATCAGTTTTCTGGACCATTGGTTGTTGCCTCTCTTATTTCTACATGGTAAGAATTGTTTGATATTTCTTTCAACCATGTTCACTTAGTAATTGAGCGGGTACAACCACATGCAGAGAAGAGATACAATTCTCTTGTATGCGCTTGATCTGATGATAAAAATATATAAAGTTAATTTTAAAAAATGCTATTATTAAAATATCATTTCCCACTGGTGTTAATTAATGAGAGCCATTATTGGAGCCTTTGCTTTGGAGACAGTAGGTATTGTTTATTCCTTTTTCCCTAAAGCTAGGCATATTATTTACATCAGATGACACATGTGGACTAATTCTCATAACGTCTCGGAAAAAACCCTTAAACATTAACTTGTTGCACAATCCGCCTTTTATAATTAAGTGAACTCCCCAAAACAACAGTTCAAAAATCTCTGCAACATTAGGCAGTTGACCTTTTTTTATTCTTTCCCTTTAGTAGATTTAGCATTGGTTCCTCTTGTCTCATTTTATTGACAAGGCTAAGCATTGTGACCTCCAGCCTGCTGTCTTTCAGCACTTGTGTTTAAGGAAGCAAATATTGGCTTGTTCTTTACACGTGCATGTCACAGAGTAAAATGATGCTGTGTGCATACTTGGGTCTTTTGATGAATAAATAAACATTTATTTGACAGGTTTACATCGAAGTTACAAAGAATCAACAGGAAATGAGAAAAATTGTGTTTTGAAATCAGTTGTATTAAAAAGCAGCCCAATGCTTTTTTTTTTAATTCTGTTGTGATCAAAGAGTGGAAGCTGCCCAATCTGGCAACACTGACCTGCAGCCAGTAAGCAGTAATTGATGTCTGCTACTGATTTTGGTGGGCTCTTGCTCTATCGGGCTCATTACCTAGCATTGCAAATGCAAAAAAATGCATTTTTGTTTTTTTTCACGATCATAAGTGATTTAGTTAGAGGGGGTGGGTATTGCTCTCCCTCTTGGTATAATTATTGCCTCTCTTGTTATTTAGCTGGTATTTGGGGTTACTTGAACATCCTTTATGTATGCATAAGCAATTATAGAATAAGAGTCACCTGCAGATTTTTACAGCTTAATGCAGAGTGAAAACACAAACTTAATGGAGCCACCTGCCTTGACTTGGGCCATGTCTCACATGGCTCTGTCTGAAATGAAGTGCCATTTTTGCAGGGTCCAGTCTTGATCCTACTGTTCAGTAAAGCGCCAAACCAATTTTCTTTTAAGCGCTCGTGCTGTTCTCTTCTCTGCTAACTATATTCCAGTGCTTAAGGCTTTTTTTAAACCTGAATTAATTCTTGAATATTTCTTTTTTTTTTTATTACAATTGTTTCACTCTGACGGGTTCAATAATGGTGCCATCCTGTAATATACCTCTTGCCAAAATTATAGGTTTTTTTTCTGTGGTGTTGGTAAAAAATATCAGTTAAATGGGTTGCAACAGTTTTTAGTGCCTAAATTGTGATCTGATTCTCTTAAACAGACCTTAGGAACAGCACCGGCACCGCACATAGAAAATAATTTCACAAATGCATGTGATTGCAAGTCAGAAAGCTCTTGTACAAATCTGACTAAGCTTTGTACTAATGCAAGTTTCATGTTTACATATTTTGTCTTAAATCTTTATCTTAAATGTTAAGAATCTATTGAGTGTGTAATTACAATTACACAGACTACCACTGCAGCAGGCAGTCTGTTGCTACCTAGCTAATATAAACTCGCTTAAATAAAATGCCTAAAGCTGAACTTTTAAGTTCAGGACTTAGTTTCTGATTTTTGTTTTAAGTGAAGTTCATTGGTAGATAGAGAGTGGACTGTAGTTGTTTGGTGATTTAAAAAAAAATAGGTTGTGAGGAATACAGTTTAAACATGAAAAGGCGCAAGGATTGAGCCTTGTGGGACTTTGAATGCCATGGACATTCACTCAGATTTATATATCCTCCACTGCCACAATAACCTCTCCCTTCATGGTATGACCTAAACCAATTGAGGACCATTTCAGAATGTCTTACCGAGCTTGAGTGTTAGTTACTGTTTTTAAGGTTTAAAAAGGGCTATTTAGCTGTACCTGGTTCCACATTGAAAGCAATGAAGGCTGTCTCTTCACTTTGGGCTACTAAGTTTTTCATGGTGCTTTTTTTATTTTATCTGCCAGTCTTTTCTGTAGTCTGCAGATATTCTTGGTGTTAAAGTTTCATAAACCGTGCACCGGTATTCTCATCTCTTTCCAAGAAATGTCCCTAGCTGTTGCGTTAGCACAGATTAATATGTTAAGAAAAATACAACAGCAATCAGATAGTGATACATCCTTAATAGAAATGGGTGAGATGTTTAGACTTTTACTGATTTGTAAATTTAAGGTTAGGGCCATAGTCGTCTGTGTGTAGGTGGGTGGGTTTATGCACATGCTTAAGAAAGGCATATGGGTTTAGAAAGGTTTGTTTTTGTAGTATTAATTTCTGCAATATATGTGTGAATATTAAAATCTGCAGCTATAGCAAAACAGTCAAACACTGATAATCTGAAAGAATGGAGGCCTATAAACAGCGATGAGTTGGTCTCCTTTCAGCACAATACCTTTATATTTAAAACAAGTACTGACACCTGATTGCGTTGAGACAAATAGACGTTTTTAAAAAGAGCAGTTCTACCTCTTTTAACAGTTCTGCATGCACTGAAAAGAAATGTTAGGAGGCGCTGTTTTATTGAGGTATGTTGCTCTGAAGCTGTTTTTATGCCATATTTCATTTGGAAAAAACAAAATCCAGGTTGTTTGTGGTTAAGTCATTGATAAAAATGAATAGCGTACAAAATATAAACATATTTAACACCACTGTAGTTTTGCATGCAGGTTTTCCTGAGATCTTGAAGGTTTTGCCTTTCGTACTAGAAGCGTGTGTGTGTGTCTGTGTGTGTTTTTTACAGGTGTCTGCGTGGGGAGGCTATGTTTTCATCATCAACCTGATTCCCCTGCATGTGTTTGTTCTGCTTCTCATGCAGCGTTACAGCCGGAGGCTTTATATCGGTAAGTCAGTGCTTCACAAGTGTGTGTTTGCCCTTCAAGACATGCTAACCACATGCACAGCATCTTCAGTCATCTTGTCCAGTAGCCCCCCCCCCCCCCCACACACACACACTCACACCACCACATTTACACATCCACATAAAAACATAAAGGTCCAGAACACATGAAGCATCATGTTGCTTGCTTTTTCTTTATTAGATGCTTTTATTTTGCAGCAGGGAAAGCAAAATATAGCCAAAATTTGATGTTTTAATTGCAGACTTGTTTCAACGCCTCCTGGGACACTAATGACTAAACATATTGACTGCTTCTTTTAAATACCAAATCCCAGGTGTTCAAATGAAGGCTCTTTTAAAATTTGCGTCATTACATGCACAAACACAAGCGTGGGCCTTTTTTTTCCCCCAGCAAGCCTGAGTGTTTTTGTTTGATTGATAGGCTTGTATCAAAAAAATGTGTGTGGGCTATGCACTGCTTGCATGGTGGACCAGGATGGTGCTTTTCCCCCTAATAATTCTGTTAGGACTTTCATTATCCATCTTATCTCATGGCCCTGTAAAGTAGCCCATCTGCTGCAGTCAGAAATTGGCTCAGTGATTGATGCGGGACATTAGCCTCTTCCAACACTCTTCCACAGTACACTTCCCCCACTCCTGACAATCACGGAACAAGTGCTGCATCTGGCTTCTAAAAAGTTTCATTTACATAGCACCTCTGTTTAGCTGCCTAACAAATGACACCAATTTTGATCAAGTATTGTTCCTGTGGCTCCGCAGTCTGTTTAGATGATCATGTCATCTTATGATGACACTTTGCCCCCAGTAGTTGTTCCTAAAAAAAGCTTCTTAGAGCTAATATTAGATTTTAGACCAAGCCAGAGAGAGCACTCTGGGGAATGAGACCAAGAATATCACTGCTTTAATTAACATCTCATTTGATTTGACATTTTGTAATAAAATGGGGTTTCTTTTTAAGACTGCTTTTGGCCCTTGTATAGCTTTTCCGAGGTTAAACTGATTTGTATAGTGGTGTATACACCTGGGATTGGAATGAATGAATATAGAGCCCATAATAGCCTTTAATGGAAAACTGCCTAGTTTTGCTACATTTTTGCAGCATATCATTGCCTATGAATAGCTTTTTATTATTCTGTATTAGATAAACACTTCTCAGTTATACACTGATTTGCATTTTACTGAGCAATATTTGATTCCCTATCAATCAGCAATATTTCTTAAAAAGGCAACAAGTTAAAATTAGGTCGACTCTCTTAAAGGTACAATGTAGAAGACAAAAAATACCAACTCTCCACAAAAGCAATCACCTGACTGCAAACTGTCCCGACAAAATACCTGTCCATGGATCTCAAGAACAATACTTTAGACCTACACAAGGCTGGAATAGGCAACAAAACCACTATCAAGTGGTTTGGTGAGAACACAGTCAGTGCGTTTATTCCTAAATGAATTAAACATAAAATAACTGTCAATCTCCCCCTGTCTGGGGCTTCTTGCAAGATCTCATCTTGTGGAATTTCACTAATCATGGAATGCTGAGGAATCAACTCAGAACGACACATGATCATGTGAAACAGCGCCTGCAAGATCCAGTTTGTCAATATACATCTGATTAATTAAGTAGTAACCTGTGTGAAAGTGATGTCAGATAAAACCAAAAATCAAGCTTCTGGGCATCTACTTGCTTAGGAATGCAACTAAGACTGTTCTGCTGCAAAGGGGACAGGACAATTTCACAATCAAAGGGACAATGCAAACAATGTTTCATCCATTGTCCCTTAGGAAATCTGTGAAGAAAGGTTCCAGTTGCCAGACATCAGCCTTGAAACCCTAATAACTGGGAGAGAATTTGCAAAGACCAAATGGAACAAAATCTCTTAATTTGCATGTGTGCACATGTCTATAATTAATTATTGTCTTGTTGTAATGCTGCCTTTTTTTTCTCCCTCAATACAGCGTACAGCACATTTTATATCGTAGGCTTGGTTTTGTCCATGCAAGTCCCATTTGTTGGCTTTCAGCCTATCAGGACAAGTGAGCACATGGCCGCAGCAGGTAAAATCTCTATTATAGAACAAAATATTTTAGAAAGGTGAACTAACATATTTAATCGATGTAGTGTGTTTGTGCGTGCACAGGTGTCTTTGCTTTGCTGCAGGCCTATGCCTTCTTGCAGTATCTCAAGGACAGGCTGACCAGGCAGGAGTTCCAGACACTTTTTTTTCTTGGTGTGTCACTGGCCGCAGGGGCAGTTTTTCTTACAGTCATATATCTCACCTACACAGGTGAGGCTGCGAAATATTTCACAGATAAAAGCCTTTATGACGTCAAACTACTTTCTAGAGATTTCTTGACTCACTGCTAAAATTCCCCCCACTCCCCACCTCTATCTTTAATTGATTTGCCTTAAGTCATTTTCTTCACTTTTCCAGTCTGAACAGCCAGTCATTAATCACATCAATGGCGATGACAAGCTTATGAGATCCAGGCAGGCTGGGGCTATTTTCCGTGTTTAATTTACACAAACTGCAGTGTCCCTGTGAAAATAAATAGAAATTGTATCCAAGCTACTCTACGAGGAATTGCTGGAGTTTGGGCCATTGGGTTTGTCAATTGCAACTGTTTTATGGTTTGGTTGTCTGTTTACAGGCTACATTGCACCTTGGAGTGGCCGCTTCTATTCACTGTGGGACACTGGGTAAGTAGCCTTTTTTTCCTGTTATGCAACAGCTTTCTTACGTTTACAGAATTCCTATATAGCTATACAGCCCTGTCAGACTTTTCTACTGTTAATGATCTCCTTCTATTGCAGTAGGCCACTGTCTTTAATTATCTGTTGAATCCTTAGTGTGTTTAAAAGTTGTCTTGATATAATTTGCAGTTATAGATCAATTAAAAACAAAGCAGCACCAAATGGACTAGCTAAAGATTGTTTTGGTAATGGGAATTGGGGAAGCTGTGTAAAGAAAGCTTTCTGTGATTTAGGGAAGAGCAAAAAGGGGAGAGGGGTTTTTGTCAGGAAATGATCAAAAAGAGGCTTGTACAAGAGTAAGAACAGCATTACAGTAAAAAGGGATGTCCATAAGGACCTTAACTGTGAGCTTTTGATGCTGAAGAGCAGGTTTTGCAGTTAAGGAAGTAATTCTCTGCTTCAAAGAGACTCTTCCTGTTGTGTATTTGTAGCATGAATTCATAGTCAAAAATGAGCTCCTGAAATTAAGGCAACGCAAGTCAACTTGGTGGTATTCAAAAAATATCTACCAATGCAGCATTTATAATAATCGAAACTTTACTCTCTTCTCCATTGTGTACACTCCAGGTATGCTAAGATTCACATCCCCATCATCGCTTCAGTGTCGGAGCACCAACCTACCACCTGGGTCTCTTTTTTCTTTGATCTCCACATCCTGGTGTGCACGTTTCCCGCAGGGCTTTGGTTCTGCATAAAGAACATTAACGATGAGCGTGTGTTTGGTAAGCAAACCATGATGGGGTGGGGGTGTTGAAACCAGTTTAATCATTGTAAGCACAGACAATAGAATGTGTATTGTGTGTGAATATTATCAGAAGCAAGCCAATGGGTACATTTTAGGCAGTTGTAGACTTTTTAAATAAGAGTGAAATTCATTTACTGCTGGTTTTAAGTTAACAATTGCATCGATATATAATAAACCTTATAACATTATGCTGCAACTTTGGCATCAGGAATTCTTTTTATGGATTTTTTTTATCTCATTGATTGCACATTTATTGTAATATATGCAGTACTGAACAATTTAGTTTTCATGCAGCTATTCTTAAAAATAAAAGAAAAAGAAAGAAAAGGAAAAAAAAGAAATACAATACGCTGCAATCTTTTAAGTTTACATTGCATGCTGTGTACAATTGCACCTGCTTTCATAAAGAGCAATGAGAAAATGCTTTGAATGCTCTCATATGGTTAATTTTGTTGGATAAGATTATTAGTGTTAGCACATTTCAAATAATTGAATAAAGAAGTGTTTTTGTTTAGGTACTTTTTAAAATTTTTTATGGGGTCAGGTTTTAATGTCTAATTTGCATTAAAAAGTGACCGACTTGACCCCGGAATGGATTTAAATTAATTATAATTTAAAGAGATGCAGCAATAATTGATGGATGATTGTTTTTAATTGACCCTAATTTTGTGCATTTGTTTCAATTTTCTAAATGGTATTCTCTGATTCGTGAGTGACATGTGATCTGATGAAAAAAAAGGCAATTTTTATGGCAGAATCATGAAGCTGTAAATGTACATTGTTTAAACAATCGTTTAAAGATGATACTTTTTCTTCCTTTGCTGCCATCCAGTGGCACTGTATGCTATCAGTGCTGTGTACTTTGCTGGCGTTATGGTGCGACTCATGTTGACGCTGACTCCAGTGGTGTGCATGCTGTCGGCCATTGCTTTCTCCAGTGTGTTTGAGCACTACCTCGGAGACGACACCAAAAAGGAGAAGCCACCAGCTGAGGACAGCAGTGATGATGACGACAAGAGAAACTCTGGAAATCTTTATGACAAGGTAACGGGGGATCTACTTTACACAGGGTTATTGACCTAAAAGTGCAAGATTATAATTATTTCTGCCGTCAAGCCCCAATCCCCTCATTTGCTTTACTTGCAAGTGTAATATTAGATGTTTTTGTTTTCTTGGCAGGCAGGTAAAGTGCGAAAGCACATATCTGAGCAGGACCGACAGGAGGAGGGCCTGGGCCCCAACATAAAAAGCATAGTCACCATGTTGATGCTGATGCTGCTGATGATGTTTGCCGTGCACTGCACTTGGGTCACCAGCAATGCTTATTCCAGTCCTAGCGTAGTGCTAGCCTCTTACAACCACGACGGGTGGGACACACCAGCACAGCCTAGTGTTACTTTACTCATCATAAATATGCTATTTACAGTGGAACCTTAGAATACAAATTTAATTCTTCTGTAGGAGCATTTTTATGGCTTAGATTTATAGTGCAATACAAATTTTCCTGTTTCAAATAATGTCAATGCTGATAATCTGTTTGAGCCACCCAAAGTTAATGACAATATTACCAAATTCCAACACTATAAGATTTTTTAAACAATCAGTAAATGTTGTGAAATGAGCACAAAGTTTTTGGCATCTATCTATGCCAAAAATACTTCAAAAGGCAAATGCAATTTTCCTGAAAAATTTAATTTAACTCCAGAGCAATCCGTGTTTCAGCGCTAAGGGCTAAACGCAATACAACAAAACATCAGCATATAAATAGCCATCATTACAGTCTTGTTGCCTTAGGAAACACATTTTCAGAAAATTTACACTTACCTTTTAAAGAATTTTAGCATATATACATTTTCTCTCCATTTTGATTATGTTGTGTGCCCATTGAGCAGGTCAAGAAACATCCTGGATGATTTCCGCGAGGCATATTACTGGCTGCGGCAGAACACGGACGAGCACGCACGAGTCATGTCCTGGTGGGACTACGGCTATCAGATAGCGGGCATGGCCAACCGAACTACACTGGTGGACAACAATACATGGAACAACAGCCACATAGCACTGGTAAGAAAAGTCAATTGTCAGATGGGTCACCCTTTTAACCAGTTCATCAGCAATCGATTATAATAATGAGATGTATACTCTTTATTAGACATTTTTAGTCAGTACTGAATAGAACATTAGAGTAATGTTTTCTATTAGGCATAAAACTATCTCTCTTTCTCTCTCTCTCTCTGTGTATGTATGTGTGTGTATGTAT
>JAOTQW010000036.1:7797517-7809330 GCA_026260075.1 Sisor rabdophorus | reverse complement strand
CTGCAACCTTTTATTCACCATGCCACCAAATTAAACTTCATGTACACACATTGAGGCATTCAAAGTCAGCCAGCTCTTTCACATCCAGTGCCCATTTTTTACTTGGTCAATTTACTTGAGTTGAGGTTTAAGCACAGAAGAGGTAACCATTGAGAAATGATGAGAGTAAGGAAAACGCTAGGTAAAATCATGTTTTGTTTTGTTTGCTATAAATAACACTGTTGTTGTAATATTTATCAATCTTGAAATATGTATGACATTTTTAACACAATTCTATTTTATTGAAAAAATGTATAATGTTTGACAAATTAAAAATGTAAATGCACCTGTAAAATAAATACTTTTTAGAATGTAGCAAAAAAATCATGTTAAAATGAAAAATTACAATATGGATTTGTCTGCTTTTTAGCCTATTTTCATCTTTCATCAATACTGTTAAGACTATTGGCATGCAGGTTTTTTTTTTTTACAACTTTTATTGAGCACATAGAACAGTAAGTAGCTTATTAATTGAAGCAAAGAAAAAAGGGTGAATTGGGTAAAATCAACAAAATTGTTGAATTCAATAGCAAAATGTCAACACGCTGCCCTAAAAGCGGTCACACAGACAGTCTGCTCATTTTTAACAGTTTTCTAAATTAAAAATAGTTAATTTTTTTCTAGAGTAGTTCAGATTGATAGATTGCATCCTTCTAGGACCCACTTGACACAGTTTCAAATCTTAGCACTGCCATCTTACGGTCATTATTTATTCCAACCCTTTCTTCCCCTTCTGCAGGTGGGAAAGGCCATGTCCTCTAACGAAAGTGCGGCATATGAGATTATGAAATCCTTGGATGTTGATTATATTCTAATCATTTTTGGCGGTGTGATTGGATACTCGGGTGACGACATTAATAAGTTCCTGTGGATGGTGCGCATTGCAGAAGGGGAGCACCCTAAAGACATCCGGGTACGTTGCCATGGTAACCATGATGTAGGATTCTGTGACTTGTATTGGAATATACTGTTATGATCCTGTGATTTTATGTTCTGGTGGTTTTAAAATTATTACTGCTGCTTGGTTTTGCCTATAGGAGAGTGACTACTTTACCCCTCAAGGAGAATTTAGAGTAGATAAAGCTGGCTCACCTACTCTGCTCAACTGTCTCATGTACAAAATGTCTTACTACCGCTTTGGAGAGATGCAGGTATGAGTTGTTTTGTGTGTGTGTTTTTTTTTTTTTTTTTTGTTAAAGAAAAATAGCAAATACAGTTTTTGTATGGAATATTTGTTTCTGTCTGCGTGCTCTTATGAGCAGCTGGACTTCCGCACACCACCTGGATTTGACCGTACACGGAACGCTGAGATTGGCAATAAAGACATTCGTCTGAAACACCTTGAGGAGGCGTTTACCTCTGAGCACTGGCTGGTGCGAATCTACAGAGTGAAGAAGCCAGAGAACCGACAGGCTTTGGACCATAAACTCCGCAATGTGGCAGCCAAACAGAAGTACACGTCAAAAAAGGTTCATTATTTTATAAACCACCACCCTTAAACATATTCCTCTCTCTCTCTCCTATACCCCTATTCTAACACCTCTCTCTTTATACATATATATTTATTTGCTGTTAATTTTCTCTCTTTCTTTCAGACCGCTAAGAGGAAGCGGGGATTAATCAAAAATAAACTGCTCCTAAAAAAAGGCAAGAAACTGAATAAAAAGTCAATTTAGTCTTCGAATGGAAAAATGGTAAAAAAAATGGCTTTCAAGGCAAAATAGACAATGACAAATGCAACCAGTAATCCACCAATCAAGAAGAAAAACAAACCCAGTCGTCTGGCGTCTAACCACCAGAAAATATTTGATTGGAGGCTTCCAGCCTGTGATTGCCATGACGACGTGGAGGCTGTGTGATCTGACAGAGGGAGATGAAAGAGATTGCCTGGACAGGGATCTCTATTTTAATCTAATGATTCTGGACCTTTTTTTTTGTTTCTTTTGTACTTGAATGTGTTTGTAAGACAGGTGAGCTTTCCTATACATCAAGATGGCAACCATATCTTTTGTGGTACAATTCTATCTTCTCCACATCAACAGTAAAATAAAAAAAAAAATGGCGAGTTAAAGTGGTAAGCTAAGTAAACCTTGGAGCAATAGCACCAAAGATCCAGTTTTTTTTTTCTTCCTAAGAGCCTGTGTTAAAATTGCTACTTATTGATTTAAATATAATCTTAAAAGCTCATAAATGAGTATGAAGGCTACCCAACGGGTGTAGGGTGTAAGATCAAAGCCCTTCTGCAGTCTTTCACTTTCAACATAAAAGCCCCTTTGTTTAGATCCCAGAATGCCTTGAGTTTCTTGTCAAATGAATGTGTGCATCTCAGCACAGCAGGTATCACAGAGGACGAAATTATTACTAATGTGCTGAATTTGGAGATTTTTTTTTTGTTTTTTTTTTTTTTTTAAGAGTTTGATTAAACTGTAAATTTTTTGTTCTGTGTTCATTTACCCAAAGGAGTGATTTTTGTCAACAGTGCCCCAGGGAAGTGATTACAGTAGATAGACTGTTAAATAAAGGCTGTACTGGAGTGTTGGGTGTTGTAGACATCTGCCCCCCCCTCCCTATTTTTGTTTAATTTTGAAATAACCGTCTCACTCGGTTGCCTGTGCTAAATGCCAGAAGAGAGTGACACTTGTGTTAGTTGTAGAGTCTTTTATACAATGCTGCATTATTAGCTTGTGCACTATTGGCTTAGTTCACCTTAAAGTGGATCCACTACTGAGTAGCATGCAGGTGACAAGTGTGTATTCTTAGTGATAACTTTTCTGTTCTGGGTGACAGTTGCATTAATTTCCCCCCCCCCCTTTTTTTTTTTTTTGTCTTTTAGCTTCTAGCACAGAGCCAACTTTAACTCAACATATTTCCCAATCTTGATGCGTTTCCATGCTCTGTGATTTTCTTGGTTTTCCTTTCTCTCCACATGCTGCCTATACTTTCTTTTGTGTGCGAGTTAACAGGAGGGGAATTTTAATAGTTTGTAAGGACAATGCTGACTCAATTTAACAGCCATCTGCTTAATAACATATCTATTTCTTGATTTCATCAATAGACTCGAGAGCTATTTATTTATAAGAACAAAAAGTTCAGCGTTTCAGTCCCAACTTTGTGCTTTTGAAGTTGGAATTTCTTCCTCCAAGTTGTAAAAGAGAGTTGGAACAATGGATGTTCTTATCAGAATCAGCAATGTCTTTCAAATTAAAGGAGTATACGAAAAGTTCTGCCTTTTCACCAGTCGCCATGTTTGTACTTATTTCTTCCGTCTCATCTCTTCTCTGCTGCTCTGGTCTGTCCCACTTTTAATGGTACACAGCAGTTTTATTCAAAATTCATTTGTGTTTTAGTTTTAATGTTATTGAGGGTTCCATGTTAACTCAGCGGGCAAACACATTTTAGCCTGCACAACTGAAAGAAAATAAAAGCTAGCTTGTCAAATCCTCACTTCATTTAAATTTGAGTCAATTGAAGGTTATCTTTTTTCTAACTTTCTGAAGCGCTCAAAGTGTGTACACTGAGTTTTTAGTCTATAGGAATTTACTGTCCTCTAGATGGCAGCACAAGTTTTGGTGGTGGGTGTGTGCCTTGGTGAAGCCTAGACATGTATATGACTGCTTGAACAGTAATCTCTTATGTTGTTTTAGTTCATTTAACAATGTACACAATCTCAGCTGCTTAGCAGAACAACAGAATAAAAAAAAATTTGACACCGCTACAAGCACTGTGGTACTGGCAGAGGAAGCTGGTGATTCCATGGCTGAGGTGTTAAGAAGGATAATTGGTTCAATTTCCAGCACCACCAATCTGCCACTGCTGGGATGCTGAGAGGCCATTAATGCCTCAATTGCTTAGTCACTTAAGTGATGCAATGCAAGTCTTTCTGCAGAAGAGTGTCTGCCAAGTGCTGTAAATGTACTGGCTCCTGGGTATTTGGGGAGGTTGTAATTAATATGAGAGACCTCAGGTGCATCTTTAAAAAAATTATAGAATGTCATGAAAAAGATCAATATTTTGCGTGCCCTAATTTCAGAAAGTAAAACCCTGTATAATCGTTATTTATTACAAAAAGATTAACCCATGGAGTGAAATTCATTGTCTGAAAGTTAGATGAATTGCATCAATAAAATAAAAAGGTAAAAACAATGCTTATGGAAAGTATATTCATTACTATGAACTAATCAGTGCTGCATAGCATTGAGGCAATCAGTCCCTGCTACAGCTAGTGTGAAACTGAAGCCCAGGTTGCTTTGCAGGCAATCTTCAAGTCATCTGCATTGACACGTCTGGTGTCTCATCTTTCTCTTAACAAAACATCCTATTGATTCTCTTCGGTGTTTCGGTCAGGCAAGTTTGCTTGGCCAATCAGAGTAACACCCTAGTCATTGAACCAAATAGCAGCTTTAGGTATTTTCCTGCCGGAAAACTTAATCAGCATCTTTACATAGTTTGTCAGCAGAAAGAAGTTTAAAGTGCTCTAAACCTCCTGGGAGATGACTGCATTGATTGTGGACTTCAGAAAACACAGTGGACCAACACCATCAGATGACATGGTACAATCATCATAAACTGTGAAAAGGTCACATTGGACTTTAGAAAACATGAATTCTGTCCTTCAGACTCTGAGATTTCAGTTCTTTTTCTCTGCAGTCCCAGGTAAGACCAGGATCTGTCTGTGTATAGTGGCTCTTAATGCACTCTTGACTTTAGCCTCAATCCACGGCTTCCCCAAATTCCTGATTGGTTTTTACCTGACAATCCTCTCTAGGATGCGGTTATTCCTTTTTTGCTAGTGCACCTTTTCCTATCTCCCTTTTTTTCTTCCACTCGACCTTTTTATAAATATGCTGGAATACAGCACTCCACAACCAGCTTTTTAGCAATAAACTGTATTCCGGACATGCGTTTGATTGTGAAGCCCACTCACCCAGATTCCAGGAAACCGCTGCAGGTGTTTTGAAGTAAGATGGAATTATCAAAATTTCAAGAAATAAAACATTAAAAATTATTCTTCATGATATTCTAATTTTGGGGGATATACCTGTATATCAGAGAGAGTATTACATAAAGTTTTTAGACATGCCAGTTAAGGGTAGCACACGGTCACTGGAAAAACAGCTTTGTGTGCAGCTTTGTGCTGCCATCTGTTGGCATGCCTTGAAAAATTAAAATTCTCTCCATATGTTAAACACGTGTCAAATACATAGCATAGACCAGGGGTAAGCAATCTGTCTTGGAAGGCAGGTGTCCTGCAGAGTTTAGCTCCAAGCCTAATCATGCACACCTGAACCAACTTATCCAGAGCGACTTACAACTGAGCAATTGGGGGTTAAGGGTCTCGCTCAAGAGCCCACATTGTTGGCTTGGTGGTGCTGAGAATCGAACACCAGTCTTTCTGCTATCAGCCCAACACCTTAACCACTAGGCCACCCCTTCCTACACATCAAGATTGCGTGGTACATCCGAGCCTCTATGGGGGACCGCTATCTTGTTTTTGTAAGCTTTACTCTCAATCAAGCCAGAAGACGTGTCAGCCACTGTGTTTAACTTTTTAAAGGTTTTATTGAATTATATAAATAATTTTATTTATTTATTTATACCCGCTCAATATCCTTAGTCAGGGTCAGGGGGTCCGCTGGAACCCTTGCCAGTGCACATAGGGTGAGAGGCAGGAGTACACCCTGCGCCACACAGGGACAAACAACCTCACACTCACTCCTATGGCCAATTTAGACTTCCCAATCAAAATTAATGTACGTGTTTTTGGACTGTGGAAGGAAACCAGGAAACCCAGAGTAAACCCACGCAAGTGCAGAGAGAACATGCAAACTCACAGAAAGACGTGTCCGGGAATGGAACACAGTATCTTTTTGCTGTAAGGCGACCATGCTAATCAGTATACCAACACAACGCCCCAAAATAAAATATTCATTCATCCTCTACACCCGCTTAATACCGAATTTGGGGTCCCAGGCATCTGCTGGAGGCTATCCCAGCACGCATAGGACGACAGGCAGTGGTAAACCCTGGACAGGTAGCCAGTCCATTGCAGGGCACACATAGACATAGACGCACTCGCATTCACTTCTATAGGAAATTTGGATTAACCAATCCACCTAATATACATGTTTTTTGGGCAGTGGGAGAAAACCGGAGAACCTGGAGTAAACCCACACAAGTGCAGGGAGAACATGCACAGAAAGACCCCTTGCCTGGGAATCTAAGCCAGGACCTGCATGCTGTAAAGCAAGATTTGTATGGCAAGATTTAAAAAAAAAATGTAGTTTGTAATAGTCCGTAGTGGTGAACATGAACAAAGGGGGGCAATATAGGGGCAATGCCATACTAACCACTACACCACTGCACCGCCCACGTTTGTGAATTAATCCAATTTAAATTTCATTTGCATCTAGTATTAATATATCTATTTTTTTTTTTCTGGTTCTACTTTACTATAGAAGGTATCATCTGTAAACTCTAAGCTCTGAACACTTTAATACGTAGAAACATCGAGCACTGGATATAAATTAAACCTGTCTATTTTACAATATTTTACACAAAGTTGCCTCTTTTTTTGGTCTAATTTACAAATAATAATTTATCAGTCTGGGCCTGGCAGTAAATGATGTTTTAACAGATACCTCACACTGAATTTACAGTACAATATAAGATGTAGTTCTGTATGTGTGTACAAGAAAACCAAAGCCGTACATTAAAATTCTGAACATATTTTTATTTTTCTTGTGCATGGTGGACAGTTTAAATGGCTGCTGACTTAAGAAAAAGTATTTTTCACAGGGTTTAACACACCATCAGACCGAGACATTGTTTTAAAGCTGCCATCAGGCAACTAGCTTATTCTTTAGACTCAGAGATTCATGACATCTAAAACTATCTCATATTCATGGTTAGGCTTTAAAAAATCCCCAGGAGTCCTTGTGGTAAAATATACACTTGTATCTCATTACAGTGACTTAAAACCAGATCCTCATTTCTTCAGACTTTCCACTGGAATGTTATGAGCAGCTACTTTAAGAGCTACAAGTTTCATCTTCTAGGACTGTGTACCCAGTACACTTAAGCAAAGAGATCTAATACACAGTCACGTTCATGACTACTTACGTCAGACATAATCCTATGTTCAGTGGTTTCATACGAGTCATTATATTCACTTGAACATTGGCTAAAATCGCAAACTAATTCATTATCTACTACATTTAAGTATGTACTTCCTGATTCTTAAACAAAATGTTCCATGGTTACAGGCAGTATGAATGAAATTCAGAGAAACTACATTACATCCACCATTTTCACGTGACCTAGACGTCACATCACCACGAATTTAAAGAACATTGGTTATGGATCGTTGTTGAATGGGTGCAATTGTATATATTTGGGGGGGGGGCATCAGTGATTAACTTCTGAATATGTTAAATCGTTTCTTCTGTGGCTTTATGGGTAAGTAGTGTCCATGATATATTCTTTAACATCCAGCTGGTAGTAGTAAGTTATCCTGAAAGGAATTGGACCATCTAGTCACCTTACATACGTTGCTTTGACTACTATATAGTATGGAAGTATGCGATTTCAGATGGAACCATGCTTTTGTGGGTCTAAACATTGGCTTTTGCTACAACTTTACACCTTCTGCTGATATAAGGTTTGAGACTTTCAGCACAGAATCGATTTTAGTATTTATTAGTGTTTAAAGGGTGCAGTAATAGTTCAGGAAGTATAGGTGGATAAATACAATTAAATCTAGGGAAAAAGCTTTTCTAGCTTTTCTCCGTATAAAAGGACAGCTCTTTGGGGAGCTGCTGCAGTTGGTTGCTCTGCTTACGGGTTGGAAATGTTGGGATGTTTTGGCACCTTTAACATTCAGAGGAAAAGGTCAGGCTTCTGTAAGGTCAGCTTTTTCTGGTACTAATGGCTGGCCAGCACCCTCGTCATAAGGCTCTGGTCCATCTGGGCTCTGATGGACAGCTAGCTTACTCACGACACTTTCTTCTCTCAACAGTTAGTCTTCCATAAAGGATTGTGATAGACCCAGCCTTCTCCCTGCACACACACAAACACACATTAAACAAAATAAAACATTCATATTGTTTGTAGAACGATCAAGTAAATGTTTTTATTATTGTTTGGCTCTGGTTCAATGGCGATTGGTCAATAGGGGTATGCTCGAGTGCTGCACTACCCCTTACTGCCAGAGAAGCTACCTACTATGTTAGTAATTTTGTTTATTTAAAAAAGTATATATGCTAAATTAGGGAATCACGGTGGCTTAATTTTTAGCACTGTTGCCCTACAGTAAGAAGGTCCCAAGTTTGATTTTCAGGCAGGGGACCTACTTTGTGGAGTTTGCATAGAGTGAGTGTGTGGTTGTCCGTCTGTGTGGCCCTGTGATGGACATTTTACATTTTTAGCCTTATGAGAGCACCATTAAGGCTTAAGCAAGTCCCTTAACCCCAATTGTTCAGTCATTGGGGTCTGCTGGAGCCTATCCCAGCGCACATGGGGATGAGGCAAGGGTACACCTCTGGACAGGTCGCCATTCCATTGCAGGGCCACACACGCGCACAACCACACACTCACATTCACTCCTATGAGCAATTTAGAATCACCGATCATACTAATGCACATGTTTTTGTTTGTGGGAGCTGTTAATTCTGAATCTGATTGATGTAAAAATTTTCTAAAAAAAAGAAAGGGTGAATGGTAATTGGAGGATCTGGTTTCGATTCCCAGTACCACCAAGTTCTCTCCTGAGAAAGGTTCGTAACCTATGATTGCTCAGTTGTATGAAAGAGAGAGATGTGAGTCACTCTGGATAAAAGTGTCTGCCAAATGCTGTAAATATAAATAAAGGATTATTGTAATTACTATTTTAGGTAGCTAGCATTATCATCTATTTACTAACCGTTTAATTCTGTAAATTGATTGCACCCCCCCCCCCAAAGGAGGATTTTTTCCAAAAGTGAGTATAAGATGTTTTGATATAAGATGTTAGACTAACAGCTGTTCGATCTGCAAATCATTTATAGAGGACGAGATATTATAAATTTGACACTGCTCCTGCTCTCTCTCTCTACAAGGTTTCTCACACCGCTCTAATTGCTCTGTCAGAATTTCTGAGTATAAGAAAAATTGATGGATTTGCTTCTGTGTTGCAATAATCTTGTCAGCTTTACAGACTTGGCTCACACTCGAGAATTGAGGCTTTTATTTAAGAGTTTTATTGAATTCTTCTAGGACACCTCACCTCTTTGATGAAGTACTTAGGTTTCAAGGCGGTGTTGGTGGCTGCTCGCTGCTTCTCCTCACTGCGCTGTCTTTCCTCCAGTTGGTGTTTGTGCTCCGTGGCTGAGTCGATGTCTCCGGTCCTGAGCGCAGTGGTCACATGCTGCCACAACCGCCTGTCAGTTAAAAGTAATCAGGATACAGGACATTTCATGATTTTGAATGAGAGAGATTGTGACTGAGAGATTTACCCAAAGAGAGATTGAGACAGAGAATGATTGAACACGGCACTATCCAATGCAACTGCTTGGGATTTCATCCTATTTAACCTTATATTGTAATTGCTCAGCTGTATAAATGGGAGATAAATGTAAGCTGCTCTGGATAAGGGCTGAAATCTGAAAAGCACTGAAATTGCAACCTGCTCATTAATGTTAGGAAAAAAGACTAGTCACTGAGATAAGAAAGGAACCCATCCTCTCGTTCGTATGTGTTTTTCTTTCTTTTCTCAGTAAGGAAGACTTTAGTCTTACTCAATATGGATAAATTAATATTTAAAATTTACATTATATATATATATATATATATATATATGTTCTCCCCGAGCTTGGCCCAGGAATGGACTGGTGCCCTGTCCAGGGTGAACCCCGCCTTTTGCCCTATGTGCGCTGGAATAGGCTCCTGTTACCCAGAGTTAGGGAATAAGCTGGTATAGAAGGTAAATAGATAAATTGTTTAACTATACCCACAAAAACGTGGATATGCAAACGAGAATATGCAAACTCCAAACAAGAATACCCCTGCCTGGGACCTTCTTACTGGGAGTCGACAGTGCTAACGCCCCTTTAAGTTGGAATGAATAAATGAAAAATGAATGCGTTACTTTAACAGGCACAGCTACAGTCGGAGCTGTTAATCAATACCATCATTCCCTGAATGGAATCAATGTAATCATTAAAATGATGGCTTTAAATAACAGTTTGTCAATTTGTAATTATAAAATCTATATATAAAAATTCCCACTATGCAATCCTAATCGATACTGCGATATACCCTGCCCTTCCCTCTGTGCTGGGTTGTGTGCCTGAGGAATAAAAATCAGCCCATCCTGAATGCTTGTCTGCACAAACCAGCTTAGTGTCTCTCGCCCCTTTTGATTGCATTAGGCAACGATGCGAATGGCAGCTCAACATCGTTCAGGGTCTCTGATGCAGCTTTGCTGTGTCTCTTTGATCAGCAACGGATCTTGCTGTCATCCTGCAAAAACTGGTATTACACTTATTAGGCGGTTAAAAGGAGTGTAAGAGGAGCCAAGCAATTCTATAAGGATTCAACAAGAAACGAATGAGCAGACAGCTAGTTCTCTATATGGTGCCATTTCATGTTTTTTCATGCTCCTGTATAACTATAGCCATAATTAGGAATCTTACATAATTGACCACAATAAGCCAATTGTGGCATATGGTGGAATTATGGGAAAATTGTACCACAATGGAGAAGGTGTTGGACTGATACCTGGAAAATTGGCGTTCCGTTGGAATGAAATGAAACTTTTTTCATATTTGACCATTGTACAGATTCTTACCGGGACTCATACTGGCCTTGCTTTTCGAGTGGACGGATCTTTTTCTTAATGACCGGCAGTTTCGTTGTGTCAATTACTTTGGTTTCTCCACTACTATATGTGAACTCAAGGGTACCGTTCCACTCGCCCTGAGCCTTACACACGATGGTGCTGGTGGGATTGTGCTTGACCTCAGCTGTCACCCTGTCAAAGGAAATAAAACACAAAATTGGGTAGAATATAATGTCTGTAGAAGTCTGATTTTACTCTTTAAACTATGCTCTCACCTGTGCACTTTTCCCCCATAAAAGGGTTTGGTGTGAAAGGTGACTGTGGCGGAGTAGCCCGTTTTAGCACAGCAGATGGACACTTTCCCTCCCAGCTCCACCCATGGCACGGTGAGGATAGAGCGAGCGTAGGCGCAGGGAAGCGTGAAAACATACTGTTCTTCATGCTCCAAAAGGTGCAGTACCCCTGAGACACAACAAAGATTTGCTAAAAAGATTTGCTTTAAATATGTATATATTTTATATGTATAAATTGTTATATTTTTATATTATATTTTATTATATATTAAGTCTTTAGATATATTGTGGACAGCATATGAACACAAATTAGATTTTGTGCAATCAAATTGTTTAGTTTGAATTAGTCTGATCGGATTTCCTACCTGCCTGGCAACATATTTATTTGCCTACCATGCACCCTGTTCGTGCAGCAAGCAAAATCAGCGCTATCAGGCTACGGTAAGAATTTACCGAATTAATATTCATTTGGAAGCTGTTGCATGGGGTTTTATTCATTAGATCCAATATGACATCATTTTTTCAGGTTTGGCAAAGGTAGAAGATGGGCATTTATTTCTATTAAAATCTATAGCCAGTACGAAAGGTTTACAAGACCGTGGTGAGACCAGCCATGATGTATGGTTTAGAGACAGTGGTGCTGAAAAAGAGACAGGTGGCAGAGCTGG
>JAOTQW010000036.1:7787985-7796433 GCA_026260075.1 Sisor rabdophorus | reverse complement strand
CAGGTAGAAGGCAAAGGGGAAGACCTAAGAGAAGGTACATGGATGCGATAAATGAAGACATGACGTAAGTGGGTGTGAGTAAGAAGGATATAGAGAAAAGGGCTAGGTGGAGACAAGTGATTCGCTGTTGCGACCCCTAAATAGGAGCAGTCAAAAGGAGAAGAAGAAAATCTATAGCCAGTAAACGGTAATCAATAAAAGGGTTCCTGATTTCCTGATCCTAAACTTTTGCCTTTCAATTATTAATCCACTAGCACAGAAGAAACCTTATGACCCTTTATCTAAATGGTAATCGGACATTTACAGAAAGGAAACATGCACATCATTGAACAAAAGCTCTGTGCAAATCCTATTAAAGCTTCTGGAGTAAACGGGTTTGAAGGGATTTGTTAATTAACCTTTGGTAACTGCAGTTCTGTGGTGTTCCTGCAGCGCATTTACTGTGACTAGTGTAAAATGGCCTCATAAATACCAGGAAGCCCATTTAAATAGTTGTCTCTGGTATACAGATGATAACCTGATCTCCTGCTGATTTTGTATGTTAACAAAGAAACTGACAAAGAAACAGGTCTCCGGTAACCTATTCCAGCCCTTTGAATTCCATTGACAAAAAATAATTAATCTATAATTTAAATTGTATTTTTTAATAGTGAGGAAAAGTTGTAAATTAGTTAAGGATTATTAGTTGATTTCTTTGCAAAACACGACTTATTACTTTTACGACAATTACAAAGGTCAGCTGGGTTTCCAGGACCAGACAGCAGGCTATCACACATGTCAGAACGCAATTGGTCCTACCCCTCTTTCCAGATCTTTGCCAAACCATGGAGAGTATAAAACTAATATAGAAAATTAACAGGGGATCAAATAATAACACAGATGTTCATATACTTTAGAATTATCTATAGCACTGTAGTCTAGCACTGTCACCTCATAGCTAAAAGGCCCTGGGTTTGATTCCCGGGCAATGGGTCTTTTTGTGCGTAGTTTGCATGTTCTCCCCTGCATGGGTTTACTTTGGGTACATTAGGTTGATTTGGTGATTCTAAACTGTCCATAGGAGTGTGTGTGTGTGGCCATGTCATGGAATGGCGACCTGTCCAGAGTGAACCTTTTCCGCTTTTTGCCCTTAAAAAGCTTGGATAGTAGGATTAGAATTAAGTGGGATAAAAAAAATAAATGAATGAATAGCACTGTAATGCTCCTGCTTCTTATCACAGAAGGGCATTCTCAACTGAATACTAGCCATAACATCCCACGTCTCTTCTGACAGGTAGTTCTATAAGCTAGCTTGGCAGTTAGTTCTTTGCAAAGTATTGCCAGCCTGGTCTGCATACCCACCGTTTCCTTTTAGGCAATTACTTTTGCTCTGTTTCTGACTTGGGTTCTAGTTTCGCTTTCCTGTTTTGGTTAAGCAAATGTTATTATAGTTATGACAGTGTTTATTAATAAATAATAATATTTCAAACAAATGTAACTAAGGTGCATTTAAACTCTCCCATCTCTGCTTCGTCTCTTTATGCATCAGAATGCTGGCTGTATAACATGTGTGTATCCTCGTAGGACTTGCCTTTTTCAGCTCTTATATAACACTCAGCTGTCTTGTGGCATGTTTCTGTGCAGGCTTTGGGCCAGAGCTGACAAAATACATCTGTTTCCTCAGGAAAAGGAAGCACAAGAGTGGTAGAGGATGGTTTTGTGCTCATGCACCACCGCATCACTGGGAGAACATTCGATTTTCATGTGACCTATAATGCTGTTATGACCTATAATTAAACACTTTTATAGCATTATCTGAACGGTGTGCAAGAGAATCAAGGGCTCAGTCTTTCCATAAATATTGAGGGGTTTTTTTAAACTAAAACTCTTGTTTTTAGCAAAATACATTGTTATTTATTTATTCATCTTCTTATTCCTGAACTCAGGGTCACTGATCTGGTCTGCTAGAGCCTTTCCCGGCGCACATAGGGCGATAGACAGGGGCCCACCCGGAACTGTTTACCAGCCCTCGTTTATATTTATATATTTTTAACATTTTAACAGTGCCAATATTTGTATCTGTATTTTTAAAAATTGTATTTTTAAAAATTGTAAAATCATATCTATAAATAATTACCAGAAGATCACACGTATCATGTGACTATAAAAAGTGCTTTATTAGATTAGAAGGATTTGCCACAGACGTGAAGGTACTCTTTCTTCTTGGTCATAAGTTGCTCATTATATAAACCATCTTGACTTTCACATTAATGAGTAGTGCTCATACTTCCCAATTTTTTTAAAGCTACCTTTGAACTTGTTGAACTTCCCATTACAAATAAATGTACTTTTTACTATCCCTATATTCTATATAATAGTCAGAAAGTACTTCCTTATTAAATTGTTAAAAAAGTACTATGTAATTTTAGACCAAGTTGGTGACACTGGTGTGTGTGTGAACATTGCACTACTCTACCTCTGGTTAGCAAACAATGGAAATTTACTCTTTCTACCCTAACACACACACAGACACACACACTAGTTATGTGTCCTGTTCCAACCTATTCAGGTCAGCAGATGTGAAATCCTACTCAAATATAAAAACAATTTAATGAGTCACGCCACATTTTAGTCTCAGTAACAGTAATTAATTTGATTAATTATTAATGCAAAATGTCACTCTATTGATTTATAACACCATCAATCTCATCACTAGTAATACCTGAATACAAATTTGGCAGTGTTTAAACATTTGTGTGTCCCTCTGTGCGGAATTTGCATGTTCTCTTCGCTTTCCTCCCACAGTCCAAAAACATGTACATTAGGTTGATTGGTGATTCCAAATTACCCATAGCAGTAAGTGTGAGTGTGTGTTGTTCGTAAGACTTTTATACATGTTTTTTTTTCGCTGTGGGAGGAAACTGAAGAACCTGGAATAAAGCCACAGAAGCACGGGGAAAACATGCAAACTCCAATCAAAATGACCTGCCTTGCTTTTCTAAAAGAGTAATTCGATTCATTTGTCTTGTAAGTAATTAATGCTAACCTAATTCAAGGCCATCTCTAATAAGCTGAGTCAGGCTTGCAGAGGCAACAATATTATCCACATCACTGAGTACATGGGTGTCTACAAACATGCTGAAGGAAAGGCAGTAGAATCGCTGTACTGTTATGCTTAAAAACAATATATTTAAAGCTAGAAACTGAACTGAGAGCTTTGTTAGTACCTAGGTGGCTGCCTGTAAGCTAGATAGTGCCAGTATTAGCTGTCACCTGCCCTGAGGTTCGGAACTCAGGCAGATTATGTAGAGACAGAATGTACTTTGGGTGCTCTGCTAAAAGATGATGGCGGGAGCACATCTGCGGATTTTTCCACACATCCAAACAATGGTTAGGACCTTCTTGTTGTGAGGCGACCGTGCTAACCACTACGCCACCGCGCCGCCACGATTATATGCATTTATACAAATCTTGTGATGTCATGCATAAGAAATGTGCAAATATTTGTTTTGTATGAGAATTAAACATATATCATGTTTTCACTAACTGTTAGAAGAGGTGGCTTCGTGGATAAGGTGTTCGAATAATACCAGAATGACCAGCATTCAATTTCCAGCACTAGCAAGCCACCACTGTGTGAGAAATGCCTTTGACCCACAATTGCTGAGTTGTATAAAAGAGATAAAGTCGCTCTTGATAAAGGGGCATCTGCCAAAATGCAGTTAATGTGAATGTATCTGCTGGAGCTGGTGGAAAGACTCAGTGGTTAACAGGTTCATATCACAACACTGGGGATGGCGGTCTGATTCTTGCCTGTAACTCTGTCTGTTAAAAGGTTGTGTGTATACTCTGCACTTCCGTTTCGTTTCTCAATATAAAAGCATACATTGTAGTCTGACTGACATCTCTAAACTGCTTGTAGGGAGGGTCCTAGGAAGGATTTCAGAGTTCTTGTGAATAAGCAATACAAAGAATAGATAGAAAGAATCATAATTTTGAAAATAAAAAAAAGAATCACCATCACAATCAGAGTCAAATGTTCATACACACCATAGTTTTGATTTTTCATACATTTCCCCCTCTTCATCATTTCAGCTAAACTGGGTCTATTTTATTGGAAAACGCTGACACCATGCTGCTATAAACCAGACCATCCCACTGTGACATTATTATTACTCAGCCTAAGGGAGAGATTTCATTCAGATACAAATTAGGCACTTTGTGATTGTTATAATACTTCTGTTTTAGCCACTGTTGCCAGTAAGCAACACACAAAGACAAAACAAGCCACCTATCACCAGGTATTGACAAAAAAATCTATACAAACTCAAAAAAAGGAAAAAAACATTGAATAGCGTATGTTTCAATGCAATAAACAGATAATTCAACTCACCCTCCCCGATCATGGACACGCCTACAGACATGCCCATGAACTTGCTCTTGGTCCAGACATGGGCGTTAACACACATTCCTCGCTCCTTGCACTCGCAGTAGAACCCTGAGACCGGCGGATGGTGGGAGACCTGCTCAGCCACAAAGTGCAGCCGGTAGCAGTCAGAGGAATTGGACTTGCTGTGCGATGTGGCTGAAGGCGCTGTGGCAGAAGTGTTGGTCCTGAGGGGCTGTACTTGTTCACGAGGGACATCCCAGCTACACAAAAAGCTTTCACCAAGTATGGGGTTATAGGGCTTTTTGGCCACAGCACCTTTACGTCCCTCATGGAAGGCAGTTAGGTAATATTCCACGAATCGCACAATGCGCTCCTCTGGTGTTGCTCCAGCTGTTATGGCCAGGAACATATCAGGATGAGCCATAAAGTTAGCATACATCTCCAGCAAAGAGCGCTTCTCTAAGATGAAAGTAGGGAGTACCACCTAGGATAAAGATAAGAGATCAGATTCTTTTTCACTGACCCATTGAAGTCTATCAATTATAAATACAGCCAGGATACATAAAAATACAGCACCACTTTAACTTTTTAAAGTTTAAAGCAATTATTCAATACCAGTAATTGTTTGTAATTTTATGTAGAGACATTAAAGATTTTAAAGCATTAAAGGCTGAGATCCTTTCAGGAATCACGCAGATAACAAGAATCACACAGGAATTTTGTGGGATGAAAAAAAAATTACATGATTGAAACAAGATTGGCTGGATAAATGAGCAAAGTGCCAAAAGGAGAAATAGACGACCCCATGCTGTCAAAAATTATAATAAATGGGGTTAGACATAAAATTTGAGGGCATTATTGAAAAGGGGGATTTCATTAGATAGAATGCACGATTAATCACACAATTTAGAAAGGATGGGATTTTTTTGGTTTTACCCTCTAACTGACAGTTTTTTATTTGGGTTAAATCAGATTGATTGTGACCCCAGAAAAAGGTAGTTTCTAAATTTTAAAACAAACAAAGCATCATATTTTTCTAGTAGAGGGAATTGAAAACATGATAAAGAAAAAGTGTTACGGTATAGAAGAAATTACACAAACATTAAGTGATTATATGGAATCACTTTTTAGATAGAAGTCCATGGTATAGAAAGCAACAAACTAAAACACATATACAAGCCCCAGGCACTATAAACAATGGGCCAGAAAACCAAATTAAGCAAAAGCTTTGGATTCTTTATTAAATTAGTTGATATTAAAAACTATTGCATCATAGATGCTTACCGACATCTAATTTTTTTACTGTTTTAAATACAACACTAATAAGATGTAGAATTAATGTAAAATAAGTCAATAATCTTTATTGGTTTCGATAGAATACAATACAGACCTACTGATACAGTAACTATGTGCACAATCACATCTCTAATGACAAAAACCTACATATCTCGGTCATCTTGAATATCTTTTATTCTCTCTCTCATACTAAATCTATCTCTCTCACACACGCTCTTACCCTATCTCACTTTCGCTGTCTATATTATTTTCTTACTCTTTAACTATATATCTCTTTCTATCTCACACTCTGTCTCTCTCTCTCTCTTTCTGTCACAAACACACATGTTACCCACACACTATTCAATAACTTCAGAACCACCACTGAGCCACATTAATATGTGTGATTCTGAGGTGTATGTTCAATCTGACCTGCACTGGATCGATGTCATCTCTTTTTGCCTTAAGCTTAACAATCTCTAAAACACATCGTTATCTTTAGTCATCCATGATTTCCAGAGACCTGCATTGATCCCTGCTGAATGCTTTTAACCTCAGCTAAGCCCTGCAGGAAATAAACTGGCAGAGAAAACCCAACTTGTTCTTCTCTGGTAATCGCACTATGTATGACAAGCTTTTAAAAATCAATAGACTTTCATTACTTGTGTCAAATTCATCATGATGATCATTCATCAGAAGCTGAGAAGTCACGGATAATGAATACAAATGAATAAAAATTATTAAATTGATATTCTGCACTATGCTTACATTGGTGCCTGTGAGAATTACTACACATAAAAAAGCCTAATTACAGCTTGCTAGAATATTTTTCTACTATCACACAGTATAAGGCTCAATCCTAATATTGACATTATTCCTAAATGAGGCGATTATATTTCCATTTTTAAATATGATATGGTTGGTACCATTTGTGACAGAAATGTCCAGCTCTTTCAGATGGAAAACGTTAAATAATCAGGTTCACAGGAACACAAGCTGCTTGTAATAACTGATAATGGTGATAGAATTCCAGGGCCCATGTCCTATGATGAGACCAAGATAAACTTGTTTGTTTCAGATGGCGTGTGTGGCGGAAACCAGGTGAAGTGTACAGAGACAGATTTGTCTTGCCTACAGTCAAGCATAGTGAAAGCATAGTGATGGGAGTGTAATGGTCTGGAGCTGCATGAGTGCTTTTGGCACTGGGGAGGTACAATTTACTGGGGAAACAATAAATGGCAACATTTCCTGTAAAATACTAAAGCAGAACTTGATCCCCTCCCTTCGGAGACTGGTCCAGAGGGCAGTATTCGAACATGATAAAGACCCTAAACACACCTCCAAGACCACCACTGCTTTGCTAAAGAAGTTGAGAATATAAAGCTGATGGACTGGTCAAGCACGTCCCTAGACCTAAACCCTATTGAGCATCTGTGGTGCATCCTTAAACGGAAAGTGGAAGAAAGCAAGGCCTCCAACATCCACCAGCTCCGTGATGTCGTCATAAAGGAGAGGAAGAGGATTCCGGTGGCAATCTCTCGAGCTCTGGTGAACTCCATGTCCAAAAGGGTTAAGGCAGTGAGGGAAAATAATGGTGGCTATACAAAATATTGACATTTTAGACATTAGGAGTGTACATTAGGAGGGGTTTAGGCATTAATGTACATTAGGAGGACATTAGGAGGGGTTTAGGCATTAATGCCTGTGTGTTGAGTTTTTTTATGGGACAGCAAATTGACCCTGTCACACAAGCTGTACATCCTTTAGTGTTTCACATAAAAAGATATAATATATATTTACACGAGATGTAAGCAACTCTTGTGTGCAAGTTTGTGTGTATATATATACCCGTGTGAGGTCCATGCCCAGTTTGAGTTGGGAGAGCAGGTGGAGGATGATGCTTCTCTGTTCATCCAACACTCCAAGGTCCTCTTCCTCATTATCCTCGGTGTCTGTGCTCTCTTCACTGGGATCCACTGTGCTTGAACTGGAGTGCTGTTGAAACACAGGAACTGGTTACGGGTTAGGATCTTCCACTAACTATCACACATAAGAAACTGCTGCAGACACACTGCAGTTTTTAAAGCTACTCCTAAATATCAAATTCCAAAATTTATTAACAAGGGTTTTTCTTATTCATGTAGTTCAAATACATATAGTTGATTTTATTTATCATTTTATTGTAGACTGATTATCCTATATATATATATTATATATGCACTGCAATCATTCATTCATTCATCTTTCCGCTTATTCCCTAATTTGGGTCACGGCCGTCTGCTGTGTGATGCCAAACCACTACAGCACCACCCTACATTGCAATCGCATTTCGTAAAAAGGTCTTAAATATAAATGTGATTTTAAGTATTTTTTTTAGTTTTGCAGATGGAGGATTTAGTGGGTAATGTAACATTAGCATCATCATCAGCATCCTTTTTTTCAAATGGTGTAAGGTATTGTTTCATCTAAGTATAGTTCATGCAATTTTATTAAAAAACATAAAACTGTTTTGCTGATTCTCATGCTATCATAATAGCTTGTGTGTGAAAGCTGTCTAGTGTATACCACTTGACCATCACCAGTCCTTAGTTTCTACTAAGGCTAAGTAGTAGTTTTCCAAAATATTATTTTTAATGTTATAAATGTAAGGGTGGCGCGGTGGCGTATTGGTTAGCACTGTCGCCTCACAACAAAAAGGGCCTGGGTTTGATTCTTTATGTGCGGAGTTAGCATGTTCTTCCTGCACTTGCAAGGGGTTTCCTCACGGTACTCCGGTTTCCTTCCACAGTTCAAAAACAATGTAT
>JAOTQW010000036.1:7766213-7779110 GCA_026260075.1 Sisor rabdophorus | reverse complement strand
ACAGAAAGACCCCAAGCCCGGGATTCGAACCCAGGACCTTTTTGTTGTGAGGCGATGGTGCTAACCACTGCGTCACCACGCCGCCCTAATTATCATATCGAATCGCAATATTTTATGTCGATACTGACATAAAATAAGCTCTAAAAATTTTTAATCTATATAAATTAAAACTTTTGTGCGCTGGGAAAGACTGAAGCAGACCCCTGTGACTCCGAATTAGGAAATAAGCGGGTATAGAAGATAAAAAATGTGTAAAAAGCTGAGCTAAAATGTGAGTTGGTTTCGTGAGGCAATCGCTATACAAAACCATCCTCCGATCTCAGGCAATACCATTCAACCTCCGATCTCAGCCAATACCATTCAACCTCCGATCTCAGCCAATACCATTCAACCTCCGATTTCAGCCAATACCATTCAACCTCTGATTTGCCCCCACATCATCCCCATCTTTCTTATACATAAAACAACACTATCCTCTTTATCTTCATGCTTGCCTTAAAATAGCCTTGCCTCATCCTGCCCTCCATGCCCAAATACCATTGCTTGCCAGTCTAAACTTGAACCACCACACTTTTTGCCTCTGCTTGTCCCAATACAATTCACTAACTCACTCTTTTCACAACATGTTGTGAAAACATGTTGTGTATGTTCTGGCTCTTTAATTGTATGTTCTGTTGTGTAATGTCTGTGGTGTATTGTTTATTTATTATTGCACAAGTGTTTTGTTGTTTTTTGCACTATTTGCACTCTGGTTGCAATCATGCACTTTATGTTGCGGAGACTTTTAGTCAGTCTCTCACTTGTGGTGTCTTTCTGTCCTGTTGATTCTGTGTTGTGTTCATTTGTGTTGCATCATGGGATCTTGGAGAAACGTAGTTTCATTTTACTGCGTACTGCATTTGCTCTATATGGATAAAATGACATTAAAGCTTGACTTGTCAAAATTCTATTTTCGTTTCCATTTATTCTGCCTATTATCAGCATATATCTCATAATCTTATTGCCATCTCTACATTCTTTTAATGATCATGAAAAATGCAAATAAAGATACATTATGGCACAAAATGTGAATCTTTGCCTATACTTTAGTCACTATTTCATTTTAGGAGATTTGCAGTCACCTTAAATGTATTGGAATGGCAAGTCTATTTAATTTTTTTTCTATATACTTAAAAGATGTAGGATCAAAATGAGACATCAGAGCAGAATTTCAGCTTCTACTACTGTCCTACTACTTACATTTACAACCCTTTTAGTTTCTATTACATTACCTACCCAAGAAATATTCGTATTCGGGAATAAGCGGTTAAAGAAAATGAATGAATGAATGAATGAATGAATGAAAAAGCAGGAGATTAATTTTGATTTACATGCTCCTTGGTACAGCAGTTACATTACATTATTTTGGTCATAGTGACGTACAACAAGTTTGAATAGTACTTAATAGATCACAAAAAAGTGTAACAACTGCCAAACTGTTGCCAAAACTAGCAACACTTTAAATGTCAAGGATTAGTTACACAATCAAAGTAGATATAAACCCTTTAAAAACGATTTCCTAAAACCAAAACAATACCCGTTATTGTCTTAGGATAAATATCTACGTATTAAACGGCTTAAAATCAAATTCATACATTCAATACATTTTCTTTAATAGGTAGAAGGGCGGCGTGGTGGCGTACTAGTTAGCATGGTCGCCTTACAACAAGAAGGTCCTGGGTTCGAATCCACAGGGTTTTTCTGTGTGGAGTTTGCATGTTTTCCCCACGCTTGCGTAGGTTTCCTCTGGGTACTCCGATTTCCTCCCACAGTCCAAAAAATTTAGGTTGATTGGTGATCCTAAATTGCCCATATGAGTGAGTGTGGTTGTGTGTGTTTGGCCCTGCGATGGACTGGCCAAAGAAAACCCGGAGAAAACCCACGCCCGGAAAGAACATGCAAACTTCGCACGGAAAGACCCCGTGCCCGGGATTCAAACCCAGGACCTTCTTGTTGTGAGGCAACCGTGCTAACCACTACACCACCGTGCCGCCTGTATAAAATCATATATTTATCTATAACAAAATATAGATGACAAAAGTGTGTGGTATGTGTCTAAGTGATTAAGCGATTTTTCTTTTCTGTGTTTGGTGTGTTAGAGTTTTATGATTCATCTTGCATTAACAATTTATAGACTTTAATAATCTCAATTTGTCTCTGAGATCCAATTGTTTTGGGGTTTTTTGTCAGAGGCTTCAAAAGTCGGGATTTTATGCTTCAGAAAACATCATCTGCTCCTAGCCCATGTTGCATGTTTGTTACTAAAAGCCATTTTTATCTGATGTGTTTGCAGAAAATGTAACTGCATTTCTGGGCTTAGTCACAAAATGGTTTATGGGGTGTTATTATTCTGCTTTTACCAGCTTTATGGATACATAGGAGACAAATTTGTAGGAAGAGTACACAGAGAAACACTCCCTTTCATTCCTACATGGTTTTCTGTTTTATACATTTAGCTCACTGCTTTTTTGATCTTTATCCTTCTTTTTTTCTATCCCATAGCAGTAACTGTAACAAGACACCTTATGATCAGCATTGTGCATGCTTTCTCTTACTTTCTGTTTCACACACACAGTTAAGATGATTGCTTTTTATTTAAGCTCTCTGTATGCTACTAGAATAAACATTTGTTTTGTACAAGAACCCCATCATGCACACTTGTTTAATAAGGAATTGCATTTTAACAGCTAGAGAGTAAAATAGTTGCACTACCACTCCATCTCTACCTGTTTTCCATACTAAAAATATTAATGCCACTGAAAAATGTCAAGACAAAAAGCTTTTAAAGTAAACATCAGAGATCTCTTTAACTCTGTTAATGTCCAGTAAACATTTCCAGTAAACATTTCCAGTAAACATCAGATGTCTTTTTTACTTTAATTATTTTGACCTTTGTCCCTGCCTTTCAAGTTGCAGACACACCCTGTCAGACAGACACACTTGGTGAGTTTAAAACTAGATTAAAAACACATTTCTTGAACCTTTCTTTCTACAAACCTTCTAAGGATTGTTAGGCCCCAATAATCAGAACCGGAACCAGAAAAACACCATTAACACAAAACACAAAATCTATTTATATATATACAATAAGAAAAAGGGCATCTACACCAACATACTGTATGCCTATTTCTTTGTTATTCCAAGCTCACCATCGCCACCATGCCCAGTTGGTGGATCATCACTCATTAAGGGGCATTAAGGCATTTTCCCCATGATGATTATCTGGGCAGGCCCAAAGGGTTTTTTAGCTGCAGCATGGTTAACCTACTGTATGTATTGTCAGAGAGGTAACTGCTTGCTTAGCAAAGCAATTAATTTATTTATCTTCTATACCTGCTTTTTACCTAACTCGGAGTTACAGCGGTCTGCCGAAGCCTATCCCAGCGCATATAGGGCGAGAGGCAAAGGTAGCCGTAAACTGGACAGGTAGCCAGTTTAAGACAAGCTAGTCATCATCCACTGCGGGCCTAACAGATCTGCCAACCAAGCCATCAAAAAAAAAAATGTAAGAGGGATTTGAAGAGAGATGAGCAAAAATATCACCTCCATTATAAAGATTTATAAAGAGATTCTGATGTAATGTAAACAGTGCAAATTGGAAAACAGCAAAAAAGTAAAACTACTTTTATTTTCAACACAATATAAATTACAACACAGTGAAATGTTCAGTCAAATCCCAGCCTGTCTGGACTCAGAGATAAAACAGAGCTCCTAGAGAGGAGAGAGATAAAGGTCTTGCTTGAGCACCCAGTACGGACAGTTTACCGCTACCCTCCATTAGTAACCCAGACTCTTAACCGTCAAATCTTCAATGTTTAAGATTGGATAGTGTAAAAAAGATTTAATGTAGAACCAAATACTAATGCTTTTATTTAAAGACTAGAAGATTTATAGCGGGTGGCGCGGTGGCTCTGTGGTTAGCACTGACACCTCACAACAAGAAGGTCCTGGGTTAGAATCCCGGGCACGGGGTCTTTCTGTGCAGAGTTTGCATGTTCTCCCCGTGCTTGCGTGGGTTTCCTCAAGGTACTCCGGTTTCTTCCCACAGTCCAAAAAAATGTGTGCATTATATTGATTGGTGATGCTAAATTGCCCATAGGAGTGAATGTGAGTGCGTATGGGTGTGTGTGTCGCCCTGCAAAACTACAAACTACCCACTCAGGAAACAACACTGATGGACATTCAATGTCACAACATGTGGAAATTACAGGCAATTAGCAAGACACCCCTAATAAAGAAATGGTTGTTCAGGTGATGACCATAGACCACTTCTCAGTTTCCATGCTTTCTGCCTGATGTTTTGGTTACTTTTGAAGGCTGGCGGTGCTTTCACTCTAGTGGTAGCATGAGATGGAGTCTACAACCCACACAAGGGGCTCAGGTAGTGCAGCTCATCCAGGATGGCACATCAATGCGAGCTGTGGCAAGAAGCTTTGCTGTGTCTGTCAGTGTAGTGTCCATCATAAAGGCGCTACCAGGAGACAGCCCAGTAGATCAGGAGATGTAAAGGAGCCCAAGGAGGGCAACTACCTCTGTCTTTGTGCAAGGAGGAACAGGAGGAGCAAAAATGTGCATGTGTCTGCTCAAACGGTCAGAAATGAATTCCATAAGAGTGTTAAGAGGGCCCGACGTCCACAAGTGGGGGTGGTGCTTACAGCCCAACATCGTGCAGGACGATTGGCATTTGCCAGAGAACACCAAGATTAGCAAATTCGCCCCTTAATTTGTGTGATTTTGTTGTCAGCGCATTCAATGTAAAGTATTTAACAAGATTATAGATTCAAGATATTTAATTTATTTAGAACTATTTTATTAAACAGTGTATTTTTTTAAATATAAACAAATGTAACTTTTCAACAAGTTAATTCACATAATTAGTTGCATCTACAACAGTTATTTATTAGTGATAGCCAAAGGCTGCTTATCTGCTGGTGGCTTTATATTGATATAAAGTAAGGTGTTCTTATTGGTCTTTTAGACTTCAGACCATTTACAATTAGCTTTTAATTCAGGATTTATTATAAATATTATTAACATAGACTTGTTTTAGGTGGTTAAGGTTTGGACTAATACCAAAAAGACCGCTATAGGATGACACATCAGAGACAAAAGACTTTTCAAAACTCATTTAACTGTCGATAAAGAAAGTGAATTGATGTCAACCTATGTCAAAAACAACACATCAAGCGAAACCCTGTTTACCTGAACAACATAAATATTTTTGATGATCAAACACAAACACAAGTTGACAGCAGGCACTGATAATAGACATTAATACACTGATAATAAATAACTGCAACAGCAATTTCTATCTAAAAGACTATGTAATATGGTGGCATGTGCATGGCAGTAAAAGCAATTTCTGTTGTGTTTACCGACTGACAGTAACAGCAGAGGCAGTTATAAACTTTAAAGAAAGCATACTGAGCATTTGGTGATTTCTGAGGTCAGGTAGTCATCATCTGTAACCTAAACGTAACGGGTTAACTTTAACATTAGGTTTATTTATAATATTCTTCTTTGCTGAACTGATAGAGACTATGCAAGAATTGCAGGGCTGCGATTTCTGTTTGGTTCACACATTTAGATCTAAGAGCATTGGTTATAATTCTAGTCCAGGCACCCTTTGTGGGGTTATTGTTAGTTGGAAGAATTGTGGAAATTGTGGAATAAATATTAGTAAAAGTGTTAAATAGGTACAATGTTATGTAATAAAAATGAAGGAGAATAAAAAAAAAATAAGTACACATGAGCCATTAGAAGGAGGTAGCAAAAAAAAACAATTGGAAATGTCATTATTAATATAACATGGAGCAATATATTTGTCTACCGTACAAGGGCCCCTTTTGTGTTATGCTGTCTGTGCTTGCTTTTTTCTGGTAGTGTCATCCGGTGTTGTTAACCTAGCACAGTGCTTACACATGCATTTGCCAATTTATACTGTTGGTTCATCTCTAGATACACTGATTTGTTTCATTAGGTGTTGAATAAAAAAGGGTTATATTTAAACAGTCAACAGAACTGTACAATGTTTATAAGTATCTTTTTTTTCTAAAGGTGTTTAATCAGAACGCTGTCAAACACTTTATTCTAAAAGCTTCTATAGGTGTTTAACTGGGCGCTGGACAATGTGACAAGCATAGCATAAGATTTACATTATTTTCATCTTTATCAAAAAGTTAGTGGGGCCCCTTATGCATCAGAATATTATTACCCTGTTAGAATATTATTGCCCGTCTTCGGGATAAAATGTTTCATCATGTATCAACAATCAGGCAAGCCTTGCATGCATTTCCAGGAACAGTCCATTCCTTGAGAAACACCATGCCAGGAAAAACTGATCCAAAACCTCTACATTTTCACAGGTTAATTTGTTTATTTATCCACATACATTCAGTCAGTTACTGTAGCACTTAACCTACTCAGTGTTACAGGGAACCTGGATTCCATCCCAGGGGTATGAAGCAGGGGACAGGATAGAAAGGGGGCTAATGAAGTGCAGATGTATGCTTTCAACCCCTACATTTTTGTTACCTGTTTTTTTTTTCTGAATGGCTTATTTTGCATGCTCATGTGTAGACAAAACAGCATACACTTTTGCACCTTATACTTGAACAATAACTTCACCAATCTGACTTAATAATTATATTACTGTCAGTCAGCCTTTAGGACTTATATGACTAAATATTGTCAATCACTGATTATTTACAAACTATAAATCCAACACAACCATTATCAATTTTATTTGTTGAAGCTGTGTTGCTTCCATCATATCATTCATTAATTCACTCATCTTCTATACCCGCTTATAACCTCTGGGTCACAGGGGTCTGCTGGAGCCTATTTCAGCACACATAAGGCAAGAAGCAGGGGAACCTAATGTACATGTTTTTGACTGTGGAAGGAAACCGGAGTATGCAGAAGAAACCCACGCAAGCGCTGGAAGAACATGCGAACACTACAGACCTCATGCTCGGGATTTAAACCCAGGACCTTCTTGTTGTGAGAAGACCGTGCTAACCAATACACTACCGCACCGCCCACTACATTATACCTACAGTGTTTTGATATACATATATATGCAATAAATTACTAAGTTTCTGGTCACCTGATCATCAAAAATGCATGCGACTTTAAATATCTTATTTCAGATTTATTCCCACTTGCTAATTGGTTAAAACTCCATTCTTTCAGTATGACTTTTCAATACAATTTGAAGCTTGAATGAGATTTTCACACTAATAATAACACACCATGTGATAAAGCTCTGGGCTGTTTTTTTGCAATTTTGGCCAATATCCATTCATTTATTTATTCATCTTCTATACCCACTTATTTCCTAAAAAGGTCACCAGTCCATCGCATGGCTACACAAACACAAACAAACACACTCCTATGGGCAATCTAGAATCACTAATGAACCTAATGTACATGTTTTTGGACTGTGAGAGAAAACCAGAGCTGCTCAGTTCACTAATCCATTGGGTTGGCTCTGTTTTTAGTAAATCACATAAAAGAATAACTGCCATTTATTTTGCTAACATACAGTACCTATATGTGTTAAACTATTCCCTTTTAAAGTATTTTGGAAATTTTAAGGCAAAGAAAATAGTTGCCCAATGGATAAGATGTTGGACTGCTAGGCCCCTGAGCAATGCCTCTAACTCTTAATTGTTCAGTTGGTTCCAAAGAATCAACTATATGTTAGTATGAAATATATGAAATAAGACACATATAAGAATGTTGGACAAATTACTAATAAATATTAATAAAAATTAGTTCCAGTGAAGTGAACTTTGTGCTTTGGTTTAATACATTTTTATTCTGACTGCAAGTCTTTACCATCTTTTTGCTTAAAACTATAGATTTGTACCAGTGATTAAAAGGTCCTAAAAACATATTCAAATGTCAGCAGGTGGCACAAACTGCACAGTGAAGCCATTTGGAAAATGTAATCCAGCTGAATTAAATGGGTTTATAATTTTCACAAAACGTTTAAAAAGCATTTTTTTAATTTTAAGCCTATAAAGAATAATTTCATTGCCATTAAGGTCTTAATAGGTTATAGCCCAATATGCTTCACCAAGACAATGTAATTGCCAAAAGGTCATAGCCCTGGCCGGCGCCATGGAGCAGTGGGTTAAGGTGCCGGCACCCAAATTTGCAATATGCTGATTAGGTCCATCACAATCCTACGCATCTCTCTCTCTATTACATCCCTTTGTCCTATCAATAAAGTAAAAATTAAAAATAAAGTGCAATCTTGCTGAAATGTGTGAAATAACACTTACTGTTGTAGCTAAATATCTTTATAGAGCTGTAGAAGTTATTAAAGGAATAAGCGTAAGATTAACACTTAGACCATAATCAACTACTACTTAAGTATTCACTACATAAATACTAAAGTACTCTTGTACTTCCTGACTCTTTAAGACGTATGTCTATATAGTACCATTACAGGTAATACGGATAAAACTCACCACTTGATTTTGATACTGACACATGAACTAGGACGTCACAACATGGCAAATATAAATGTTTAACGACTGCAATTTTCACCAACACAGTGAAGCACATTAAACATGAGTTTGGTGTATTATTTACTGTCTAATAAATTATATTCACAAGCAAAGTATTGTAATTACACTTGGCAGTGAGTCAGAAAATAATAAAAGACTAAAAACATTAAAATGTTCAAACAGCCTGTAATGTAAAAAAATAACAGGCTCAAAAATACAACTCAATCTTGCATCATGTTGGTGGTTAGTAATCTGAAGCAGTAGAGCTTGAACTGGAAAGCAGTGAACTGCATGTTACACTGACATTATAAACATTAGCATGAATTTATTTTATTAAAAATGTTTTTTGCTATATTTATAGCAATAATGATACAGTCCATGAGAGATGGTGTAGCCTGGGAAAGGGAAAGGAAAGACTGCAAAGGAAAAATAAACTTTTTGTCTATTAGAACTAGCACACAAATAAGTATAGATGTAAGATAAGTTAGACATAGGATGATAAAGAGAGAAATAAGGATTCTGGTTATTTTGTACACCAAGAGGTGAATTCAATTATCAACATTTTAAGTGGGCACATGAGAGAGTAAAAACTGAGCTTAGAAGGTAAAAGCTGTTTAGAAAAATAAATAATTAATACATCTGAACATAAAGATGTCTCTTCCTAAGTAAAAGTACTAAAGTAAAAGAACGTGTACTTATACCTTAAAGCAGTAAAAAGTAGTAATAATACCTTAAAGTAATACATAAAACTAATAACACTAAAAATATGTAGTCTCAATCAAGGCATAAATGTGTACATTTACTAAGTCCTACTCTCATAACAGTAAACCAGTGGAAAAACTACTGCAACGACATCAAAACAATGCGATGACACCAGTTTCTGCTGAACAGCCACTTCTGTATGCTGACACATCAGTCGCATACCTGGCAAGATTGATGAGTTCAATAGGTAACAAAATCTAATGCAGAATGTGCACTGAAAAACTGCACTTGAATGAATCTTAAGAATAAGCTAAGGGACTACTTGAAACATTCAAGACATACAACACTAATAAGACATTTTAGACTACGGAACATCTCCCTTACTGTAATAACAGACAGACTGTGGAGGAGATTATTAACCTCGTGCTCTATTGTATCTCTTTTAAGTGTACAAAATATTTTGGAGTCAGTAATAGAAATACATTCACGATTATAAGCCTAATTTTTTAATTTACTTTATTCATAGCTAAACTAAAGATCTTTTAAAATAATTTTATAAAATAGAAAAGAAACATCAAATATGAGAAAACTAAAGAAACGTTTGTACTAATATGAATTTGTTATCTTGTTTAGTAATAGCCTAATTTTTTGTTGAATTTTAATTTAAAAAATAAATTAAAATCTATTTTTTGTTACATATCAAATTTGCACTGCAGATTATATACCCTACCTCTTTGACGTGGTGCAGACGGGCAGGATTGTGACTGCAAACCCGGTGCCCACTCGTAGGGGATTTGTGGTGGGTGATGCTGATGATGGAGCTCGGGGTCCCATGCGGGAGGTTCTGCCTCTGGGTGGCAGTGGAGGAGCAAGAAGGAGCGGGATTAGGAAGTAGGGAGCAGCTGCGGGTCCGGCTACCCGTGGAGGAGGAGGAGGCCAAGGATAAAGAGCAGCCCTGAAAAAGATAGCAGCAGCAGCAGCAGCAGGAGTGAGACGGGACACGGGCAGGCAAATCCCGTCTTCTGTCAGAGGTGCATAAATGCCCTCGACACTCACCCCACTGCTTTGTGATACACGAGGGCATCTTCTGCCAACTACTGCAGCCTCACCCACAAAGAGGTAAGAAGGAAGGAAATAAGGGATAGAGAGTGGGGGAGCGAGGGAGCGAGGGAGGCAGTATGCAAAGGGTTGGGGGAGTGGTACTATATGCAGAGGGAGGGAATGTATAAACTAGGAATATGAGAAGCGAGAGAAAGAGAATGTGCTGGAATGTATTCCCCCCCCAGGGAGCACTGGGAAATGAAAAGATGGCAGAGTGCCACCTCTGAAACCTCTTCAGCATGCACAGAGGAACAGAAATTCAGATCTGTCTGCAGTCAGCCATAAAATGTAAACAATGACAATTTTTTTCAGCATCCATAAATTTCACTGTGCTAATCTGCGCATGTTCATCTATTTCTAAATCGTTTAGTATGCCTAAAGGATTGAACTATGAACCAGCATGACTAAAGGTTCACTAAGGAAGCCCAGGCAGCTTCTTAGAAGCAGTGTGGCTGCTTTAATAAGACCTGACAGTGCAGAACTGCTCCAGTCTAATAGGCAGTGAATTACAGGAGCAGGGTTATATTTCAGCAGAGAACAGTACACAGATATGCAGAAACACACCCACGCAGGGACTTAAATGATACCCCACAGAGCGGCGATAATCTAACACTACATAGACCGCTGCACAGTCTGTGCAGACACCTGGGTGTGTGAAACATAATATAATAATAATTATATTTTCTCTGGCTGCATCAAAAGACACAATTTAGAATCTGTATTTATTGTGTCTGCATTCAGATTAAACAGGGTGTGTAATGATTTACACACCCAATAAACATAGTGATATATTGTGTAGGTAAATCATTGAAAAGACTGATACTAATGGCTACCTACAGCAACCCCGACCAGTGATGCTCTGGGGATTTATAGAATGTGTAACTGAATAATCAGGTAAATAAAAGTGAATAATTAATGTTTAACTTTACCAGAAATCAATGTTTGTTGACAATGTGTTCAGCGCCACTGTCTATTCTGGTTTCATGTTTTAGAATATCTTAAATTACCAGCTTAATATTGATTAGTTTAACTTAACGTGTTTTAATCAGTAACTATTATAAACTAACTACTAACAACAATTAATAAATCACCCAAACAAAAAAAATTAAAGCATTTTATTAAAAAAATGTAACCCCATTACATTACCATTACATACCATTGCAGATTTCTAAGCTTTTATTCAAAGAGTATGAATAATAATACAAAAACTTGTCTTTTACACATGGTTATGTGGTTGGCTAAGGCCATTTATTGTCAAACAAATGTGTTTACTCTTTTTAAATCATGATGACAACAGAAACTTATCAAATGACCCTGAAAAGTTTACATACCCTGCTGATTTTGGCCTGATAACATGCATACAAGGTGACACAAATTAGTTTGAATGGCTATTAAAAAGTAACCATCCTCTCCTGTTATCTGTTTGCTAAAACCAAACCACTATCAGTTAGACCAGTTAGGGGTGGGGTGGCCTAGTGGTTAAGATGTTGCACTTATACCAGAAAGACCAGGGTTTGATCCCCAGCACCACTAAGCCACCACTGTGGGCTCCTGAGCAAGGCCCCAATTGCTCAGTTGTAAGTCGCTCCAGGTGAGGGCGTGTGCCAAATGCTGCAAATGTGAATGTAAAACAGACAATATTTCAGCCACAAATGCCAGAAAAATTGAACGACCAATTCATGCAATACAGTCCAAGAACATAGAGAAACTGGAGGCGTTTTGCCAAGAAGAATAAGCAGCTTTTTCATACAAGATTATAAACATCCTCATCCACAACTACCACAAAAACTTCATGCTGTCATCAATGTTAAAGGGTTCAATACAAGGTATTAAGAACTGGGGTATGTAAACTTTTGATCAGGGTAATTTGGGTAGTTTCTGTTGTTATTATAATTTAAGAGTAAACATAGTATTAATTAATAAATTATGCTAATAAAGATAATAATATTGTGTCAAATAAAGTGACTATTATGCAGAGCAATAGCATTAAATTTAAGAGACTGCGAGGAGTAGATAATTGTAGCACAAGACAGGAAAAGAAAATCAAAGCAATTCAGCTGAACCCAAAGCCAAACTATTTCCAAATTAATTTTTTACACACAACCAGCAACAAATTTTTTGCCTGTTGCAACATTACAGACTCCAAAACCACTTTGAGCAGCACAAAATCTAAAACCATTAACCTCTGGAGAAATTAATCAAATTATCTAAAGACTAACCTTTAAATCCAAGCCGGCCCGGGCAATTTGCCAAAGTGCAACAGAGGTCAGAGGAAAGGGAAACAGAAAGGACAGAGGATGGTGGAGCAACTCTGAGAGAGAAACAGACAGTGACAGAGAGTGTGACTGTAACAAACTATGCTACCTTGGCACTGCCTTCTGAATGGCGACGGGCACAGAGCTGAAGCTGGGTCATCCACTGCTGCCGCTCATAAGCATCACAAGCTGTACAAATGTAAAACACATATATTAATGTACATACAACATAACATAACATAACATAACATAACATAACATAACATAACATAACATAACAT
>JAOTQW010000036.1:7734256-7758912 GCA_026260075.1 Sisor rabdophorus | reverse complement strand
ATGTTTTTGGACTGTGGGAGGAAACCAGAGTACCTGGAGGAAACCCACGCAAGCATGCAAAATTTTCCATGCCCCGAATTTAAACCCAGGACCTTCTTGCTGTGAGTGCTAACCACTATGCCACAGTGCCACCCAAGTTAATCATGAGTCCTGTTATTTTAATGCTGATGAAAATCTTCCAGGGTGACACTATTTCACAGTGATCCCACAGAAGAAGGGTTAGGGTTTCTTGCTCAAGGACCCAACAGTAGCAGACTTGGTGGTGGAGCTTGAACCCAGGTCTTTCTAGTCTTCCTTGCCGGTGGTGGGGCTTGAATCCGAGTTATCTTTGTACTCCTTGTCGGTGGTGGGGATCAAACCCAGGTCTTCCTGGTCTCCCGATTAACAATTCAGTGCCTTTTTTTGATCAAAGTTTATTTATTTTTATTTATTTGTTTTTGCATTTTACAAAACAGAATCTAAATAAACTAAAAAAATCCCCCTAACATCAGATACAGAAACATTGTACGGTGTCAAATGTCCATAGAAAAGAAAAGAAATAGCATGAGTCATACTTGCATATCACAAGTTTCCCTTTCCTTTCAATTCCCCTTCTCTTCATGTTGCCATGCTGTCTGCCTCCATTTTTCCAACGACATCCAAGAAAGGTTGCCAGGTTCTATAAAATATTCCAGCAGATCCTTTGATAATATGTCTAATTTTCTCCAACTTAAGATGGGACATGACTTCCCTTATCCAATGAATGTATGTTGGTGAGATAGGGTCCTTCCACTTACACAGTATCAGCCTTCTTGCTAGAAGAAAACCGAAGGCCCTTTTACTAACAGACACTGCAATAAATGAGGATGGCTCCACTACCTCAAGTACATCAGAAAAAGGCTGGAAAATTTTGAGCCAGAATGTGTGACGTCTTGGGCATTTCCAAAACATGTGTCGCAGAGTGGCGGGAGCCTGCCTACATCTGTTACATGTAGGATCTAGGTCTTGTTTGATCTTAAAAAAATCTAGCCTTAGACCAATGCAAATGGTGAACAATTTTGAATTGTATTACATGATGTCTAAGGAAAATGGAAGAGGAAATGATTCTCTATTATTTTATGCCAAATTTCATCTGAAATTGATTTGCCTAAATCTACCTCCCTTTAAGTAAACCCAATGGTGTTGAATTATGCATATTGAGCAGTGTGAGATCTTACTGATAGTCTGTTTCTTAAGTAATTTACACTGAAAGATTGAATCTAGTAAGGAAGTGGGAGTGCATAATGGAAAACAGCTGGAGTTTGATACTACAACACTACGAAGCTGCAAGTACCTGTAAAAGTGTGATTTAGGGATATCATGTTTCATCAATATAAAGATCAGAGAGTGAAATCACCCCCATTTTTAAAGTCCACTTGTCAAAAACCTTGTCCATCATTGATGGAACAAACATGTAATTTTTTGAGATGCAGACTGTAATAAATCCTTATAGGAAAACTGATCATCTAAACTGGTTCCAGATCTTAATTGAATGAATAACAACTGGATTGGTAGTAAAGCTAGGGATAGGTTTTGTGAGTGTCAATTTAGAACACAATAAGGCCGCTAGAGATGTGGGCCCAACCAAGGCCCTCTCCAACGCTGACCACACAGGAGAGGTGCATCGTTGTTCACCCAATACAGCAGTGCTCTAATATTGGCTGCCCTATAGTAACACATTAAATTTGAACAATTCAGTGGCTTTTTAACACACGATGAAGAGAAATATACTGTTCTGTTGATCCTGTGACTATCCTGTGTAATATGTGTTGCTAGATTACATAATTACATTTTATAGCAAAAAGGCCTGAGCACAATTCTGGGAACACCTGTGTGGAGTTTGCATGGTCTCCCCCTGGGAAGGTGTCCTCCTACAGTCCAGAAACATGTACGTTAGGTTGATTCACTTATAGGAATGATTGTGGGTATATGTGCGGCCCTGTGACTGAACTGGGATAGGCCCCAGCAGACCTGCTGGAGGGGTAGACCCCAGAAAGGTCGCCAGTCCATTATAGGGTCACACATCCACTTACTTAGGCTGCAGGATTTCAACCCAAACCTGGAGTACATGCTATCTTATAGGTACAGTATATCATGGGGACGTGATAGCTCAATGTTTGAACTGGTGATCTCAAGATCATGAGTTCAATTTCCAATACCACCAAGCAGCTCCTGATAAAGGCCTATAAAACTCAACTGATCAGATGATCAACTGAATACACAAGTGTGAAAACTCTGGATTATCAACTGGTTGTCGTTATCTTTGTGCCCTCATCATACACATGGTAGTTTTTTTTTATTTAACACACCAACAGAGGAAAGGATGATTAGCAAGGAAATTATTAACATTATTATGTGCAGGACAGGAGGCACAAAGGCCAGGACAACAGGTCGATACCCGACTGCTGTTAGCTGAGACCTGTCTGTTATACAGTTATACACACATTCCTTTCTCGTCTTCTTCTTATTGACACATGACGTCACTGTTGTTATTTTTATGAGAAATTATTTTTTACAGCGCTCTATAATCAGGATTGGAAAGCTGTAAAATGGTGTATGTATAAACATATAAGAATTCCAGTGAAGTTTTTTATTATGAAACATATTTAGAATCTGACTTAGACCCACTCTTTTTCGTGACCACGTGATCTGTGCCAAAGAACTGCATTTCCCGTCCGCACGTTGTATGATGCAATCAAAAGTCGACGAAAGCGGTCACACCCTTAGTCTCTACATTTCGCTAACTATAAGCGTTTCACTTCCGCGTTTTTATCCCCGCTATATGTTTCGATTTCTTTGGCTTAATTAATAACATTTGCAATGACTGCACCGCTGAAAGTGTGTATCGTGGGATCGGGAAACTGGTGAGTAAACAGTGTTTACATCATCGCCAGGCTGGAGGTAGATATCATACTTTAGACAATATCATTCAATCTACACCAAAAACGAATCGGGGGGGGGGGCTAATTTACATGTATCATCAATATGTATTTGTCACAACACCTTGGAGTGACTAGTGGTATATTAATCCTGTAATTTTGATAACCTTGTACAGAAAATCCATTCCAAGATTCACCAGGTAGTGCTTGATTTCTGCATGAATGAATCCTTCCAAACGAACACAGCAGCAATCCAAGGATAATAAATATTTTGTGATATTCTCCTAGGGGCTCTGCTATTGCCAGGATCATTGGCCACAATGCACAAAAGCTTCAGCATATCGCCACCAGTGTCCGAATGTGGGTTTATGAGGAGAATATAAATGGAAGAAAGCTGACTGATATTATTAACACTGATCATGAGAATGTCAAATACCTCCCAGGTTACAAGCTTCCAGAAAATGTGGTAAGAACCAATTAAAAGGATTTGTTTCCTGGCCATTTAAGATTCATTAAAATGTGTTTAAATATAGGAATTGCTGCTGTCTGCATGTTGTAACGGGATCTAGTTTGTAGTGCTGGTGATTAAAGTAAACCTTTTAACGCAGATTGCCATGCCTGAGCTGCGAGATGCCGCAGAGGGAGCAGACCTACTGGTGTTTGTAGTCCCACACCAGTTTATCCGAAAGTTGTGTGACCAGTTGGTGGGCTGTGTTTCTAAGACAGCCAAGGGAATTACTTTAATTAAGGTAAGGTAACTTGTTAGGATCAAATTTTTTTTTAAATTGATGCGTTATATTTACGTTTACATTGACAGCAGCTGGCAGACACCCTTATCCAGAGCGAATTACAATTATCTTCGAGTTAGGGTAGCGTGGTGTTGCTGGAAATCAAACCCCTATCTTCCAATTAGCAGTTGAACGCCTTAACATGCTACCACTATGCACTAGAAAAAGTAAAGAGCACATGGATTTTCATATTTTTAATGTAGCAGCTTTATGAATGTAATGGAAAGCACTTTAACATTACAGTTTAATTTTAGAGTTTAAAAATGACAGAATTTAAGAACAATGGCATGTGCAGCATATATTACAAATTGATATTATAACATTATCGGTGTGAGTGTGTCGGGAAAGAAAGGTCAAAGTGTGGGAATTGATAAGCATGTACCGCTTCTCATATTAAGAAGAGAAATTTTCATGTCAGTAGTGGGTGGAGTCTTTAATAATGCTGCTAACCTTTGTGTGTAGTCAGCTGCCCTTTTTTTCCTTAAAAAATAACTATAATGCAGAAAATTTAAAATGGGCTATAAGATTATTATTGACAGTGTATTTCTGTTAGGGACCATTAAAAGAGACAAACAGTCGGTATGCATCTGATTGCCTAAAAACATGTCTAATTTCTTTTAAGGATATTGTTTGTGCAGTCTTTGCCTTTATTAATAAGACAGAGAAAGAGGAAGCATGAAAGAGGAAGGGGGGTGGTTCCGAACCTGAATCGAACTTGAGATTCTGGAGATCATCCAGTGTCAGCTCGTATACGTTTTACATACAATAATATGTAAAATGAAAATAAAAGCGAAGATTTTATGCGGAATTCGATTTTTCACTCTATTTTAGGACTGTATTCACTGTTTATTCTTTGCTCAATTCTCATATGCTTGTGCCTCAACTTTTTGGAAATCAAACCCCTATCTTCCAATTAGCATTTGAACGCCTTAACATGCTACCACTATGCACTAGATAAAGTAAAGGGCACATGGATTTTCATATTTTTAATGTAGCAGCTTTATGAAATTAATGGAAACCACTTTAACATTACAGTTTAATTTTAGAGTTTAAAAATGACAGAATTTAAGAACAATGGCATGTGCAGCATATATTACAAATTGATATTATAACATTATCGGTGTGAGTGTGTCGGGAAAGAAAGGTCAAAGTGTGGGAATTGATAAGCATGTACCGCTTCTCATATTAAGAAGAGAAATTTTCATGTCAGTAGTGGGTGGAGTCTTTAATAATGCTGCTAACCTTTGTGTGTAGTCAGCTGCCCTTTTTTTCCTTAAAAAATAACTATAATGCAGAAAATTTAAAATGGGCTATAAGATTATTATTGACAGTGTATTTCTGTTAGGGACCATTAAAAGAGACAAACAGTCGGTATGCATCTGATTGCCTAAAAACATGTCTAATTTCTTTTAAGGATATTGTTTGTGCAGTCTTTGCCTTTATTAATAAGACAGAGAAAGAGGAAGCATGAAAGAGGAAGGGGGGTGGTTCCGAACCTGAATCGAACTTGAGATTCTGGAGATCATCCAGTGTCAGCTCGTATACGTTTTACATACAATAATATGTAAAATGAAAATAAAAGCGAAGATTTTATGCGGAATTCGATTTTTCACTCTATTTTAGGACTGTATTCACTGTTTATTCTTTGCTCAATTCTGATATACTTGTGCCTCAACTTTAATTTTTCCTATGCTGACAGTTCACAATAACAATTCCAAGACATTCATACAATTATGTGATAATGTACACAACTACGTTTTAAACACCTTTGAGTTTTGTAAGGTTTCTTTGATATTAGCAAAATCAATTTCCCAGCTTCTTCCTCTGAAGGCTCAGATGGCATATGTGTTTGACCTATGGCCTCATAGAAATGTGGCTAATTAAAAAATCTAGTTTTTATAGTAAAAAATAGTAAAAAAATCCGCTTTGTATAACATTTATAAACAGTTGGTACTGTCTTACCTTAAGCTGGTAAGATAGACATAAACGGAAGTTCTTAATATAGATTGCAAATAAAGTTTATTTGAGTAAACTGAGAAGAAACTGTTTTACACATCATGAATTTGTTGCACTACCTCCTCTTTGTTTTATACAAATAGAAACAAAGAAATGGTGTGGAAGGGGTGTGTGTGTGGTGTGTGGAGGGACTCATATGTATGTGGAGGGGAGTGCACCATATGTAAGCACTACTCATGAGTCAAACCTGGCCGGGCAGCCAGCAGCTTATTCTCTGTTTATCTTTAACTTTTAGATTTTTTCTTGCTCTCTTGTCCCGATTCCTTCTTTCTTATTACTGACAGAATTTATCCATCCATTTTCTTGGCTCTCAATGGAATTTGTCACTTGTTCTAGGTCCCTTTATGACGGTCATATTTTTTTCATGCTTTTTAACTATGACATAACGCTTAAAGATTTTTCCTTCATTACATGCCTCATTTCCATGGCTTTCTTCATTTTCAAATGGGTTTAATCTTTTTTGTAATTATAACAGATTTCTAATGTGCATATTTAAAGCCTTTTTTTCTTATTTTAAGAGTCAATTAGCAGGAAGTTGGGTTTTTTATCCCCATTTTGAAGCAGCTGCAGTTCATTGCTTGATGCTTCCAATGAAACAGATGTTGAGACTTGAATAAAACACATCTGAGTAAACTTAATATATCTTTAGGGTATTGATGAGGGCCCCGAAGGCCTGAAACTCATCTCTGATATCATTCGGGAGAAGATGGGTATTGATGTCAGTGTCCTAATGGGGGCCAATATTGCTAATGAGGTGGCGGCTGAGAAGTTCTGTGAAACCACAATTGGTAAGATTAAAAAACTTACTTAATTACTTCTTGTTGGGAAGTTTTAACGCTTTGGCTGTCTAATTTGCAGGATTAGCTTCTTTATCAGGTCAATAATGTTGGTGGGCGTTGGATAACAGTGAAGCTAAACATTTGAGCATGTAGTTTTTTGCTTAGATTTCTAAGCAGTACTGTAATTAAACCTCTGTAGACCGCAAGTGGGAACTTGCCCGATTGGCATCGATGATTCCAAGCCGGTGAAGCTTGTTTTATATAAAAGTACCAAATTGTGCATCATTACATTTTAATACCTTATGCAACAATTTTAACACCAGGCCACTACACCACCAAAATTAGTTTTTTTTTGCCATCATTTCGCACCAGTGTGTCTTGCTAGACGCCCCCAGCTTTAGTTGTCAGGGTATAATCCAGGATTTAGCAAGTGAGGTTAACTAAGCAATGCTTTTGTTTGTTTTTCACTTTGCAGGTAGTAAAATCCTGGAGAATGGACAGCTTTTTAAGGAACTTTTGCAGACACCCAACTTTCGCATTACAGTTGTGAATGATGCGGACACTGTGGAACTTTGCGGAGCGCTCAAAGTAAATATCACAGAAAGCATTAGATGCTTTCCGAAAAAAACATTTCAATGTATAAGCTGAGCTGTATCTAACATGCAACACATTAAAATGCCCTTTGCATCAGAGCAAGAACTCTTAAGCAACAGATTTACTTAAAGACGTACATTTATATTTATTCCTGTGGCTAGTTAGTTCATTTTTATAGATTTTGGTGTAAAGTTAAGCGTTAACATCCCTGCGATGGATATATCATACTACCATCCTATATCAAATGCAAAATCTGGTATTGTAAAATAGTATGTCTAAATCTTTACTAAGCAGAATACTAAATGTTACAAAAAAGACCAACTTCAAACTGAAAGCCACTATAATGACATATAGTATGTCACGTTATAATTATAATATCACTATGAAGGATGTAGTATGTCTTATTTTATTTATATATATATATATATATATATATATATATATATATATATATAGTTGCCTTTTTTTCCCTTCTGCATTCCAGAACATTGTGGCGGTGGGTGCAGGTTTTTGTGACGGCCTGCAGTGCGGAGACAATACCAAAGCAGCGGTGATCAGGCTGGGGCTGATGGAGATGATTGCCTTTGCCAGACTCTTCAGTAAAGATGGCATTGTGTCCTCTGCTACCTTTTTGGAAAGCTGTGGAGTAGCCGACCTTATCACCACCTGCTATGGGGGACGCAATCGTCGTGTAGCAGAGGCCTTCGTCACAACAGGCAAGGTGTGAAGCAGTGTTAAATCATAAAATTAAGAATGTTTGGATGTGTAGTATTTTCTTTTATAGTGGCTATCAAACACCATAAATGGAAAACCTTTCTTTTAAGGAGATCATCTTTTATTATTCCTGTAGTGTTAGATTACTAAACCTTCTGATTAATTTTTGCGAGCTTGTGTGGCGCTTCATATTGATAGATTAATTTGTTCTAGAGCATTGCGGAACTTGAGAATGAGATGCTGAACGGCCAGAAGCTTCAAGGTCCACAAACATCTGCTGAAGTAAACAACATCCTCAAGCAGAGGGGCCTAGTGGAAAAGTAAGTGTCTATCTTTATTCCTTTTTTTTTCTTCTAGGCATTGTCAAACATTTGATCGTGCACAGTGATGCTCGATGTATGTTTATTTGTAATGAGGGCTGTACAGCGGTAACAGTAGTACAGGAAATAATCATGTTACTTAGTAACAAAGAATTCTGCTAATATGCTTGTTATATAGCGATACCATTAAAACCACTGACAGAAAACAACCCAAATTATTATATTACATTGTCCTCTATTAGGGGGTGGGATAAACCCGACAGCAGGTGAACAGTCATGTGTCTTTGGCACTAAGGACCTAACCAGTGAACTGATCTCATAGCATTACATATGGTTTTGTTCGTTCTAAAATGCCTTAACTAAAGTTAATCATCAAAGTGGTTCGGTATTGTTACCTCCCAGAACTGTTAACTTGCTGTATTTCCAAAAAGAAGTTTTGTACCTTCGAAAGATGACCTGAGTGCATTTGTTGCACGGAATCACTTTTGTTGAGGAGCAGATAATTTATTCCATCCAAAAATTTGCCACAGGTCATCAGGAAGTGGTGATTTGGTTTTTGTTCTTTCAACTTTTATACCCGATTATTCCATCGGCGGGATACACATAGAGAAACAACCACACACACAGTCGCACTAACTCACGATGGGCAATTTAAAATCACCAGTCAATCTTAGGTAGTTGTTTTCGGACTGTGGGAGGAAACCAGAGACCCCAAAGTAAACACACCCAGAAAGACCATTTGGCTAGGAATTGAACCTGGAATCTTCTTGCTATGAGGCGACCTACACCACCGTGCCGACTGTGATTTTGTTTTGTCAGATGGAAACAATGCTTTTTTTGTTTTTTCTATTGCCGTTTAATTTGCATCTTTGAATGAAAACATGTCATTGGCCTGGTTAAGTAAGTCAGAGTTTTTAAATCAGCAAGTGCTTATGGGATGTTTCCAGCAGGCTGTTGTTAGTGTTTAACAAAAAAGTCAGTCTAAGGGGGGACAACGGGGTCCTGTAGCACATATTGCTAAGATGAATTTTGTGTATAATAGTGACAATATCAAGTAGAAGAAATTAGAATGTTATAACTGATTGTTGTAAGATTTTTATTACACACATTTTTAGCGAATGCTTTGTGTAAACAGATTTTTTAAAATTTGTGTAATCACTGATATGGTAAGATTTACAATATACAGAACAACTTTAATTAATACATTAATATAATTTATGCTAGGGAAATAAGCAGCTTGGAAAATGAATGAATGAAAAGTTTATTTTTTCACAAAATGATATTGAAAAGAAACAATAATTAAGTTTACATAAACACAGTTTGATTATTATTTGTAATTTAAGAGTCCCCAACTAAGCAAGCTAAAGTTATGCAAGACAAATGTATTTGTCAAAGTTTTCTGCGAGCTGCTGCTTCTTGCAACCCTTCCTGCTCCAGGGGTGTTCACAGCTGAACCTGTGCTCTGACCCTGACTTGATAGGCTGTGTAAAGACAAAATGTTGCTGTGTTGTAGATTATTCGTGACAAATAAACATCCTCACTTTTGGGGGAAGTGGTAGCACAGTGGTTAAGGTATCGGACTGCTAATTGAAAATCTGGGTTCATATAATATCATACTATGGACTAGATTAATTTTTTTTTGTACGTTTTGTTCGGTAAAATCATAGAAGTATAATTTTTAAAATATGATTCTATATATTAAATAATATTCCTTCTAGGTTTCCCCTGTTCACGTCCGTGTATCAGATCTGCTTTGAAGGCAAGCCAGTTCAGGAAATGATCTCCTGTCTGCAGTCTCACCCTGAGCACCTGTAAGAGCCTCCTGGAAATCTGCGGTCTCGGTGGCTTTGACAGCAACAACTTTACCAGCACCTTTGCCTTTAAATCAGCGATTAGTCCTGCCTTTAACAAACTTTCTTAGTTTACATACACTGAAATTTCTAAACAGCCTTTAGTTCTTGCTTGGGTTAACAACACTTCAGGATCAAACCAGTCACCAAACTACACCATACAACAAATCAAGTTATATATCTATGTGGAACACAAAGTCATGTGCGTGTGTGGTACTCCTCAGTGATTTTTACTTTTATTTAGTGTTGTCTGCCCCCTTGTGGAGGGTATAACTACTAAAGAAGTGTAGAACAAAGATCTTGTATTAATCTTTTGATCTCACTACTTACAAAATGAACAGGCTGTGTCATGTTTTTAATCTTTGGAATTAAGCCAGTGAGGTGAGGTTTTTATCCAGTATATAGAATTTTTGCTGTAGTGTTTTTTTTCTGGATGGCAGAAAGCCATTCGATGAATATGCTGCTGATGTGCTTACCTGCGATAAGCTCCTGCACACAAATTTCAGGACCATTTATTAAACACCAGATACATTTTTACCTAAATCAAACTATAAGACCACCCATTGCAGCTTAGGAAATATGTATACCTCCTAGCTTTAAAAATAATCTGTTTTTCACTGTTTGTTGCATTTTATAAGTGTGTATATCGCCTTATTATATCTACTTAGCAGTAAGAAAAACTTTTAAGAAAAAACAGGTTTGCTGTTTTTCTTTATTATAGAACACAGTTAAACTAATAATTTGGGCAGCCATTAGATATCCTGTGTTCATTCGGTCCTCTGCTTTTTCTTTCAAGGAAAAAACCCATCATGCTTTAAGGCTTTTCACTTTTATTAACATAATTCCTCATAATCAGATAATAAATGCTTAATAATCAGATAAATCAATTGCACTTTAACATTTTAACAGCATTTTCATTAAATAGATTTGTTTACTATGCTGATTTTAGGATTAAAGCCTAACACGCACACGGTGTAACTTCTGTTATAATTGCTCAGTTGCTTTTTTTAAGTTTACTTGATTGTCTAGTTTATACAGTTTTGTTTAGTGCTTCTAGCAGACAAATAAAAAAATCGGACGCTGTTAGCTTTTGTCTGTGATTCATTTTAGACTTTCTTCAACCAATATTTTAGTTTGGGTGTAAACTTGTTTAGGCAGGTTTCACTCTATGGTGCTTATCGTTCTGGTTTAATTCTTAAAATTAACTACTTTTAATGTCTCAAATCAACATTATTCTGTTATCACTGGAAAATCTGTTGTTCTGTAATATCATTTGTTTGTGAAGGTGGAAAGTAAGAATTTACATTTTAAGTTATGTCTAGTTGAATAAAGTCTTTTGAACTATATAGCTTTTGTTTCCAGTTTATTTTTAATGAAGACTCTGACACATGACCATGTGAAATAATGTTTTTTATTTGATAAATGTAAAAAACCCCATAATTGAAGTTATGTACAGTATCCTAATCCTTAAAAAGGAAAAAAAGACTACACAGCTCCTTTATAGAAGCTATACATGTAGGAACATCTTCTCATGGCAGAATAATTTATCTACAACACTGCAAACTCAATACAGTAACTTAAGCTTAAACCAACCTAATGTGTTTCTTATTTCTAAAAATATGCAAAAGATATGAAAAGGAAAGAAGGAAAATATAAAATGAGAAATACCATAAATCTACTGCATATTTATAAAGCAGTAGCTCAGTATAAGGTGTTTGACTGTTGATTAGAAGAGGTTTAATTTACAGCACCACCAAGACACTGCTGGGCTCCTGAGCAAAGCCCTTAAACCCTTAAAACTGCTAAAATAAACAACAGCCAATTCTGCAAATGTATTTTTGTTGTAATATAGCATAAAAGACACCTAGGAGAGCATATATTCGCTTGATCAAAAAGTTTCTGTAGTCACGCCACGATTAAATCATTTAAATACAAAGAAACCGCATTTTAATTTACAAAATTTTATTAAAACCTAAAAATGTCACATGGCGATTTTACGCTGATGCTTTTTGACTGATAAAGGTATGTCTCAGTCTTCCTCCTCCTCCTCCTCACCAAAAGACAAGAGGCTGCTGTTCTTTACTTTCACTCCAGATTCCTTTTTCTTTTCGTTCTCCTCGGCTCTCTTCTTCTTGCTGTTAGATTTAGCCGTTATGCCTTCAGATTTGTCTGAGGAACGTTTGGTTGGCTTCTTAAACATGATTCTTCCCCCGACAGGAGGCTGCTCATCTAAGGGAAAAATTGAGTATTTTAATAATATTTCACGTTCTGTACTAAAATGAGCATTACAGCACAGGGAGATGTTAGATTGTCTGTACATAAATGGCTTAGTGGTTAAGGTGTTGAACTGATACCAGAAAGACTCCCAGCACCACCAAGCCACCACTGTGGGTTCCTGAGCAAGGGCCTTAACAACCAATTGCTCAGCTGTAGGTCAATCTGGATAAGGGCATCTGCCAAATGCTGCAAATGTAAATGTACACTCTGGACAGGCCACCAGTCCATCGCAGGGCCAAACATGGACAAACAACTATTTACACTCACAACACCAAACGATCTGTACATGTTTTTCCTGTCTGTGGCAGGAAACCAGAGTACATGGAGGAAACCCAGGCAAGCATTGGTAGAACATGCCAACTCCACACAGAAAGACTCTGGAATCAAACCCATTACCTTCTTGCTGTGAGACGAATACGCTAACCACTAGACCACCGGGCCACCTATCTCCATGCACTCTGACTGAGTGGCCAGTGGTGCCTTAATTTTTGTTGATCGGGAGACCAGAAAGACATGGGTTCCAGTCCCATTACTGCCGAGTTTTCCACTTTACCCGTTCTACTCCAGGGACGCTGTGTCATAGCTGACCCTGCACTCTAACCCCAACTTACTAACATTTTACTATATGATGTATGTGACAAATAAAATTTCAATGTAAGTGATCGAGTGTTGTAAATACTTTGGACTGTAACTAAAGGATCTGGCCATTAAAGATGCTCGTCTACCTTTATCAGAATCTTTGATCTTGTTCTTTAGCTGCACAGCCTCTTCTGCGGTGAGGTCCCCCTTCTTTAACACCACCACTTGCGGCAGTTCATCCTCTCGGTCACTGTCTCCGTTGTCATCATCACACTGAGGCAGTTCCTGACGCTGGAATAACATAACCGCGTTGCTTAAAATCAATAGTCTAACAGCATAAGAGATCGTTCTTAGCCTAGCGTAGCCTACCTTTGTGTCAACCGTTGGTCCTTGTTTGTAGCCAATATCGTTCTTAAATTTCCGCAGAAACGATGGCTCGCTTGGCTTCACCCACGACACGTTGCCTTTTTTATTCATTGTTATACCGTGATAAATCGTCAATATCGTTCCTGTGCAAAGCGGCGTTGACAAGCGCGACCTGGGCTCTGACGTCATCAAAACGCGCCTGTTTTGAGGCCCCACATTAGCGTTTCACCCGTGCGAGCGAAAAGACGAAAAGGTGAGTCCCAAATCATAGTGTGCGCGTTCAAACGGTCCCCGGATTTTGCGGTACTAGATCAGCCAACTATTCCTTGCGCGACATGGGAGAGGCTTGTGACGGTTAGAGATTTGTATATTAATGAATTCAATTAACGTTTACTTTTGAAAATAAATGGTATAATATAAATTGTATAACGTGCGTACGAGAATTAAGCGAGTTGGGACGCGTCCCCAGACAGTGTTTTCCCTACTTCCGCATAATTCCTCCTTTAGTCCTGATTAAACTACTACGTACAGTGTAGACGCTTTAGTACGGCGGTATAAGTTTGTTTTCTCGCCAAAGCTGAGAGTGTAATATCACATTTATGTAAAATTATGCTGACTGGGTTGATTTATGCGTTGTTAGCCGGATTGTTTGGCGCTGTTGCGTCCTCCTCTGCAAAGTTAACTTTGGGTGCGTCTCACCTTAAAGAGCTGTGCGACTCTGCTGTAAGAAAATGGACAGCCGAGAAAGGGGATCTAACCCTTAATATAGACACAACAGCTTGTGATTGGGTAAAATTACATTTGAAAACATTGCATTAAACATTAAAGTGTTATTTTAGAGGTTATGGTGGTTGAATTGTAATATAATTTGTCACATGCAGGTTTGTACAATATATAGAGGAATGTTTTTTCCACACATATCTTCTCATGGGTCGGGTGCAGGGCCCCTGAGGCATGGAACCTAACACTGGTGGGCTTGGCGGTGGTGGGTCTCCTGATCCACAACTCAACACCATTTGAGTCACCACTGCCCCAAGTGTTTGAGGTGTTTGACTGGTGCAGCAGGGTGTAGCAGCCTGGTAGACCTGGTTTGATTCCCAGAACCATTAAGATGCCACTGTTGCCTCCTTGCATTAGGTCACCTTAGGTGACCAAGATGCCACCTTAACCCCTGATTGCTCAGTTGTATAAAGGTATTTTATTTATAAAGTTGTTGGGCAACATGGTGGGCTCAAAGCAAAAAGCTCCCTGGTTCAATTCCCCGGCAAGCTGTCTTTAAGAGCAGAGTTTGCATGTTCTCCCCCCTCTTGCATGAGTTTATCCTGGTTTCCTCCCACAGTCCAAAAACATGTACATTAGGTTAATTGGTGGTTCTAAATTGTCCATAGGAGTGAGTGTGGGTGTGTGTGGTTGTTTGTCTATGCTTGACCCTGCGTCTTGTGTATCGCTGCCTTTTGTCCTATCTGCGCTGGGCTAGCCCCTTGACACTGAGAGGAATAAGCGAGTATAGAAGATGAATGAATGAGTTGTGTAAGTTGCTCTGGATAGAGGCATCTGCTGAATGCTGTAAGTGTAAATTATGGGTTCACCAAAATGAAACTTAGCAAACTATTAACCATAGCCAGAACCCTAACATTAACTTCCCAGTTTGATATGATGGATTAAGATGTCAGAGATGTTACAGTTCACCTGGAATTAAGGTTTGTCAGATTTCCATAAACCCGGGTCACCTATGCCTTATGCTGATGTCCTTCGCAGGTCCACATTCCTCTGAGACTGGTGTGTGTTCTCCTGCTGCTCAGCTCAAATGCTGTGATGTGGACCTTCTTTGCCAAGGCTTTGTATCATACCTCATCTTCTGCTCGGGCTACAGTAACCACCACTGCCTCTAATTTTATTTCTTCGGTAAGACCAGCTACAATAATTTATATAACCAGGTTTGACACACTACACCAAAAGTGGTGGTGTCAAAATATATGCCCTTAAACGTGATAACGACCAAAATAGGGATTACAAAAAAAGGTGTGTAGGGTGTCAAGCCGTCCACATGAAATGTATTTGAGGAATTGGCATGGAATACAGAATATGTATTTCATCATCTTTTTATCAAACGCTCACCCTAAGTGTGCTGGGATAGGCTCCAGCAGACACCCATGACCTTGAGTTAGGGAATAAGCTGGTATAGACGATAAATGAATGAATGAATAAATGAATAAATACCAATTCAAAGAATAGATTATTATGCCACTGAGCATTCAAGGGCACTTAACACAGCTGAACTAGAAGTTCTGATTGGTTTTTAACCAGTTCAGTTCTTTCTTGACCACATGTTTCTGCAGCTCCACCTATAACAGCATGTCATAAAAATTATTTATCTTAAACTATAATTAGCACTATTCAGATGTAATCAACACTTTTTAGCTGTAGTTGCACACGAGTTGTGATGTTAGTTCCTGTTATCACATTTATTGACGTCCTCTCAAAAACCAGAACAATCTTTGTTGCTGAAAACTTACACTGCAGAATTCTTATGATTTGATAAATTACAATATGCCTTATTTATGTTATTACATCCATTTTATTAAAGTAAACATGTTGATATGAAATTTCTTATAAAAATATAAAGCTGCTGTTAGAAACAATACACCAGCATCTTCTGTCCTTGCTCAGGTATAATCATCATTACCATTTACAAGCTGGGTGATTTGTTAGTTGCTTAAAGGTAAATGTAATAATGTATTTAATATTCTTTGTTTTTGCCGTTTACATTTTTAGGCATTCCTTGGATATGTTATTTTTGGAGAAAGTCATGCACTGTTGTGGTGGGTTGGCATCTCGCTAATATTATTGGGGCTTTTCATCTTGCATCGATCATCGTTCAAGGACCAACAGTGTCCTCTGAAAAAGAAAGACTGATGTTTTCTGAGAAGATGATTTATACATTATTCAGGCAAGTTTTCAATGTATTTTTGTAATCAATACTGTAGTCATATTAAGTATGGCATCTCTTTGTGACACAGATTCCAAAAAGATGGAAACAATCCTTTAGGCTACTCGAAAGGATTGCAGCACAGGGGCACTTTAATGCTGTATAATCTCATTTTTAACTAAATCATGTAGCAAGGGAGCCTAAAAACTATTAGTCATTTTTTATTCATTAAAATTATTATAGATTTTGATATTAGTTCTTGGAGGATGGCCATGAAAAGATGCACATGCTTAGCAGTAATACGCAACTAAGACACAGTGATCAAACATGAACTTTATGCATTTGTCTCTTTAGGTAGAATTTCATTACAATGGAATGATTTTCCACTCTATTCAATTGGAATACACCTGATTTGCAAAGTTGTGCAGACTAAAAAAGATACCTGGATCTAAATCTGTATAGCTACATCTTCATTACTGGCTCGTTTTTGGTAAAACATGACTTTGCATATCCCATAGTGAAAGATTAAAATAAATGCTTGGAAGGGGACTTTAAGTTATTAGAATGAGGCTTGTCAGTTAATAGCTTTGGAAGGTATCTGACCAGACCACATTGTTCCGTTACTGTTGCTGTTACTGTTAGCTTAGGTTTCTCTTCATTCAATAAATCTTTCGCTTTTACTAAAGATTTCTGTGGAGAGAAACGTTCATGAGTTAAACTTATTTTTGCAGACTTTGCTGATGCAACACTATTGGGACTATATCAAGACCCACCACTGCCAGTCTACCAAGTTTGGGTTGTTTAGCAACAGCCTTAACGCTTCCTGCTCCAGGGGTGCTGTATCATAGCTGACCCTGCGCTCTGACCCCAAATTTTTAAGGTATTTGCGAAGAAAGAAATTTCACTGTGCTATGACAAAATAAAGTAATTTATGTTTTTTACATATACATTTATGGCATCTGGTAGACTTATATTTTCTTTTTTTCTGTCTCTCATAGTTTATAGTTATTGGTCCTGCTGAAGTGGTTAACATAGACATGTGTGTCTCTGGGTCTGAATTTACACTCCTCCAATGAGTAGGCCAACAGCGTAATCCGACTACCCCCTATATATCTTTTAATTTCTGTAAAAACAATCATCAGCTATCCATGACATGTTTAAGCAATGAATCTGGTATATATTATGTTGCCAAAAGTTTTTTGCCACCTGACTATTAGATCCATATGTGGTTCCTTTCCAAACTGTTGCTACAAACATAGAAACACAATATGAATGTTGTCTAGAATGTTTTTCTATGTTGCACCATTCAATCCCAGTGCACATAGAAATGCAGGGGTACACCCTGGACAGTTAAAAATCACCAATCATGTTTTTTGAATGTGGGAGGAAACCAGAATACCCAGAGTAAACCCACACAAACACGGTGAGAACATGCAAACGCTGCACAAAAAAACGCCTTGCCCAGGAATTGAACCCAGGAGCTTTTTGCTGTGATAAAGGCCACCGCCTGCAATACATTATTTCTTTACTGAAACCAAGAGATTCCAACACAATGCCCCCTTAGCTCCATTATGCTATGATGTGGTGTTATCATTAATGATGTGATGAAGTTGAGATTTTAACCTCACTGAACAATTTTGGAATAAACTGGAATGGTGACTGCACCCCAGACCTTCTAACCTGACATTAGTGTCTTATCTCACTGATACTGTTGAAGTGAATGAAGAGATAGCTCACATTGTAGTGGAAAGTCTTACTGGAAGAGTGGAGCTTAATCAAGTAGTGAAATAAGCAAGCGCGGGGAGAACATGCAAACTCCGCACAGAAAGACCCCGTGCCCGGGATTCAAACCCAGGACCTTCTTGTTGTGAGGCAACCGTGCTAACCACATATTTTTATATATTTTTAAACAATTGTTATTGTAGTTATTACTCATTTAACCACTTAACCAGTTTGTGTCACTTAAATCAGGCCCACCAGCCTAATGCTGTAACTGTGAAGCACAATAAAATGTATTTAATACTTTGACAATATTTTACTTTTAAAATTAATAAGTATTGCCTTCTTTCTGGTTAATTATTTACATTTAAAGGCACATTAAAGCAAGTATTTAATACTATTATCCCCTGATGTGATTTTTCTCAATCCAAATTTTCTGGTGCATTCGATTATTCATTTATCTAGCCTGCTTATTCCCTATTTTAGGGTTGCTGGAGCCTATCCCAGCTCTCTAAAGGCAAAAGGCAGGACGGAGGACATGCGTACGTGTACACACACACACACACAGCAATTTAGAATCACCAATCAAACTTATGTATATGTTTTTGATCTGTGGAAGGAAACCGGAGAACATGTTAACTCCACACAGAAAAAAGACCGGAAAACCAACCCGGGACCTTTTTGCTATGAGGCAACAAGTTTTTTTAAACAGCAAGAAAGTATGGCTATATAGAGTGTACACACCTGGCAAATTAGATAAAACCGAGGTCATTTGGAAGTCAAAATAAAAATACAGATTTCCATCCTGTCATTCCACAGGCCATACTCTTCTACATGGGTAGCTTAACAGATATTGTAGTCTTCAGAGTTATAATGGGATTTCAATGACATTCTCTGCTATTATTTCTCCTTGTGGAAATTCAGGGATTTTGGATGAGTCATTTGGTTTACAAGAAAGGTCTGAAAAGGGGCTAAACCATGCCGGTGAGAGAGAACTACCAAACGCTAATTTCATGGCTTCCCAGTATGTAGTCTTCTCCCATGTTGGAGTCTCTCCTTTCAGTCGCTCAATACCCTAAATGAAAGAAAAGAGGACATGTTTAAACATTGGTGTATTTCATAATAAATATACAGTTAAAACAGCAACTAAAATGTTTCTTGAATGCAGATGAAAAAGAAGCACACTGGCAATATGGACTGGATGAAGGGGGATGATTTGTTGGTGTGTTAGTAAGAAAAAGAGTGCTAAATTACTCAATACTGAAGCATGTCACATTATTTAAAAAAAGCGAGTTGCACATGCAGCATGCATTCGTAATGAGCCGTAATGAACTCTGCGATGGGGGGGGGGGGGGTAGGGTGGTGGTGCTAGCAGTTCTTTTAGGTTTAGAGTTCGCATGCATTTATGCACCAATTCTACCAGCTGGGATTTAATGCCTTTTCAGCCAGTGATGATCAAAGCTTACCTTTATTTTATACCAATCCTATTGACTCATTTGTTTTTAAGTAAATAATTAAACTTTTGGATTGGAAAACACTCAGTCAAAGAATTAAGTTAAACAGCTACAGCAGAGAATAAAACAATACTAAGAAAGACAAAAGTACGAAATAAGTGAGAGCCAAGAAACAATTCAGCGCATTTACACATTTAGATAGAAGAAAGAGATAACCCAAGTTTTTTTTTTCTACTATTTTAATTTTTTTTACGTTTATGTACCCTGCTAAATTGGTTTGTCCATTTTCTGCTCATAAAAAAAGTCCAAAACCTTCTCACAGTCATAAAACTTGCCAAGAAAATAATTTAATAAAAAAAAAACAGCAACTGAAAAGGTGATGTATTTATAAGTCTCAGAAAGGTTAGGGTGTCCCCTGTGAGGTGTAAATTGGAAGTTTGAGACCTCTGCTACCTAAGAGACTAGCTGTAATGTCAATTAGAACGTTAACAAGATTTTTACCTCCCCTAGGGCAAATTCCACCCAATCTTTTTTCTCAACAGGGCAGGGCTAAGTACTCTTGGTTAGAGTAAACTTTCCACGGTAGAAAGTTACACTGGTTCTTAATACAAGATGTGTTACATCTACACATAATATACACATTGTGTTATGGTGACCCTGTCTATGGGACACAATTATGCACTGAAGAGTTTTAGGGAGCAGTTCTTTAAAAAGTCTAATAGGAAAGAAATGGATTAAATGTGAACATAAAACAGCTTTTTTATTAATATATATATTTTTTTAAATATTGGGGAATTATGGATATTGACCCGTTTTCATAGTAAAAATTCAACAGATAAAAACCACACATGTATCATAATTGGTATAAAGGTTTGTTTTTTTGTAAAAAAAAAAAAACTTTCATAAATGCTTTATTTACAGATCTTAGAGAAATAATTTTTAAATAAATCACATTGAGCCGGTTTACCTCAGCAGTGTTATGATAAAATTTTTATAGGCTTAATTCAAATAGTCTTCTACTGATTTATATGAGCCTCCTGCAACACTGCAAAGTACAGATGATTTTTAACCTCATTAATACATTATCCTCTTCCTATTATATCTTTATTATTCAGTAGTAACAATACTTAGCATGACACCCCATCCAATATATCAAGTAGATTGTATACTCTTTTCTCTTGACATGGAATAAAATGGACAACAAGGCTAACAAAAGATTAGGCATTTATCCATTCATGGACAAAACAATACAAATTGGAAAAAATAAAAATAAAAAACCCAGACCAATAATAGTGGTCTCTCTGGAGTTTACCAGAAGTAAACTTTCTCCTTAACACATATTTGATATAGAATTGTGAATAGGAATATACATGTACATAAGCTTAGAGTTGCATTTTTAAGCCCATTTTACACCAGGAGTAATGCAGCACGCATAGCGAGTCGAAGGCTGTCCCCGAATATTTACATAATTCGTCAGGTGGCATAGTGGAACAATAAAAAAATTATTCTTCTATACCCACCTAGTCCCTAACTCGTGGTCACAGGGGGCTGCTGGAGCTTATCCCAGTGCACAGACCGGTAGGCCAGGGTACACCCTGGACAGGTCGCCAGTCTATTACAATCTTAGTGAAATTCTTCTCAAAATATCCATAAGGGTAATTAACAATTATTGTCAAAATCTAAGCTTTATACACAAAACATATTTTACATGTTTACCAGCCATATTTTACAACCTTTAATAGCCTTAAAATTTTATATTGATGAGCCAATAGTGAAAAATTCTGAAATACATTTCAAAACTTTAAATAATATTTGGAAATGTTTGAGACACTCTACATATTACATCTGCTTTCGGCACATGTCTTTAGATAAAACATATCCAACTAAACAGGTGAGGCTTAAGGGCCTTGCAGAGGACTAGCAGTGTCAGCTTGGTGGTGCTGTACCACACAAGTTGGAGTCACTGGCACTGTTACAGTTCAGTCATTCATTTATCTTCTATACTTGCTTATTCCCAAACTCAGGGTCACATGGGTCTGCTGGGGCCTATCCCAGTACACATAGGGCAAAAGACAGAAGTGCACCTGGACAGGTCGCTTGTCCATCGCAGGGCTATTACAGTTTATGTCATGTGTAAATAAAAGGCAAATATTTTTACATTGCAGCGTTAAATCTGACTACACGAAACAAGTCAGATACTCTTTTGCCCGAAATATGTTCACAAAAGCAGGACTGCACCAGTGTCAATACACGTACTCCGGTCTGGTGTAAAATGAGCTTTGGTCCTGAAGTTTATCTTTGCGGAAAATAGAATGGATGCAAAGATATAGGTTAAGGGAGAAATTTTGTACACATACAGTAGGTTTGGTAACAGCAGTTAAACAATCGCATGGGTGAACGCAATGCAAGACACATGGTTCAGGTCAGGATAAGAATCACAGATGCTGGCGAGCGTTTTTGGAGTTAACCAGGTCCAGGGAACTCCAATCTCTACTGTAAAGCCGGAAAATGAAGGGGGCTAATTCTTCCTGAACTCAGACCACGTACTGGTAGGGATCAGCTTTCCCATGATCAGGTGTGGAAAACGGACTAAACCATGTTATTGAGAAGGGGTGTCCGAATACCGCCTTCATGTTCATCCATTTAGTTTTTTTAGCCCATCTTCTCTCTTCCTTTTTCAACTGCTCTATACCCTAAAAACAAGAGAACCAAAACTTCAGGAAGGATGTGATGGGGGATGTATTAGCTCCATCTCTGCTAGACGAAGCCTGTGCAAAACATCCTTATCAACCTTAAAGCCTTAAGCTGATCTGTAAAATTGAACTGAGTATTGAAAGAATAGGTTAGTCTTTTTAATGTTGGTTAGTAAGCAGAGTAACATGATGATTGATGTACCAGAAACAAATCAATGTGTCTAAAAACCCGAAATATGTAAAAACTTGATTTATTATCTGGTTGGGTGAAAAAGTAACAATGTCTGATTGTTTAGAGGTTTAAACACAGATCGTCTAGTAAAAAAGAATGGATAATAGTCTATTGCTGACTGCACTAAAACTAAGCCAAAGTGCACTTTTAGATGCTTCATTAAAAATTAGTTAAATTCATCAGTTAAACCCAATGCATTCTTTTTCCAACCCTTGGGGCTGTAAAACAGACACATATGTCACTCCCACGAGTGTCAAAAACACATTTTAGTTTGTCTGATTTAGTCTGATTTAGTTCTTTACTTTAGCTTTTTTAGTGCGAAATGGGGTTATGACTGACTTTCCTATTACAAGTCAGTAGGACAGTTATTAAAGTCTAAATACCAGATTTTGACTTTGTAAATTTACATGTATACATTTATTAAGAATCACACTGTTTACAATGTACGAAAGAACACAATATCTGGCTTATGTTAAGGTTTCTTTTTGATCAATCACTATGCAGATTTTTCTCCACAGAATCACCTTAATACTCTATAGCAGCAATCCCCAACCCCCAGGCCATGGACCAGACCGTGGGTCATTTGGTACTGGGCCGCACAGAAAGAATGAATAACTTACATAATTTCCTTTTTTTCCGAGTCTAAACAATGTTTTAATTTGAAAAATGCGGGATTCTCCCAGTTACCTCCTTCTATGACTTACTTTTGATGCATGTCAAAACTGTTGATACACCTGCTGGTCAAGCATCATTGCGAGTTGTATTTTTCATGCACTTTATTTTTGTTTTTATCTTATTTGGGGGGCATGTTTAAATGTTACCAGAGCAACCAGAGAGGATGTTACTCATGTGCTGTTGGCACAATGTTACGAGGATCACTCAATACCCAAACACGTCTACAGACATTTTCTAGGGCAAAGCTGGAAAGACGAGCTGAGGGGAAAGAGGCACGGGTCACTTACCGTCTCATCCGTACAGATGGAATGGACTTGGGTGCCAAACATCACAGAGGTAAAGATGAGGAAGAGGAGGCCCTCAAAGCACAGTAGGATGAGAAGAATGACTGTTGCTGGAGGTGAGAAAGTACTGCATTCTGGGGTCGAAGGAAAAAGGGTGGGTACTTAACACGCAGTTAAGGGTAAAAGGCAGGAAGACAGCTACTACTACTACTACAACAACAAAGTGCAGAAAGCAAGGCAAGCCTAAAATTCCCAAAAAATATTTATTTATATGTTTTTTTAATCGGATCCATTAGGTTTTGTTGCTTAAACAGTGGCTGCTGCACTGGGAGAAACTGAAACTGATACATACAATTTTATGTTAATGTTACACAGCTGTAATGCAAGACGTCACCGATAAGTTATTAGTCGTTCACAGCTAAATGAAATAAATCTTGAGAATATATTTTAACAATAATAAAGAAATAGCAACACAGCTAATGATTGCAATATAGTTGTTTACAATAGTCGATTATATTAGTGCTACATTTTTAAAATAGATTAGAAAACCGCTGGATCAGTGGAAGTGCATTAGCATGGTTTGGAGCAGTAAAAAAAGGTATCATATCGGACACAAGTACAGTATTTAGTACCTCAAGGATCTGTTCTAGGGCCGTTAGTTTTCCCACTGTACATGCTATCATTAAGAGATATTAGGAAATGTGGTATTGGCTTTCAATGCTATGCTAATGACACTCATCTCTTTACAGCCTAGTAAAGTTTACTAATTTGAAAAGCTAGCTGCATGTATAGATGACAAAAATTTTTTTAATTATTATTTTTGAAAAAAGAGGTACTACAGACCAGCCCAAAGGCATTAGCATGCAATTTATAACTGTTTAACACTTGATGGCTGCTCTGTCGTTAGTTAGGTACTCGGTGTCTTTTTGACTGTAATCTTTTTTTTTTTTTTTTTCTTTTAAGAGTCACCTCTCTATCATTTGTAAAATTGCAGTTTCTTATCTTCAAAATATATCTAAATTACAACCGATGCTATCGGGGGTTAAATGCGGAAATTTTAGTTTATGCATTTATGACTAACACTGTATTATCGCAACGCTTTTTTGGGTGATTGGGGAAGGGGTGGCCTAGTGGTTAAGGTTTTGGACCGGTACCAAAAAGACCTGGATTCGATTCCTAGCGCCAGCAAGGCCCGTAAACCCCAATTGCAAGTTGCTCTGGATAAAAGCGTCTGCCAAATGCTGTAAATGTAAATGTTTTGCATGACTTTAAAACTGAGCTTTATAAACTTTAAAACTGAGCAGCTAGAGTTCTTACCAGAACCAGAAAGTATAATCTGTTAGCCCAATTCTGTAAACATTGTACTGGAGATCTGGTAATACCTATTAAATATCGAATAGACTTCAAAAGCCTATTCAATTCAGCTTTATTTGTGGAGCGCTTTTAACAACAGTCATTGTCTCAAAGCTGCTTTACAGATACATATACAG
>JAOTQW010000036.1:7707572-7720354 GCA_026260075.1 Sisor rabdophorus | reverse complement strand
TGCTCAGGAACCCACAGTGGTGGCTTGGTGGTGCTGGGAATTGAACCCCGGTATTGGTCAAACACCTTAACCACTAGGCCACCCCTTCCCCTACCACTAGAGTGAAAGCACCGCCAGCCTTTAAAAGTAACCAAAACATCAGGCAGAAAGCATGGAAACTGAGAAATAGTCTGTGGTCACCACCTGAACAACCACTTATTTATTAGGGGTGTCTATTCCATTTGCACAACAGCATCTGACATTCGCTGAATCAGTGTTGTTTTCTAAGTTGAAAGTTTTTTTCAAAAAACACCATCAACTAAACATACCAGCAAAATCAATAACCAGAACAAACCATTTTCATGCCATCATTCTTAGCATAAGCGCGGATGATCACCCTTGGCGAATGGCGTCGTTTGCGCTGATTTCCAGGTCATATGTGCCGGAAGTTGATCGTGTATAGGGCGGACTGCATGAAGATCTGTGCGCAGGCGTGTGCGTATCACACAGAAAAACCATACCACAATAATGTCTTCAGTCTTTACTGACAGACCTACCTATGCTACAGCTAGGATCTAAAATGATTTTCCATTATTAGAATTTTTAATTTCATATTGCTAATGCTAGTCCGTGAAAAGAGCTTCTTGCTAATGCTATGCATCGGCTGAGGGATACCCGGATATTTGCTTGGTGAGTAATACACAGTGGCCCAAATGTACTCGGATTCTAGCGAATGGATGATTCAAGTGCAACAACACGTGTATTAAAAACAAGCTGTTCTGTGACTTTACGTGACAGTAAAAGGTGAGATTAGCATAGCAGAACGATTTGGCTAAAATGCTAACATTGCTAGGTTGCTAGCTTTTCACCACCTGACGGTGTCAGTGCTTGTGCACTTGTACGAGACTGTCATGGCTATTCTCTTTTTGTGGTCTTTCTAATTATTTCTAATTAGTATTTAAACAATATTTTCATTTTGCTGTTGCTAGAATTTGTATTTGCTTTTCTGTAACTTTGTGTTCTGTGCGTGTTTCAGACGCTGTTATCATTATGGCCGTTACTCAGTTTCGTCTCTTTAAGATCTGCACATGCGTAGCATCCATCCTGTCATTTTTAAAAAGACTCATATGCAGGTGAGCTTTAAAACGGTTTTTGCCCTCTGCATGTTTTCATAAAAATCAAAATCAAAAGCGGCTTCTTTTTGTAGCCTGTTGACCAAGTGTGAATGGGAAAATTCGGTATGTGTGGAATTCCAGTTGCACTGTGCTAAGGTTAAGCATTGATGCCCTGTTTTTATATTAGTGAACAATCTAGGAATATTGAAAGGCATGCCCTAGTGGTTAAGGTGTTGGACTGTTACTAGAAAGACTAGGGTTCGATTACCGGCCACCACTGTGAGCCCCAGAGCATGACCCTTAACCTCCGATTGCTCAGTTGTAAGCCACTCTGGATAAGGGTGTCTGCCAAATGGTATCCCAGGCCTATTATAAAAACTGTTAAATACCACTTTATGCTGGCAGTGTTATAAAGTAACATTATGCACAGCACTAGGCGTAAGCAAATCATAGTCACACGCACTTCCTAAAATCCTAAATGACTACAGCTTTTGGACAAAAACACTGTGTGCGACCTCATTGGTGCATTAATTCTCCCAAAGCCAGGGGTGACCAAACTCGGTCCTGGAGGGCCAGTGTTATGCAAAGTTTAGCTCCAACTTGCCTATAGGTTAAGGTGATGGACTGATACCAGCAAGACTGGGGTTTGATTCCCAGCACCACCAAGCCACCATTGTGGACTCTTGAGCAAGGCCCTTAACCCCTAATTGCTCAGTTGCAAGTCGCTCTGGATAAGGTCATCTGCCAAATGCTCAAAATGTCAATGTACCTGCAAGTTTGAAGCATGCCTAGCAAAATCTTGCTTAGTTGGTTCAGGTGTATTTGATTAGGGTTGGAGCTGATCCCACTGCCCACCCCTGATTGCCAACCCCTGCCCAAAGCATTCTCTTCAAACATGAGTATAGCTTACATTCACATACGTATGTGAAATCACTGGAAGTAATTTTTAAATTTTTTTTCCTTGCATGTTTCTAGTTTTTGTCTTTTAAAAAAGTCCTTCATGTAGATGCAGCAAGGTTAAACAACAATCACAGACTTTGCCTGACCTTGCTAAAGCTCTTGTGGTTGAATAATCATAAATCATAATACCCAGAACCACACTTCAAAATTAAGTGAACCTTCTTTGTAGATGTGTAGAGTATATTTAAAAAGAAAAGAGCAGCTACATCTGTAATGGAATAATCAAAAAGATGATGAGGCCGTGAAATGGTGTAGTGGTTAGCACCGTCACCTCTCAGCAAGAAGCTCCCGTGTTCCATTTTCGCTTACTATATCTTTATAGTGTTTTGTATTGTATGGGATGGAGTGTGTGTTGTTTATCTGCACTGGTTATCTTGCGCTGTTTGTACCAGGTTGCACACAATACACTTTATGCTGCCAAGACAATGTATTCTCTAGTAACTCTAATGTAACTTTGTTGTTTTATGTGACACTATGGTACTAGAGTTTTTGTTTAATTTCACTGTGTACTGCGTCATGCTGTATATGGTCAAACTTACAATAAAAGTGTTAATTGATGCCTTTCTGGATAAACCTGTGCAAGATGGTACTCTAGAAAAGACATTTTTTTTTCATTATTCATAATACTCACACAGCGCTCAGTAAAAATAAACCTATTACACATCTCCACCCTTCAAAAGTCACTGCCTTTTGCTTGTGCCTCTCTTTCTCTCTCATTCACACACATTTTCTGTTATTTTTAGTGGCGAAGTGACTATATTTTTTAAAGGTAGCTGTCTTGTATACTGAATCGCATTCTTAAACCAGATCCCCTGATTGTTCTTTTTTGGCATTACCAGAGAGGAAGATGAGCATTTAACTCTAGTTAATTTAATTTGGTGTATTTCGTGTCCCTCTGGCTAGATGTGCTCTGTTATTTTAAGTGAAGGGATGCCACGTCACCAACTCACACCCAGTGGCTTAGGGATATTGTGTCCTGTCTATCCATGGAGAAGATTAATTATTTAATTATTTAATTATTATTTACTCAAACCTGAAATTTCAACCGCTGTGGGGACCTTCCTTCGCTTTTTTTCATATACATTTATAGTTTAACACGAAACCCAGACCTCCAGCTCTATGGTCCTTATTCCTGTCTTCTCCTTTTTTAAAGATGTCTGTTGTTCAGCCTTGTTTAGCTTACTGTAAAAATGTGCATTGTAACATTGCCTGTTTACTTTATATTCCTGTTAAAATCAATAAAAATATTGTTGAGAATTGTGCACCATATGACTAGGAATGTGAATTTAAAAATATAATAGGTTTAGATTTTTTTTGTTTCATGTTTTTCATGAAACATAAATTGAATAATAGCTCAATATGCTTGAGATGCGCACAATCAAAAAAAATTGATTGGTTGTGTACTTGAATTAAATGTATGCCCAAAATGCATAATGACATTTTGCTGAGCACAGCTAGTATAATACTTGTCATGCGGTGGTGTGACTTACTCTTACAGGATTGTCAGAGCAGCTCAGAAATTTAGGAATAGAGACCTGCACTCCTTAGGATTTGATTGGTCAATGCAGGGGTGGCTAATAAATTTGTGTGTTCTGCAGGTTGCATGAGAAAAGAAATATCTGGAATCAATAAAAACACAAGCTATTATTTATCTACTGCATAAAAGCCAAAAAAGTGTATTTACTTCAACATGCACAAACCTTACAATTTACAGCAAGGTAATTGCTGTAAATTACATGGTGTACTCTAGGCAAAGGATTTACAGCTGAAATCGGGTTAAAATAGCCAGATATTGTGTATATCTTGTCCTTAACCTTTTTTGTGGATCTTTAATTAATTCAGACCATTTTTTTTAAGAACTGGGAAATCACGCAAGCGAAGTGGTGATCAAATCACGCTCCCTACTACAGGATTGTCAGAGCAGCTCAGAAATTTAGGAATAGAGACCTGCACTCCTTAGGATTTGATTGGTCAATGCAGGGGTGGCTAATAAATTTGTGTGTTCTGCAGGTTGCATGAGAAAAGAAATATCTGGAATCAATAAAAACACAAGCTATTATTTATCTACTGCATAAAAGCCAAAAGGACGACCAAAATGCTTGAACTACACACGATTACTGAAGACCACGTAGAAGTAATAAAAACTGTTTTTTCAGAAACAGACAAAAGAGACTGGATTTATAAATGCACATAAACTGTCAAGATGGTTTTTAAACATTGTGTTAAAGTGTATTTACTTCAACATGCACAAACCTTACAATTTACAGCAAGGTAATTGCTGTAAATTACATGGTGTACTCTAGGCAAAGGATTTACAGCTGAAATCGGGTTAAAATAGCCAGATATTGTGTATATCTTGTCCTTAACCTTTTTTGTGGATCTTTAATTAATTCAGACCATTTTTTTTAAGAACTGGGAAATCACGCAAGCGAAGTGGTGATCAAATCACGCTCCCTACTACGGTTGATTTCTCTTCGGTACCCAAACAGGTAAGTCTGTGTTTTAGTTGCATCATATTTTCTGCAGAGCGGAGCGGTGGCGTAGAGGTTAGCACAGTCGCCTCACAACAAGAAGTTTCGAATCATCGATTTTCGGCAAAAATGTACTTTTATCAGTAGGTTTACTTTTAACCACGAAAATGAGCTTTTACTTTGTTAGCCTTTATCTGTTACTATGTAATTTTTTAAAGTTAGTTTAGATAAGGTTTTTTTAAGATTGCAAGTCTTGCGATAGGTTGAAGCCAGCTGAAGAGTTATAGTAGAAGAAGCGAGAATACGAGTGAATACCGTAAACAGCCATTAGCCCACGTTTTTTTTTTTCACTCCAAGAAAACAGTTACATTATGTAATCCCTTCTTTTTAATATTTTTTTCCACTCCAATAAAACAGTTACATTATGTAATGCTTCTTAAATAAATTTAAGTATCCAACAAGAAAAAACATGTAGTAGCGAGTTTTATGACTATTTCAGCAGGATTCTGCAACTATGGGCACTTCAGCCTAAGATACTAAAAAAAACCTTGTCATCATTTTTGTGTACTTCATGCAGTGGATTGTTTGTATTTTTTCTTCTTTCAGGATTTTACCTTCATTTAATCTGATCCAAAGTTACTAGTAACTCGCTACTTGTAGTCTTATTATTCTTCAGTAGCTTTAAACATTAACACGTTTACTGTAGCCTGAGTAGTTTTACTTGTATTTAAGTAAAAAGTTTGGCTCCTCTACCCACTGGTCTCCTACAGGTCGCCTACAGTAAATGGGGAAAATGTGGAGGAAAATCAATAAAAGTAAAATGTTTAATTTCATAGTGCTTACTTTGGCAGATGTTAAGTTTCAGGTCCAAATTTTGAACTGAAATGTTTATTAAAAGAACAGATTGTGCCATGGGTTGTGCCACATCCTCTGTTTAAATGCACATCAAAGTGAATGTTTGAGGACAGTACATATAAGATATGTACAGTGTCTCTGTACATATCTTATATAGGCGGCACATGTGTAAAGCCCTAATACAAAGAAATTCAACAACTGCAGCTACCATTCACTTTGTGAATATCTGTAGCTAAAACAAATTAACAACTGGGTAATGATGCAGATGTTTTTTTTTATTGGTTGTGTACTTGGATTACATTTATGCCCAAAATAAGGGCATAATGACATTTTGCACAGCACAGCTGGCATAATACTTTTCCACATATTTCATGCAGCGATGTGAATTACTCAAACGGGATTGCCAGAGCAGGTTAGAAGCTTCAGAATAGAGACCTTCACTCCAAGGTTGATAAAATGTTGATTGTGTTTTTGTTGCTGTATTGAATAAGTGGACTTTTTTGCCTTATTTCTCCTATCTATTACAGCCAGAAATTGAGGAGTGGAGTTCATGGGATGAAGAGGTGCCAACGAGTATAAAGATCGAGGGAGGTAATGGAGCTGTTCCATCCCAGCAGGACCAGATAGAAGATGAAGAGCCAGATTATTTTAAAGACATGGCTCCTACCATCCGGAAAACACAAAAAGTTGGTATATGCTTGTTTCAATAGCTGTTTTTTTCGTTATCAACAGAATAACCAAGTTGCTTCGTGTCTAATTTAATTAATCAAATCCTTATTTTTTACTAGATTATCTTAAAGAAAAGAGAGCATATAAATTTTTCTCTTCCTGATACAAGCACGGGTTTCTCCAGCAGATTGGCAGCCACTCAGGATATGGCAATGTCCTTTATCCAGCCTTCAGTAAGGGCTTTTTTTGCTAAAATATTACACATACTGTACATATTCTAAAAGATTAGATTTCTGTTAACATACGACACAGGATAAATAAATTCTCTCACTGGGTGCATTTTGTGACAGATGTACACATTCACGCAATTATCTACAAATTTAAACAAATTTAAGTATAAAAAACCTTACCTGCAAGAAATATATAACTTTATTCTTTTTCTTTATACTTGGTAAATCAGAAATGTATGAGATGAGTTAAACCTTCTGATGCTTGCTGTACTGAGGAACTTGTATATGTGAACTTGTATATGTGGCTCACAGGCAGAGCTGGGAGACTTGGAAACCTGGCAGGAAGACACTAATGCCTGGGAGGATGAGTCTGATGCTTCATGGGAGGCCGAAGAGGTGTTAAGGTTTGTATTATTCAAAAATCAGGACATTTATGTAAGTAATAAAACACTAGAGAGTGTGCTTTTGTAATGTTATGATGGCTTGGTTTTATTTTGATAGGTGTAATAGTCTTTGTAGCACCTAATCTCGTAGTGTATAGACCAGTAATAGTACACACTTAGGATATTCATGAAGCATTTGCATCAATAGAGAAACTGATGGTGATGCATTGGTGTCATGGTCCACAGAGAGGGATGTTTCAGCCTTACCTCACCCAGTTGCAATATTGGATGCAATGTTTATTTAAATTTTGTCCACTAGATGGCTCTCTTAAAACGTGCCATTATCTCTGTGTACTTGACAGTATTTAAGTGTGGAAAGAACAAACTGGTTTTACAGATACTTGGCTGTGATTAATTGGTGTTTGATCTAATTATTTGACTGTGTGAATTGCAGACAGCAGAAGATGGCAGAGAGGGAGAAGCGTGCCATGGAACAGCAGAGAAAAAAGATGGAGAAAGAGGCACAGAGAATGATGAAAAAAGAGCAAAAGATAGCAGTAAAGCTCTCCTAACGTTTTTAGGCAAACTGAACACTGACAAAATGATCCTCCACCAGTATCTTTTATCAGCGCTTCTACAGTTCAACTAGACATTTTATTTTTCCGCCTTTTATTCTATACTATTGTAACTTTCTATTAGAATCCACTGTCTATGCCAACAATACAAATACAAAGGGAGCTGGAGCTTTAAAAAGAAAAAGGGTGATTTTTTTTTTCCCTATTGAAAAACATTATTGCCACCAATTAATACAACCCTATATAGTCCTCTGAAATCATAATTATTATTGTTGATTAACCTTAACCCCTTTTTTATGCTAAATGCAGAAAGAGGCTTTATTGAATGGCATGTACATTAAAAAGAACAATGTCACAGAGAAAAAGGTAAAACAAAACCCCCCAAAAAACAATTAAAGAATATCCTCCAATACAAGAGATAATGTGGTTTAAACTGGTGTGTATGTGGGACGGAATGGAGGATTGAAGCCAGAATTTTAATATGGTGGTGGTAAATATTGGTCGACAACATGGCAGTTTTTGAAAACGTGTTGTGTATGTGTGTTTTTGTTTTCCAAATGAATTGATAATTGCAGGTTAGAACAACAGTATTGTAATTGAAACACAAAGCTTTACTATAACCAGGCTTACACTAACATCTGAGACCAATTTTAAAACCCTAAAAGATTCCTATAATTCTACCTTAAAATCTTCTGTCTTTGATCGCTAGTTTGGCATCAGGTTACCAGCAGCCGATTAATGGTCAATGCGATTATTTTTTATTTTCTACCAATAAATTCTGGAAGTGTCAGACATCCTGCCAAATCAAGAAGCAGAATAGAATAGAAGCCCCAAACATGAAAAAATAAAAATAGCCTAATGACCCTATTAAGGAGCCAAATTCAAACTAGTGTCAAAACGATTTAATAAAGTGCATGCAGTAATGATAATTCATTGGCATGATAGATTTTGTGTGGGTAATTAAAATATACAGATTTTTTTTTATTGAAATGCTGTTTGACAACAAATATTTCAGATTTTCCAAATATTTTCTCTAAAGTGGAACAAACTTTCACTATCAATTATCATGCACCAAATGTGCATTACAGCACTGAAATCTGGTAGCAGCCATTTTCAACTTGGAATCATGTTATTTAATTTATATTAGGGAAATGAATATGCTGGTTTATCAGTGTTCTGCGATTTAAATTTGTGACCTCAAGCAATTATTTCTTGCTGCCTACATTCGCTTTTAAGGTCCAACTGCAAAACTAAAGCAGCAAACTTTGGAAACCAAATGTCTTTGCTGAGGTATGTTGGAAATTTATGTCAATTAGATTTCCCCCCAAGCTACCCTTTTAAGTTGACATGAAAGTCTCTCCGAAAGATTTACAGCACAACTATCGTGATTACATTCTGGAGATAATGTTCAAAAGAGCAGCTCTGCATTGCATTTGGGAATTCAGGCCTAGGCAACGAGACATAAGCCTGTCATTTAAGAATGTTTGCATTTCGTGCACACGTTCCTTCTTTCCCGGTGATAAATGTTTTTGGATTTACTCAGTTTGAGTATAGGAAAACCATACTTTAGTTTGTGGCCTAAAAAGTGCAGTATACAGTGAGAGGAACAATGTTTTGATCCCCTGATTTTGTACCTTTGGTAGCAAAAACGTCTGTTGGCAATTGTTCAGACATTTCTTGTAGTTGGCCACAAGGTTTGCACACATCTCATGAGGAATTTTTATCCCACCCTTCTCTGCAGTTTTCAAGGCTGATATTTGGCAACTCTGTGTGTTTTGGGTCATTGTCATGCACCCATCCACAACCCCTTTTCAATGCCCTGGCTGAGAAGAGGTGGGTCTCACTCAAGATTTAATGGTACATGGCTCCATCCATCGATGCAGCAAAACACTCCTAAACTATAGTTTCCACTCCTATGTTTGACTTGACACCCCCCCCCCTTCACTGTATGTTTGTACAGGTGTAGATGTTACATTTTCTTGGAAGTATGGTCCATGTGTTTTGCTGGGTACATACACAGGCTATATTTAATGTGCAGCAGGTTTTAACAAGATAAACACCACCTAAGAGATTTTGGGGCTTACTCAAGGTCATGGTATTCTACTGTATATTTCAGGCCAATGTTCTTCACCCCTAACTTACTGTAGCACATATGCCATCCTTTTGAAAGCATGGTACTCAGAGGACCCAGATGCCTTATTTGAATGACAAAAGCTGATTTTGCATGTAGGTGACTGAATTGTCCTTTTTTTAATGCAAGTCTTGCAATATTTTTTCTGCTTTTCATTATTTTATGTTAATGTTCTAATCTAAAAAGAAATATACATTTAATACTCACCTAGACCAGCCTGTGAAAAGTTGTTTTGGGCTGATTTAGAATTGAAACAAAGATTACATACACACCTACCTGGGGAATATCAGTAAAAAATTATCCCAGACACTCATGTTTTCTCTTGTCCTAGGGAAAAAGATGAAACGTATGCCAGTCCAAGTGGCACTGTACCCATTGGAACAAGAATTAGACACGGCCAAACCACAGGGTTCCCTGCACATTGCTTCATTTTAGGATCAACACAGTGTTCAACTTTTATATATGCTTACATTTTTAGGTCATGCTTAAGTGTGAATTGTCATCAGCTTACTCAGTACTGTTGTCCATTGTCATCATGTTGGCTTACTATGGTTAGGTTTTTTCCTGGTTGTATAGGATGCAAAGGCTGTTCAATAATTATCCCTGCAAACCTACCACCATATCGGTTATGGGTACCGGGAAAAAAAACCCCATTTGTATACAAAACACCCTATTATCTGCAATTCTCATTTCCTTTTTATTCTATACCATTAAACATTACCTGGAAAATAATTCATACAAACATGAATGGGGTAATCATGCTTTAATAATAAATATATTTAACATGTCTAATAAATAAATACTACACATTGCTCAGGCACAAAAGGGTCATATGTACTGTTAAAGACAAAAAGAAATGTAAAACGCTCAATTGCTGGAGACAAATTCACCAAAGGAAAGAAAAAAAAAGCTTTCGCTACAGGACTTCTTTGAAAACAAAACACCAGTCATTTCCATTTCTACACAAGAATTGGACAGCACAATAACCTGATCACCTACCTAGATGATCACATTCAAGCAAGGACAAGAGAAATCTTCCCATACAATGTCAACTATACACAGTGCAAACAAAAAAAAAAATATATATATATACACACACACCCGAAATACTTAAATTAAATTCGTTAAGTGCTCTTGTTAGCTGTGACTAAATGTGATAGGCCATTACATATGTGGCCCATATGTGACAAGGCGAAGAGAGTGCAATCCCATGATGCAACATCCACCGATTAAAGCTGCCATGTTGTACCGCGGTGCCCTGTCATCTGTGCTGTGTTGGGAGTACAGACAGGATACTGTGGGAAGGAAAGGTGCTGCGGCAGCAACAAGATCAACAAAGAAGTTGTTGCTCCAGTGACTTTTCGCTACCACAGCCATTTTATTACTGCTGTATTTATCATTCTTACCAAAACTCTGCTCTCCCGTTAACCCTGGGGCCACATCGGATTCTGAAATCTGGGTTAAACCACCAGGATCCTGTGGAATGATCATTGTGGAATATGCTGAAATGGTGGGAATCAGGTTAGGTATCTGGGATTCAAATATTCTATTTTTGATTACTTCCTTTGCTGAAGGCAGGCTGGAGTCCTGTGCTTTTGGCAACTTATGAAGGACATTTGAAGAGATCCCAGTGTTTTGAAGATTTAGCAGTTGTAAAAGCAAGGTTTGAAGATCAGGGTTAAAGAGAGATTCATCTGTTTGGACTGCTTTTTCACTAGCAGAATGTTGTACATCAGTGGTGGTTTGAATGTGAATTTGATCTGTTGAGCTCCTTACAGTGTCATCAGCATTCTGTAGCAGCGTGGACAGTCCTGGCTGGCTCATTAGTTTGGCACTACAATCCTGACTGTACTCCAGAGCAGTAGACATGAGAACCTGTTCCAGCCCGTTTGTCTGGTTGGACATGCTTTCATTAACAATAAGCCCACTGTCGGTTATCTCTTTATCTCTCTGATCCTTAACCTGCTCCTTTCCTTCCAAGGGTTTTTCAGGAGAGTCGCAGATGAAGTCCAATGTGGGCTCATCATGCAGGTTGGCACCACTTTGAGCCACTTCCATGCTATGCAGTAAGGACTCCAGCTTCCTGTTTTGAATGTTGATGTCAATGAAGTACTTCTGAATGCCTTTATCCTTCTCCATCAGACTGTTCTTCATAGTCTCAACTACTTGCCGTAGCTGCTTTATCTCTTTTCGTGCCTCCTTGAGAGACAGCTGTGCCTCCACACGGTGACATTCTTCCTCAATCCAGTCCTCACGCATTCGGTCCAGCTGGGACTTTAACTCCTGAATTTCAGTCTCCCTGATGGATTGGCAATAAGGAATTATGGTGCTTTTCTTATTAGAATTTAGCTGAAGACCGTGTAAAAGATGCGTTGGGACTTACCGATCAGAAATGATTTGTTCAGCGTCCTCAAGCGTGGTCCTCAGGTGTCGGATTGTCACCTCTTTTTGTTGTAGTGGGGTCAGGTATTGCTCTGGAGTGGGCGCTCTGATGCCATGATTGTCGACACATGAATGGTAGCTTCCTGATGCGGCTCTTCTAAAGTAAGAGGTTTAGCTCAAGTCATATTGGTGGTAGCTCAAGGGATGAGGTATTCGTTTTTAATAAGGGTTCAATCCCCAGCACCACTAATTAACCCCTAATTTCCTAGTTGTAAAAATGAAATAAATGGAAGTGGCTCTGGATAAGGGTATCTGCTCAACAAATCCCCCTATCCAGAGCCAACTGTTGTCATTCAAAAACCGTAATGAACAAGTACGCACAAATCTATAAAAGTGCAACTGTAAATAGTCTGGTCCCGAAATAATTTAATTAAAATTTTATGTCCCTACAAAAAGGCAAGAGCTACTTCAACCATACATACTTACTAGTATTGTGTTCTAGTTATTCTGCCACCCCTGTTAGGTGCCAGAATAAAAAAGGAATAAACAAGTAGTCGTGGCATCAAGCTGCAGTGCTAAGACTCAAGCTCACAGATGTAAAGCAAGCCATGCATCACTCTCCTTTTATCAAGACACACCAAACAGAATAAACAAACTACACTGCAGTGCTCCATTCCAGACATTACTAATCAACACAGATGTGCATACACAAGAGCATTAATACAAATACCATGCATACATTATATTTTTTATTTATGCTTTTTTATTTAAAAAAAGCTAATCTGAAAATTTACCCTTTTTTTTTTTTAATTATGTGAAATTCTGAAAAAAGTCTTTGAGGTACTAAGTGAATACATTAACTAGTCAGACTGCTTTGAGAAATGCTTTTTTTAATACATCACTAGATGTAGTCTGTGGCCAAATGAGCAATATGATTAAAGAAGTCACTAAATTTTTCAACCACTGTATTTGATTATTTACAATTTAATACATTTCATTTCATCTTCTTTACCCGCTTATTCCCGAACTTTC
>JAOTQW010000036.1:7682844-7694610 GCA_026260075.1 Sisor rabdophorus | reverse complement strand
ATAGTTGAAAAAACTTTTTCCCAGGCACATTCACATAGTTATAGTTGCAAGTTTGGACAAAAACAAGCAGATGAAATGTATGAAAATTACCTTTGGCACTTGTAGTAACTCATTAAAACACATATGTTTCCTTCTTTCTCTCTACTTCTTTTCCTTACTCGCTCCTGTTATCATCTGAAAAAAGGGGGTTTAAAAAACAAAACAATAGATAAATTGTTTGTTTGACGCTTTGTTGTTAATTTTCATTTTTTTAGTTATCAAAAATCTTTTATAAAACTGTTTATGCGGTCTTTGTTTCTAGTTAATGGCGTATGTGCCTGTGCAACTCTGCAAATGGGACTGCAATAACTTTTATAGTCAGAATAATCAGGCAGCGCATTTTTTGCACCGAAAATGTTGTCCTTGGCAGAGAGCATGAGAAATTTGGATTAGAGTCTTTTGGAGAGGGTGCAAAACTGTTAATTATTTGTTGACTTTGTATTGGATTTACTTTAAGTCTTAAAAGTTAATGCAAGCCATACGCGTTTAGCAACAGAAATAAACACACTGCTTTCTTTTGCTGTAATGATGCAACTTGTGCAGAAACACACACACACACACCACTTGCCCTGATTAATTTAATGGACAAACGAATTTACCAAATCCAGGCGTTTCTTCTGTTTAGATTAGAAATAAGCTATACCTTGGGCAATTATTTTTATTTAAAACATCATTACAGTGTATATATAAATAAACGTAACATGCATGTACTATTGTTTTTGCTGATTTATCACACGTCATTTTTATTCTCCAGGGTACTCTGAACCTAGATTTAATATCTCAAACGATTAGATGAATTTCATCATGGCATTGCTCCTTGTGGTTATGTACGACTAGGCCTCCAACTTGCAGAAGACGCGTAAAATGTGGAAAAGGCCATAGCTCGGCTACACTCTAATAGGCATTTTTTGGCTTTTTTGTTATTGTTTTGTTCAATCTAAGGCATAACATGTAAATGTGACATTAAAAAAATAAATGAAAGAAAAAAAATAATAAATATATATATATATATATATATACATATATATACATACTGTACAAGTGTGGGTTTTTACAAGTTGTCTAATAGGCAAAGTTTTCTTTAGAAACCGAAAGAGAGACGGAAATTTTGCAATAAATATTGCCCACTAATATTTTGTTTTTTAACAAGTCTCATAAAATGTTTTTTATTTGCACCTGTAATAATCAGCTAATAAACGAACAGTTTCCACTTATATGAACGTGACACATGTGAGTGGTTTCAGCTTCACAGATAATCAAGAGAATCACTGCAAAATATAAAACGACCAAAAGTCTAAATAATACTACTACTAATAACAACAACAATAATAATAATAATAATAATTAATTGTGCATCGTTTGTCGTCGTTTGGCTACAATAATGTTCTTTTTTTGGACACTGACTTAAAATTCCTCTTTATTTTCCTCTTTTTTTCTTGCAGACGAACTCTCACATTCCCGTTTGAAAAGACAAAAATATGTTTTTGATGTCTCTACTATCTCGGACCAAGAAGAGCTGGTGGGAGCGGAATTAAGGATTCTCCGTAAACCCCCAGAGGACGCGGTGTCTTCTCCGTCAGGTCTCTACAACATCGAGCTGGTGTCCTGCGATTCGAGCAAGTCTCTGAATTCCGGCAGCTCAGTAGTTCTGCGCGACGCCAGAAACCCAGCGTGGGAAGTTTTGGACGTGTGGGATATGTTTAACAGCAGACACTCGACTGCTCACGGAAGTCAGCTGTGTGTGGAGCTCAAGGCCACTGTAGATCAGTCTGATGCTGAAATAGACTTGAAATCGGTAGGCTTCGAGAGGCGCGGTCGCGCGCAGCGAGAGAAGGCCATCCTGGTGGTTTACGCCCGCTCCCGAAAGAGAGAGAACCTTTTCAACGAGATGCGGGAAAAGATTAAGTCAGCTCGAGCATCTCGCGGTTCCGAGCAGGACACAGGGCTGCACTTTAAAGCGCGTAGAAGGCGAAGAACTGCGCTAAACAACCGACACGGCAAGAGACACGGCAAAAAGTCTAAGTCGAGGTGTAGCCGCAAGGCGCTACATGTGAACTTCAAGGAGCTCGGCTGGGATGACTGGATAATCGCGCCCCTGGACTATGAAGCATACCACTGTGAGGGCATGTGCGATTTCCCGCTCAGGTCGCACCTGGAGCCCACAAACCACGCCATCATCCAAACGCTTATGAATTCTATGGACCCAAACAGCACGCCGCCCAGTTGTTGCGTGCCGACCAAACTCAGTCCCATCAGTATATTGTATATAGACTCCGGCAATAATGTCGTTTACAAACAGTACGAGGACATGGTTGTGGAGCAGTGTGGCTGTAGGTAGCAATGCTCGACGGGAATTTACGCGTAACACACTTGAAGTAGTGGGCAACCTGAACTCGAATCCGTGTCCAGAATAAAGTTAAATCTCCTGAAAGAAAACCCCCAAGTGTAGGCCAAATATGGATTTATAATTATTTCTAGCCCAAAAATGTAGTCTGATCATGCGTTCATTGTTTTATACATACAGTTTAAAAATTCATCAATGACTGCGTGGTTTCAACACAAAATCTTAAATATTGGCGCTAAATCCATATTTTCATTAGATAAACATATAATTAAACAGTGTCTTAGCAGTTTCCCATTAGTCATATATTAAAATGCGTAAAAACAGCTTAAAGTAGGATTCTCTTCGTCGGCAAGTAGCCTAAGGTAACAAAAGCCAGGTTTTGTGCATAACCGTCTGGACAGGATTCACTAAGGATTCTGTTACACTATTATCTATACGGACTGAAAGGAATGGGGTGTTGGGCACCTGTTCAAACGCAGCCAGTAAATGTGTCTGAGCTCACTGTGTTTCACTATAGTCCGGTGCGCGGTCACGTGGTGCCTTTGGCTGCCTGCGCCCTGCTTCATAGCATGGTCTGCGCATGCGTTATTATTTAACGGTTTTCTTTTTATTATTATTAGATCCCGCATTATTGGATTTGACAAAAAAAAATCTTAGAAAAATAAACCGGCAAAGTTCTGGTGTACTCAACATCGGTGGGAACAAAAAGAGGAGGCAGAGAGAGAGAGAGAGAGAGAGAGACAGACAGACAGGCAGACAGACAGAGATAAAGAGAGAGAGAGAGAGAGAGAGAGAGAGATAGAGACAGAGAGATCAAGAGAGATCAAGAGAGCGCGAGAGAGAGACAAACAGACAGAGAGAAAGACAGAGAAATTTTTTGAATAGACAATGCATGAGCTAAAAAGACGCACGAAAGAATGATTATGAAAAAAAGAACCCTTGGGTAAACTTTATTTCGAAGTGCCTGGACATTTTATTGCATGGAGACACGGTGCCTTCAAAGTCCACAAAACAAGTTTCTCATTTTGGACAGAATGGTGGACCAGTAAAAAGACTTCTCTGGGAAAGAGACAGATAAAAAGGATATCCGCGCTCGCGTATTCCCGAAATGCACTTCACAGCAGCGGACTGTCTGTAGCCTTGCCCCGCGCCTGACCCACTGATGAGGGAAAAGAGACTCGAACGAGATTTTTATTTAAATGCACATTAGCTTCGAATGCACTGTTTTTCTTTATTTGAGCTGTAAATATGTGTACAGTAAAAAAAAAAAACTAAAATCGCGCAAGGAGTGAAGAAATGAGCAGCCACGCTTCTTTGTAAATGTACATTTTAAATGCACTCAAATCGTTATAATTTCTATTCTATAATTATTTTTTATTATTTGTGATGTACAGAGTTTCATAATAATCTCGTATTTCTTTACAGTGATACAAATTAATAATTTAAAAAAAAAACGTATTCAGTACTTGCTGAGGATGGAAATACCGATATCGATGTCTACCTCATTATGGCATAGAGTTGAAGTTTTGAGGTGCATTCAGTTAGAGTGTAAAGTTTTTTTTTTCAATTCTATATACATATAACATTGGATAATAATACACACTATTACTGTACTAATAAAACGAAAAATGAGTTATTTGTTTGTCCCTAGTGGCTTATGATACAACAAATTAGGGAAAATTATTTTATAGAGAATCACTACTATAGACGTTGTTTAGCTTAATATATATTTTAATAAATTTTGTTTAAACCTGTTTTTATTAATTTAAACAATTGTTTTAATTGTGAAATGATATTTAGTAATGAGAGTTTTTAATTATAAACGATTTTTAAAAATCAGAAATGTTAGTGTCATGTAATCTCTACAAAACTTTGTAATCAATCCAGTTAGATCAGACGAAAATACAAAATTTTCAAAACTTTCCTGCACCTTATCGTGACCCCACAGCATATGGCCATTTAAGAGAACTCCTGCAGCTGTCAGCACTATGAGGCAGCATGTACGATCAACAGGCTGTTTCTCAATGTATTAACCATCCCCAGGTCAAGTTTTCTTAACACTGTAATGTTTTCCAATCTTAAGATGAAAAGATTTAAAAGCAAGGATTGCTTCCATATAGGTGGCTGGCCTTGGCCTGGAAGCAATTAGAAAATTGCTTTGAAATGGCATATGTTGTCCACACACCAGTACAGTATCGTGTCACCCTTCACAGGTTTGGTCAGTGGAGAAAAAAACCACTTTTAAACCACTTTTAACTGCTCCAGAAAATGATTTACAAAAGATTCTCTCATGATATGGATGGTGGTAGCATAATAAGTGTAAAACAGGCTCTGAATGAATGTCATCAATAAATGTATACCTGTCATCATAAATACAAATTAAGAAATTGGTCATTTTACGAATGATGTAAAAAGAAATCCCAGGCATAGCTTTATTCAAACTTTACAATGAATACATATAGAAAATCTTTGCTTCTCAGTGCATCACATGATTTTTAGAATCCTTTCTGTTTCGTATCAGGAGATCAGAGAAGCATTGTACCAAATCGTTTTTTAAAGGATGCATATGTTTGCCAAAAAAACTTGTGTTTACATTTCAATTTCCCAAATAGAAAAAAGCACGACTGTAATACTAGCATTTCATTGTCTCTACTCCAGATTTGATTTAGATATAATGAATAGTGTCTGTGTTTGCTGAAGAGTGCACTGAAACAGGAATGTTGGATATCTCAAGAGTGTTTAGGAAAATGGACAGCAGAGTTTATCATTTTCAGTTTCTCAGTACATTCTGGTGCTCTGTGCATTTATGAGGAGATGGCACATCCCTAGTCTCCCTCTGGCTGGGAATGCATCTTAAGACGTTGCTGTTTATTTAAATGCTGTGTCTTAAAAAGTTATAACCAGATGCCTGGCAGAGGGACAGATCATTTTCAGTTCAGATTCAGAGAACATCTTTGACATAACCCATCTGCATGGTGGGCTATCAGGCTTGATGGTGGTTTGAACCCTGCAAAGCAGAAGCTTAGGTCTTTAAATAAACTTTTAACAGTTTTTTTTTAAAGATTAGCACATATGTGCCTGCAGTTTATTCTGACTTATATCTTCTGTTTCAAAAGACACGGAACTGCTTAGGGAAACACATTTGGCAGCTGCTCATTAGAGAAAAACACAGGATGGTGCAGTGCAGGGAAAACAAAAGGCAAGAGATATTCTGCTAATGGGGCATCTGCTGGCCTTCTCCTTTCCCCACAGAAGCACGCAGGAGGCTCCTGGCCCTTGCCCCAAGCCAGCTTAGGGTTTATTAAGAGGATAAATCTGCTGGGCTTTAGCTTACCTGTTAATCATATTACCCCATGCACTCTGGAGGCCTTTAAAAAAACCCAAAAAAAACCCACCTCAGACAGTTTCTTTTACCTCGTTATCACTATCATGGACCTTTAAATTTGACTAAGGCTGAATAGGAAAATTCTGACATTTTCGCAGATGGCTGAGAAAAGGAAAATACCTCTTAGGGATTGTTGTGATAAAGATTAAGTGCTTGTTTAAACTGTGGATGCTTTAGCTGTGCCTCACACCTGTCCAGTGGGATACTTTGTTTATCTTGACATCTTCTAAAGGGTTGGACAAATTTATTTTGTGGAAGCAGCCTTCAGTTTAGCACGTTTAAGAACAATGGTTCGAGGTTTGTTACTGTTGTTTGGTGTAGTCTTGTCTGAGGGTAAGTTAAATTGTACGCTAAGAGCAGGGTAAATTTGCACAGTGGCTAGGACAATGGTGCTGTTTACGGACAGGGCAGGGACATGACCTCTCCATCTGGTCCTATAAGTGAACAGTCACTTTCAATACAGCTTCACATCTTTCAACATTTTTCTCCACACAGCAAGGATGACAGGGCAACCTACATGACTGCTGTATTTCAAAACAAGCTTGTAATAGCGGGAACAATGGTACATTTAGGGTTGTTTTGTAAAATGATCTACTGAGAAAAACAAACATGAGTCTGGAGCTGGAAGCTAGTGAAAAAAAAGGCCCTTCAAGACTGCAAAAGTGGGGTGGGCTGAGTTCCTAATCGCAGGTGTTGATTGGTAGCTTGTCTTGATAGACACCTATGGGGTTCTGTAAAGCCAAAGCTTTCACTTAAAAATGGTGCCTGCAGAGTCTCAAAAGTTCACAGTCCCACTGACTTGCCCTATCCATTAGTCATGAAGCACTACAGCTTACCTGTCCTGCTTTTCAGCTGAGCGCAATGCTATTAACCTCAATTATGCTTGATTACAAGGTGTGAATAATGGGTGGCCGAGGCCGAGATCAGACATAAATTATGCCCCTTCAGATCAGATAAACTGTATTGGTAAATGGCTGCTTCTGGGGCATAAGGGTCATGTTTGTGCTGAAGTGACACTGGTTTTACAGAGAGTTGTGTAAGGTTTCCAGTGTGTCACTCTCTATGTTTGCAGTTTTACAGCTCCGCAGTTATGCGGTTCCGGGTAGCAGTATGGAGAGATGTACAAAAGAGGGGCATGTGGGCTTTGGCGCAGACCCAACCCTCCTCACCGTAATTACCCTATTACGCCTTAGTGGCGGATGGAGCTGTTACAGATGTTTTATGATGGGGGCTAAGGGTGGCTTTTCATTTTGTGTCCCTGATGAGGGACAGATTTATGGTGTAACTCAATGATTCCATTCAAGAGAGCATTTACACACACATTCACGCCCTTCCCCCACACACTGAAACACACATACAAACAACAAACAGATGAGTTTAACCGGATGTGTTTTTGTAGGCTTCTGTCTGGGAGTCAGTCACATTGAACATCTTTGTAGGCCAAAGTTGTAAGTAATGCAGTGCTCATTGTTATACCTAGATTTTTTTTCGAGTGGTATTTAAAAAAAAATGCTAATATCAGAACATTTTGCAGTTGCAGAAAATGTTGCGGTTGCTAGCATCTGCATGGATACCTTTATGCTTCCATAAATGATGTCCTGTGCTAGCGTGGATAGTGATGCTAAGCTCACTAGCCATGTCAATGGTCTTTCCTTAATTTTCTTTTTTGCATTTTTGATCAATGCATTTTAAAAAGTATTTAGCACTGGTATTTTAGAGGAGTGTATTTCTGTTTATCCACCATATTTTTAAAGTGAAATTCCTTTCTTGATTTCTTTCACTTTAGAAAATAATAAAACAAAAATGTTGTGCGTAGGCCGGTACTGTGGTGCAGTGGCCTCACATCGAGAAGGTTCTGGGTGCGATTCCTGGGCAAGGGGTCTTTCTGTGCGGAGTTTGCGTGTTCTCCCGTGCTTGCGTGTGTTTCCTCTGGGTACTCCAGTTTTCTCCCACAGCCCAAAAACATGTACATTAGGTTGATTGGTAACTTAAGAAACTTTAGAACTTGTCCATAGGAGAGATTGGTTGTTTGTCTGTGTGTGGCTTTGCGATGGAATGGTGACCTGTACAGGGGTACCCCTGCCTTTCGCCCTATGTGTGCTGGGATAGGCTCCAGCAGACCCAGAGACTCACAGCTAGAGAATAAGCGGGTATAGAAAACGAACGAATAATTGTACGTTGTAAGAAGAAAATTTTTTTATTAGACACCAATACTAACGAGATGTCCATCACAGTCATCTTTTTGCAAACTGGTATATAATTTAATATGTGTGTACATTGTGGCTTGCTCCTTAGCTAATTTGCATACCAAGTGTGCTTGTGTGTGCTAAGACAGTCGCTTGGTTGATAAGAGATAACAGTTTTTTCTAAAAGCTAATCATTTCGAGTTGTCAGGTATGAGTCATGTAACCAGCAAAGTTAGAGGAGGAACAGTTGACATTAATCATTTACCACAGACACACAATGGGGCCTGGCGAGACTAGATAGTTCTGTTCAATCAGGGCTTTGTGACCTGAACACATGCTCCTTGTGTTTCTAATAAAAACGAAGGCTTACAGTTCTGATCTTCTTCCTCAAAGTGATCAAAATGTTTTTAGTTGATTTGTGCATTGTTCATGTAAATCAAGCTGAAGCATTGCTTGGGAATTCTTGTGTACATTACTACATTGTTGCCGTTCATCCTAGATCCTTTATTTATTCCTTTAAATGATACACCGTGGCAAGTGTAATCAGTTGCTCCTCTGGGTCTTCAGTTGTGATGCATTTTTGCAGCTGTTTGGGTGGATATTTAGTAATTTTTCGGAATTTATTGTTATCGTGTTGTTTTCCTCTGTCTCACATTATGTTACCAGCCAGTCACCGAGCTTCTTATGGCTGTTTAAAAAAGTATGACCGCTTTCTGAACTGCTGTTAAGTGAAAGGTACTTTCAGCTATGGAATCGAATGGCAGTAACCATATGCCTTTTCAAGTGATAGTGAAAGGTTGCGTGTGTTGCTAGATTGTTTTTAGGCTTGTGCTTTGTGAAAAGGTAACTACCTTTTTTTCTTGTGATGGTATGGTGTGTGTATGTGTGTGTGTATGTGGTGATGGCTGGACATGCTGTAAAACAGAGTGACTGTCTGCTCGGCTGTTTTGGCTTTTTACATGGATGAATGCAGTGAGCAAACAACATTCTTTTCTTTGTGCTAAGGTTTGTGAGTAAGTGTCCATGTCTGTTAGGAGGTGTGTTTGTAGGTAAATGTCTGTGTGCGTGTGTCTATCCTAATGTTTAGTTGTAACATACCCACCTTGACCTTTAGGTTCATTAAAGTAAGGAGAAAAATTCACATTCTTCTTGATCCTGCAGTTTAGCAAACATCAATTTCCAGGTCACTGGCAAGAGGGATGCTGTCTGGAAATGTATCAGAGAGACAGAGAGAGAGAGAGGGAGAGAAAGAAAAGAAAGAAACTAAGACCACACAGAAATGGATTTAAAGTTTTACAGATTGCCTCGCATACATTTTCTCTTACTGGCCAAAGGCAAAAGAATGCAGCTGTCTAGATGCCATGCAACAGAGTAACTGATAAACGTCTATTACCATAAATGAGACTGTTGGTGTGTATACACATCCCCACATCCTTTGAGAGAACACACATATGAATGTACTCACACACATTTTATTGATCATAATCTGCAACATGACCTAAGAGGAGGTTGTGGGGAGGGTGAGGAAGGGGAAGGATGTTTAGTACAGAAGCAACATTAATTCATTCCTTCAGCTCCTCTTTGAAGAGCGCAGGCAACTATGACAGGCTAAATGTTTCCAGAACTGTCACATTTCCACCCAATCCTAAAGGGCTCTCATGAGCACTCTTCCTTTCATGTTTGATTCTATTTACAAGATTCCATGATAAACAGACGAGGACAGGCTGGGGTCTGTGGACAACAGGAGACAGGGCAGAAGGAGCAGAGGGAGGATAGGCAATGTACTCCATATCAAGTCTGCCTTTGCAAATTAGCTCTTTGTCTACTTTAGAAAAGTGGAATGAAATGTAAATCCAAGTGAAATAATACTTTCCTGAGCTCTGTAGGAATCCATGGGAATAAATAGAATTTAAGTAGAGGTTGGACTGAGTATCAAAGTCTCTCGAAAACATACAAATAGCTCTAAAGCCACTAAAAGTAAAAGTAAAAGAGAGGAAAAATAGAAAATAACTTGACAACAAAGTACACATTTTTTTTGTTTAAGATCTTCATTTAAATGTTGAGTTAGCTAAAGTAAAAGAGTTTAAGACTGCATCAAAGTGCGCTGCAGATCTGATGTCTTCTCAATGGAATATTTCACTAAATATATAAACAAATTTAAGCACCCAGTGTAAAACAAAAAAGTGATCAGTTTTCCTGTCTTGCTAAAAGATTAATTCTACAAATAGAAAAAGTTAAGTTCTAATGACGTGTGGGACTCTAGGACATTTTTTCTTTGATGTTTGGGATAGGTCTGAGAGGAGGGATTTCCTACAAGAGCGAGGCTGATCATAATGGGTGGAAAGGATGGATGTTGTAGTGGTTCAACTTTCCCTGCTCTGACTTAGTGATGTGACTTTTTGAGAGTTCCCACAGGCTCTGGGATTATGGCGCAGGGCTGCAGAGCTCCTGGTGGGTTTGGTATGAGGACAGGGCATTCCAGAGTTCCAACCAGGCTGATCGGGGATGGCTACTCCTCCTCATCTTGCTCCAAGGCAATGCACTAGGCCTAATCAGCAGGATGCCCCATGACAAGCATATCTCATTAACAGGGTGGTGAGAAGGGCGGGAGGGTTACGGAAGGACAGCATGTGACAAAAATTAAAGAAAGGAAAAATTTATAGAGAGCCAAAGTCGGATGTGTTGTACAATTGTCCTAATTTGAATTAGGAGGAAACTACTGATAAAAAACAGACCATAAAAAGGCTGTAATGCCTAAAAAAAGCATGTCTGAGAGTGTTCGTTTATGAGAATTTTTTATTTTATTTTAGTTAATGTTCCAAAATGTCAGCCAGACAGGTGAAACATGAATTCCCTCTGGCTCCATCAGCAGGCGGCTGGCTGGTATTACGTGCTGAAAACGTGATAGACACTGCCAAACTAACCTGAAAATCATGCCTGGTTCCAAATACATCTTATTTATGAGCTGCACAAAAAATAATTTAATAGTTGTTCTTTTTTACCATAGTTTTTCTCTAAAGTTATTATTATTTTGGGTGTTAATAATAAAATCGAAATCCAAAGCTTATTCATCATCTACTACAAACTTAATTTATTTAGATAACATATTTTATATTATAACTAGATTACATTGAAAAGAAAAAAACCCTTTTGGATTCACCTACATTTTTTTATTTAATCATCCTCTATTTACACTGATTTCCTAACTCAGGGTCACAGGGTATGCTGGAACATGTAAGTGAAAGGCTGGGGTACACCCTGGACAGGTCCTAGTCCATCACAGGGCCACACATAGATAAACAACTACACACACTCACACTCACTTCTATGGGCAATTTGGCATCACCAATTAACCTAATGCACATGTTTTTGGACTGTGGGAGAAAACTGTGGGACCCAGAGTAAACTCAGGCAAGCAAGGGAAAATCTGCAAACTCACACGGAATCTAACCCGGGATCTTCCTGCTGTGAGGCGGCTGTGCTAACCACTACATAATCATGACACCCATATCACATTTTAAACGGTGTAAAAGTTTTTATCATAATACTTATACTACATTTTTATACTGCTGTTTTACAAACATTGACCAGACATCATGCTTATCTGTGTGTTCCCTAACTAACTTGGCTAAATAGAAACTAATAAATCTAAGTAGGGTGGTTTGATTGGCTGGGTTCGAATCCCAGGCTTGAGTTCTTTCTGTGCGTTTGCATGTTGCATGAAAACCGGAGTGCATGTTCTCCCCGTGCCTGCGTTGGTTTCCTCTGGGTACTCCAGTTTCCTCCCACAGTCCAAAAACATGTGCATTAGG
>JAOTQW010000036.1:7666716-7678945 GCA_026260075.1 Sisor rabdophorus | reverse complement strand
CACGTGTGTATGACTACTAACCTTTTACCTTAAACAGAATGCCTCAAACATTAGGTATTAATTTAGAAAAAATGTTCACTGGCTTGAGAATAGTCTTGCTGACAGCATGTTGTCACTTAGCAAAAGATTAAAGAGCCTGATGATGAGATGGAATGATGGTGGTAGTGCCTTTTTCCTCCCTATCTCAAGCTTATGACGTAGTCCAGATTCAGTCCACAGGAATGTGCGTGTGTGCACAAGAGTTGTTGTTTTCTGTTTACAGACCATGTGAGCACAGTTTTTTTCCCTCTATTCACAGTGACCCCCAGAGGAAACTACCAGCATATCTATATTGGCTTAGGTCTCTTTCCAATTCAATTGTGTTCAATACATTTTAAATAAAATAGATTTTACATGACAAGAATGTTATTATTGGCCCTCAACCAAGGAGCAGGAAAAGAGGGAACTTTGATTGGGCCACAGCACCTCAGAATGACCTTAAGGAAACAACTGTCATAGAGGAAAAGCAAAAACTTTTACTGTCTGATGGATGAGGGACCTGAAAGAGTATTGATAAGCAACTGCCTCGACTGCAGTGGCAAAAAAAATCACCAGAGAACAATGTGTGGTCAAACAGAGGAAATTGGTATGTGCGGCCATAAACTCACTTGGTGGAACGAGCGCAGTGTTCCCACACAACAGTTTAAGTTTAGCTGCCAACTCTGTGTCTGAGAGTGAGGAAGGAGTGTAGGGAATTAACAGTCTAACTTGGGTAAGAGTGAAATTTATTACCCTTCAGCTCATTGGCTAATCCCTTTTAGTTTTAGAAACTAAATGTTTTAAGATGAATGTGTTAATAGATTATTATTACTGTTATTATTATTAGTAGTAGTGGTGAAAGTATAGTCCTCTCTAGTACAAGTAAATAATAATTAATTAAGGCATTGAGAAATATACTTAATTTTACAAGGAGATTTTTCTCAAAAGGTAACTAATGAAACAAGTGATTACTCGCCTTACTGCATATAGTGTACACATCGCTTGTGCTGTCCAAATAAGACACACACACACACACACACAAACCTGGACAGCTATATTAAAAGTTGAAGGAGTTGTCAAAGGTTAGATATTTCAGCGTCCTCTAATCAAGCCATTCCCTGTTTCCTCCTAAGCCATGCTCCATAATTTTCAGCTCTGTATTGTAACACAGAATGTCTTTGATCTGACTTTCTCATTAGCATTGCAAATACCTGTGGATAGTTTTGGGTGCTCTTGTAGAAGGGGGTGACTAAGAACAGAAGATATACTTGTATAACAGGCTAATACATATCAAGACTATGTTTATTGGTTTTGAAACATATTCGCCATTTGTTGGGAAACACTAAACCAGGGAAGGTTCCTGGCAAAGTGCTGGGGTGGTGCTCTTTTCTGGGTCAGTAAGAGCACTGAGGAAATCCACTCTGACATTAACAGGCTGCTATAGGAAGTGTTGTTGGATTAAATTAACATGGTCCTGGCGGGTGTATGAGTGGGTGGGGGTTGGGGACCGGCTGGGTTTGGGGTTGGGTGGGTGCTGTCGGTGCTATGATAAAACTTCAGCTGGGGTCTTCATGACGTGCTCTTCATGTGAAGTCGATCTACTAACTGTATGCACAGTGGAGGAGGAGGAGCAAGTTTTCATAAGCAGACAGGTAACGTATTCCACCAAAGCAAAATTATAACCCAAGCATGGGACATGGTGCAACTCGTTGCATGCTTTTAGTTTGTGTGTGTGAATGTATGGATAGGTGCACCTAAGTTTTTTTTATGTTCTACAATATTGCCAAAAAGATAAAGCCTTAAGGGACTCTTTCCTCTCCCTCTCTTAGATCAAGGAAAGTTCTGCTCTTTGACCTTGGACAAGGGTCACTAAAACCAGGAGGGTTCAGGAAGGAGTGCACGGAAGCGAGGCTATCAGTCGCTCCACAGCTCTCTCCTGGCTGGCCGGCTCTCTCCTCTCTTCTAGATGCAGATTACAGTTAGATAAGGCTGTAGGGTAGAGGGGAGCGGAGCTCCTTGCCAGAGAGTAGGACTCCAGGCTTGAGTAGCTGCCTCCCCATAGCTGTCTCTCATCACGCCATTGACCCCCCAGGAAGCTTTAGATGCCAAGGGTGGTTTCATAATTCTCTTATCCAGGCAAATCTGCAAGATAAGCCCGGAGGAGTTGAAAGTGTAAACGGAGCACCATGGACTGGACTCCTGCTGCAGACTTATTTTTTTACCTGCCTGCCAGATTCACTTACAGCCCTGCATCCTCCCGTGCATGAGCAAGTGTGTATTAGTACCTTAGACAGAAGTTTGTGTGTGTTTTCATGTGGCCATGTATATGTGTGTATGTGTGTGCTCACTTGTGTGTGGTGAGACTGCAGGGGGCCTCTGTCCTGTCAGCTTGCCTCACTTCCCTCATCAGGAGCCATACACACACACATACACACACACAATATTTAGATTGGAGGATATTTGATTGATCTTTAAGAAAAAGGAGAAAGAAAGGTTTTGGTCACATCCCGTGACTGGTGCAGATTTTCCCTCTGCAGAATGCAGCCCTGGTGTATATCTAAGTCTCAGTGTCACATTTGTATATGTTTTTAGAGATCATTGAGAAAGTGAGTGGGTCAGGAAGGCTGGGGGTGGTGGTAGAGGTGGTCTAACCTGAGCAAGTTTAAAGCAGAGCGGCCTTCCAGACAAATTTGCGTCACGGATAGCGGATGTGACTACTGGGGAGTGTGCTAATTGAGGTGCAGATCATATGAATCATACAAATGAATGTTTAAAACACAAAGGTTGCCCTTTTTAACTCTCCCTCCCATTAAACCCCAACCCTAAGTCCTGTGCACACTGCTGTTCTGTTACTCATCCCATCGTTTAGTGGGAATGTTTCTTAGTGCATCATTCATGACGTCCACCATAATTGGTGGTTTCTGACACAGTAATTCATATTTGAAAGTGTAATTTAGGATATCGGCTTCTAATTCACTCTGTTTTATTACCTGCAGCAATATGCTTCATGCTCTTAAAAGACATGTTTTTTTTTATTAAGCTGTTTTATAAGACCTATTCTGATAGTCATCAACTTCTTAAAGAGTATGTCTGGCACAGCTCAGGTTTTTAATCTCACATAGGCAGGCATAAGGACAGAGTTGCTCTTTAATTAACCCCACATGCTGTTCTTTTAACTTTTAAAACGTAAAAATAAACATTTATTTGGAATCAGATAACTAACAGACATATTACAAATGCAGAAAACTAAAAAAAAGAGATTATATTTTTGCACAGTTTTGCAGATGCTTCTTTTATGCTTCACAATCAAATAAAGACAAATTATCACGTTATATCTACCACTGAAGGGAACAGCTGAAAGATCACTTACTTTGCTATAATTTAATTGCTTTTATTAGTTAACCAATACTAATTAAACAATACTAACATCTGTGGCAATAAGCTATCACTATCCAGAATTTTCCTTATCTATCATCTATATATTACTATTTAGATATCACTAATGTATATTTATTTTTAAAACATATGAAAATGAAGGACTTATGCAGCATGTGTCTGTAGCTGGTGATAAAATATCACAAAAAAATAATTTGCGGGTTAAAATGTGGCAAAAAGGCTGTTATTATATAATATTATTTTTGAAATTTTATAATATTTTTTATTACAATATTTTCAAGTTATAAAATTTTTTAGCCAAGCAAATGCATACGTGCTGCCAAACTTTTTCTTTTTGTTATATTTTGTCTATATTTAAAAGCTCTAAATGTATAAAATGTTTCTCAGTCTTAAACTCAATTAGAAAAAATATGATAAAAGCACATTCCTAAAAGTTTGTGGTTCTTTTCAGAAACTTGAGCAGCATCAAAAGCACTTCGGGATTGCTTCCTGTGTAACTTTATGAACACATTGCATCAATGGAATGCAATCAATGCTGCAAAATAGAAAGCCACCTATTATAAATTTTTACATTTGTAACAATGTATTAATAATAACAATAATTGTTACCTGTTTATCCTGCTTTTGGTTTTCACAAGGGACAGGAATTTAAGTGCTATTTTAGTATTTTAGGCCATTTCCATTCAGCACACATGTCCTCAGGTCTGGCGACTACCATGACCTGACCTGTTTGAAAAGTTCCTGACGGGGACCATCTATAAGGTTGTATATGTAGCATTGGTTTTCAGAGGAACCAGAAGCTGTGTCTTAAAATCATGCCACCAGCATCCCTGTCTATGTGTTTCAGATCTAAGTCTAAAGTTTGGTTCTTCCATTTATCCATCCATCCATCTTCTTACGCTTATCCGGGACCGGGTCACGGGGGCAGCATTCTAAGGAGGGACGCCCAGACTTCCCTTTCCCCAGACACTTCCTCAAGCTCATCCGGGGGGACACCAAGGCGTTTCCAGGCCAGCTGAAAAATATAGTTCTTCCAGCGTGTCCTAGGTCTTCCTGGGGCCTCCTCCCAGTCTGGTTCATAGCTGTGGGAATTTATTTATTAGTAAGGTAAGATAAGATCCTGATAGCTCTATGCACGATATTAATTAAAATGTCTATTTTTTTTTTTACATGGGAACTGTTTTTGCTGTGTAACATTACCAAACCACACACACACACACACACACACACACACAAAAAAAATTAAATAAATAAAATAAAATATATATATATATATTTTTTTTTTCTATGTAATAACATATGGTTCTACCTTTAGTGTAGCTTTTTCATTTTGACCTATATTCAACAAGGATATGATTGTGAGCTCCTCTGCTCCTCTCCTTGTCTTCCTCTCTAAGATCATGCTGCACAGATTATAGACCTTAAAGCAAGTCTATAGACCTCTTCTTGGATATCACAGTAATTCAGTAATGCCCTGGCATGACAGGACTCTTCCCTTTAATTATCTGTGGCCAATTATTCAGGATTCCATTTTTTCCTTTTCTTTTCTTTTCTCTCTCAGTTGTTGCAGTTGTATTCCTTTCATCTTTGTTCCCACCTGATTGTGGGTCGGTGTGAATTTGAGGGTACAGTGGGTTGAAAAACAAAATGACATATTGTCAGAGTGGGGCTTGTACACGCAATTCTCTTTATGTATTGAGAGTTTAAATCCCTTGCAGGCACACACATGCTATTATTTTGGTATGAGAAGGTGTTGCCAAAATCAAAATGTGTTTGGTTAAAAATGATCTTACTTCTTAATGAACGTTTATGTACTTATGGAATAATGACAATACTTTTATATATTAAATGGGCAAAAGTTTGTTGAAAAGCATACTTCAATCAGACAATTGGTGCTATTTAAACATACTTAAACTTAGTTTTTTTTTTTCTCTAAAAACTAATAAAAAAGACCAGGCATTATTGTCTTGCTAAAATTTTGGGATAAAGTGTAGAAACGTTCCAGGGCATCTCAATAGTGTAAAATTCTGTGTTCTGTGAAAAATCTTAAATTTTTTTTTAATTTAACTCTAGCAATCAATGCTTAAACAAGGCTTGTTTTATGCACCCAGACATGGTCATGCTGTCACAGGGGTCTGCTGGAGCCTATTCCAGCTCTCTAAGGGCAAATGGCAGGCAGAGCCACCCCCACACTTACACTTACACTTCACTCCCATGGGCAATTTAGAATCACCAATCACCAATCAATGTACATGTTTTGGACTATGGGAGGAAACCAGAGTACCCGGATTAAACCTACGCAAGCACACGGAGAACATGCAAACTGCAAACATAGACCCCTTGCCCAGGATGTATGTAAAAAATAACATTTTAATAAAAAAAAAATCAAGAAGTGATTTGTAATTTGGCGACCAGTATTGAATTACTTTAGAGATTGATATTGGTAGTTTTATTTTGGGAAGTTAATCAAAGGCTATTGCAGATAATATGAGATCAAGATTATTGTACCCACACCCTTGTATCTCAGCCTGATTCAGGAAGAATACGTAACAGGACAGACGACCTCTCCATAGGGTGGAGCAGTGTGTACTAACCGCACTAAGCTCCCTAACTTGCAGGCTATCCACCATCATGCACCAGGAAGATAGGCAAGGATCTCGACCATCCCATTAATAGACTTTTAAAATTTATCTTAGACTTTAAGCTTTTCCATGCCTTGAAGGCAAACATAGAGATAATGAGGAGGACCTATGTTCTGCAAAGATTCAGACCCTCAACCAGAACACCTAGAACAATTGACATCGTTCTGGACCTGTTTCCTTCTCACTAGCACATTATGAGATTCATAATACTTTTTCACTGCACACATAGATTATATTGCACTATATAACACTGCGCCTGCAAAAAAGCTTTTCACATATTCTCCCGAGTATTTCTATGACTACTCATTTTGTATTATATTTATAACAGATTTTTCTACTTATACATATTATTATATTGTAATTCTGTTTTTTTTTTGAAAGTTGCTTAGCATTGAAAAAGCTTTTTACTGCACATTGTAAATGTGACAAATACAGATTGAATAAACAATTTGAAAGGTTTTGACAACTAACAGCAATCTAACACTAATTATTTTCTTTAGTTTGCTAGTAGTTTACTTTCAGTCCTTTACTTTCGGAGCTGCTCCCTACTGAATACAATTATGTTCAAAACAACACAAACGTGTATATAAATACTTTTAAAATCTTGTATTAATGCTGTAAGTTAAAGTCGTTTTAAAAGCTTGAATGGAAAATTCAAGAGTATGGATGTTTACTGAGCACCTGCCCAGTTAACCTGTGGATCAGCCCTGTTAAGCATTGTTTGTCCAATTGACTTCAGGCAAGTCTCTGATCTAACAGTAGTGTAGTATCTCTAGGTGTGGGTAAGAATGATCTATAGCAATCCCACCCAGTTAAGCCAGGCCTAGCCCAAAAAGCATGTCGCTTTACTTTCGGAGCTGTCTTTGTACTCATCTCTGATGAGCTAATGTGGGAGGAGAAAAAGGTTATCTTACTTCTGATATGATACATGGAATAATGAAAGCTGGCCAGACAGAAATCGAAATAGAGATTGATAAAGAAAGCAGTTAGAGTAAATGAGCTTTCTAAAATTAAAGCTGACTAGGAGACACTTATTAACCTCAAGCTAAGAGCTTTTTGCGCCTCTCCCATATTCTGGACACCTATTTAGAAGTATATTTTCAGTAACATTTTTGCCAGTCCTTATCCAAAGCAAATAAGTAAATGGGCAGCATGGTGGCATAGTGGTTAGCACGCTCGCCTCACAAAAAGAAGGTATTGAGTTAGAATCCCAGGTATGGGGTCTTTCTGTGCAATGTTGGCATGCGTGGGTACTCCGGTTTCCTCCAACAGTCCAAAAACATGTGCATTAGGTTGATTGGTGATTCAAAATGGTCCATTGTAGTGAGTGTAAGTGTGTGTGGTTGTGTGTGGACCTGAGATGGACTGAGTGGGATAGGCTCCAGCAGACCCCTGTGACCCCAAGTTCATAAATAAGCAGGTATAGAAGATGAATGAATGAATAAGTAAATTTATTTTATTTAAACAACCAAGCAATTGGAGCTTTAAGGGCCTGATAGTGTTGGAAATAAATTCCTAGATTATCTAGATAGTGGTCCAACAACTTAACCACAGAGCTACCACTTCCCTTGAAAAAGCTCTTGAATATAGAGACTGTAGTTTCTTCTTATATTCTGTTGCTAATGTTGTTTATTATGGTAAAATTATAAACAAAATAGAAAAAGGAACAAGTATAGCAAACCCATAGAATTACATTAAATGTTATTAGGTTACAATTTAGAAACTTTATTTTATAGTTTAAATCACCTAAAGCTCATTTAATGAATGCTTTCCAAAACAACTAAAGCTTCCTAGTTTGAAAAAAGTTCTAGAATGTTGTACCAAACTACTACGCTGCTGATTCAGTTGTGTTTTTGATTGGCCAGTTTCCTGCACCTATTAGTAATTATTGCCCTTGGTTGAGAAACATGTGGTAATTCATTTTGAACAAGGTTAAATTTATGCAAGTTCACAGTTATGAGACACTTTTTTTAGAGGGGGGACAGGGCTATTCAGTGCTGGAAAGGCTTGTTAAACTGAACAATAACACAGTTGCATCTTTTTTCAATGTCAGAGTGTTTGCACAAAGGTTCACACAAGAATTGTTACTCTACCATTTAGACTTTTGGAATGTTATATATTTAAAAAAAACTTTGTTTGTAATTAATATAAAATCTATCATTTTTCATCCACTCATTCTGTATGTGGTATGTGGTATGTGCTATGTTTAGTGCTATTTACCACCTTAAAAAAAACCCAAAGACTTGGCTTGCATTGCACTAATGTGTTTTTGTCTGCTTGGTCATGAGACACTCATAGGCCTATCTACTACCAAACACACTCGCAAATAAAACTGCACATGACTGAATCCAGATTCAATGGCTTTTCTCCTGAGCTGGAGTCTTTAGGTGGAGCTGGTAAGGGGTTAAAGCATTCAGTCAATCCTTGGGAACTTCCACCTTAAACTATACTCTCCAATCAAGCCTGGGTGGCCTGGATTACATCACAGTGGCTGTTGTTAATGTTACAGCACCAGCGAGACTCTATATGAAATCCATGTTGTGATTCTGTGGGCTTGTGGGACGAACATCTCTATATATCGTCATGAATATGTCTACGTTGATCAGACTTGGTTCAAAACAGTCCCTTTAGACACCCATTCAGTGAGGTATTTAGGAAAACACATTGTATCCTAGTGTATGACAGCATTTGACTGCCTTCTGTGGTTCTTTTTCCTTACAAATGAACAGTCCTTGAGACTTTAGCTACAAATAGTTGCCAGAGGTCATCTGAGGTCTTTCCCGTTTGACCCAGGGTGGGCGAGGATCTGTTCTTAATCACTTGTCTATCTTCATAAGATCATCATGTCATTATGGCGCTCAGTTGCAGCATTGGTAAATAATAAATCAACAATGAAATAGAGAGGCATGTTAGCACTGGGATGAGACTTCTCTATTACATCCCACAGGAACAGATCAGCATGGATCTCTGCAATGCACTTGAATAAAAAAAAGTTCTTAAAGCGGGACCTGGACAAGAAGGGGAAATCTTTTGATCAAAGAGCTGCTGCATGAGAGATTGGTGTGCTACATCATATTTTGTCATGGCATAAATTTTTCATCTGGAAGCGGTGGATGTATACAGTAGATGTGTGTGCATGTGCTCATTTCTGAGGCAGGTGTGATAAAGTGTATGTCAAGATGCAGACAAAGGGAGGCCCACGTTTTCTAAGCATACATGTGTGTGTATGTTTTGATGCAGTACTCAGGCCGGTTTAGAGAGAACCTTTCTTGTTATTTCTGAGTAGATTGTTCTCACTGCTGCTGGGGCTTCATGTGTTTGCTTTGTGGAGTGCTTCCATATGCATGGCTCAACCAAAGAGACATCTGGCAGTAGGAACCAGAGATGGGAGATGGGAGAACAGCATGACTGGCCTCTGCCCCACTATGTGCTCCCTCACACGGGACTCTCAACTCCTTCATGACCCAAAGCTGCTAGTAAATATTGTACATCATCACAAGACATGAATCTGCTTAATCTGTTCTACTGTGATGTTCTACTGTGCAGCTGGCTGTGTGTTTTTCACAAGTTCTATCCCATTTCCCAGTCTGGGCAAAACACAAAAGAGTTAACAGGCTGCATGAAGTCTGGCTGGCCTCTTGGTTGCCTTACATCACCAGGGACGTGCAGTGCCATCATATTAAGAGCACTTATTAACACTTTCCCCAGACTGAGGGAATGTTCCCTGCAGTATGGAAAAGGGCTTTTAATAACCTCCCGCCTACTCCCTCCTCTTTAGGAAAACAGGTTTAAACAATTATGAAGCTACTGTACAAGCACAGCATACAAAAGCTCTGCTCTAAATTACCTTACTTAAGCTGTCCGAAAAAATGCACCACTACTTCAAGGAAGGAACATGTTGTGCATGACACAATTAATTGCTATCAGTTCTACATGTCTAGTTCTTTACTTCCTCTTCACTCTTCTCACTCTAAGAGAGCCCCAAAATTCTCACATAGCCATCTGAAAAGTGGAAGTTGGAAGAATAACATAGTGGTGCTGTATATCTGAGGGATAATATGATGGCTATAACTTTAAGGAATAACTCACACCTAAAACATACTGCAGATCATTTAGTTCTGGCAATTCCAGGGCATTGTACACTTGGGGGTTTTAGGGGTTAGAGGCTAAAAGGGGACTGAGGCCACATTGACAGACAAGAGCAAATTGATTACATGTGGGAGAGGAAGGCTTTTTTATTAACATTATTTATTTTAAAGATATATGGCTATGCCGGAGTCCAACTCATGCTTATTGTAAGAAGTCACTTCCAATCACTTTCAGAATCAGGTCCTCTGGTCCATGCCATTGACACACTCCTCTCCCCAACCTACCCTGCTGCCCCCACTGCATTTCCATCCCTCTGTCTGTTTTTAAACTGAACGAGTGGTCACAAAATCAGGTTTAGAGCTGTGGATAACCTATTTTCACACCTGCTGCTCAGTATGGGGCTACCATAGTTCAGCATACACCATTCTTGATATTACTTTGGTATTCCTGCTTTTGTAACCTGACCACCAGTCCAATGTAAAAAATTAATTCCCACGATCTGAATCCTAAAAAGAAAATGAAACCAGTCAAAGTAAACTTGACAGTATTTGTGCTTAGTAAAAAAAACAACATAACATGTTTCAATTGTTTTCTTCAGGGAACTTCTGAGATCAGAATTACAATAGAGAAGGGCAAGTCTTTGGAGAACTAGTCATCTTTGGAACGAGGAAATCATTATTGTCAAGCATAATTGATTAACAACCCAATGAGTCAGATTCAAGTACTTGTGATTTTGTAATGGTTATCTTAAAGTTCAAAGTTTTAAGGGGTTCACATTTAAACTTTTGGTAGCTCACATACTGAATTAACTAGGCTAAAATGTATTAGATAGATTGCTAAGGTTAAAAAAAAGTTCTTTTTATCGAAACAAATTATTAAAAAATACATTTTTTATCACTACCCTTTTCTGCAAAGTTGTTCGTGTAACACAACGACTACAGGAGTCAAAGGGCCTGAATGATGACAACATGGTTGGTGGACAGGTATAGTAAATGAGTAGTCATGTGGGCATGTAATGTGAGTGGTCATGTGGGCATGTTGACTGTAATTCACTGAGCTTTGGTGGTATAAGCATATTGTTTGCTTATTTACTATTAATTTTTCAATAGGATATAATTTTGTTCAAACCGAGAGGCCATCGTTTCCCTCTAGCCTGTGCTATTAAAAATATATAAATCTGATATAGATGATATAAGTTAGTTATACTGTTATAAGTTAGCATACCACAGTACTGTTGACATTTGAAGAAATTATGTATATAATACACATAAAGTGATAATAGCCCATAAAATTTGAAATTAAATTAAAATTCATTCATTCATTCATATTCTATACCCACTTATTAGCAGCCCCAGGTCACAGGAGTCTGCTGGAGCCTATCCCAGCGCAAAGGGGACGAAAGGCAGAGGGGCACACCCTGGACAGGTCGCTAGTCCATTGCAGGCCTACATGTAGATGAACAGCCACAGACACCCGCCTTCATGGGCAATCCAGACACCTGACATTTTTTGAACTGTTTGGAAAAAAAACAGAGAACCTGGATAAAACTCAAACAAGAGCAGGGAAAACATTTAAACCCATGGCATATAAAATACTTTGCCACAGTGCAGCCTTGTTTTAAAATAATCTCAGTGGTGACAATTGTTGTGGTGTGGAATAAATAAGAGTAGGATATGCTATAATACAAAAATATTCCACAGATGGGTGGTGTTATATGTCTCTAAACTTTAAAGCATTAAAGGATGTGAGGCTGAAGTGTCCTTTAGCAAAGTTGATAACCCTCAACTGCTCAGTTGTATAAATAACATAGATAAAAGTTGCTCTGTGACCCTGCGATAGACTGTCCACCTGTCCAGGGTGTGCTCCGCTGGGATAGTCTCAGGGATAGTAGCAGACCCCCGTGACCCAGAGTTAGGGAATAATCAGGTATAGAAGATGAATGAATGTTGCTCTGCATAAGTGTATCTGCCAGATGCCATAATGTAAATATTTTATTTCTTTAATTGTACTAAGAAAAATAACATTTTCTAAGGGCGGCACGGTGGCGCAGTGGTTAGCACCGTCGCCTCACAACAAGAAGGTCC
>JAOTQW010000036.1:7596592-7609079 GCA_026260075.1 Sisor rabdophorus | reverse complement strand
TGTGGCCCTGCGATGGACTGGCGATCTGTCCAGGGTGCACCCCTGCCTCTCGCCCAAAGTGTGCTGGGATAGGCTCCAGCAGACCCCCATGACCCCGGAAAGTTCGGGAATAAGAGGGTAAAGAAGATGAATGAATGAATGAATGAATAAATGAATAAAATAAAAACTTTATTTTAGTTAATAGATAATTCATGCACATTCCCACTTTCTCTGGATAGCATTTCAATAACACTGCAATTGCTAATAAATTAATTTGATTCATATTTCAAACTGGGCAGCGTGGTGGCATAGTGGTTAGCACGGTTGCCTCACAGCAAGAAGGTTCCGGTTTCGATTCCTGGGCAAGGGGTCTTCCTGTGCAGAGTTTGCATATTGCATTTTTGGAAACTCTGGTTGCCTACCACAGCACAAAAACATGTACATTAGGTTGATTAGTGACTCATCAATAACAAATTGCCAATAGAAGTAAAAGTGAGTGCATGTGGTTGTTCCTCTATATGTGGCCCTGCAATAGACAGGCGACCTGTCCACGGTGCACCCCTTTCCTATGTGCGCTGGAATGGACTTCAGCAGACCCCCCGTGACCCCAAGTTAGAAAATAAGTTGGTATTGAAGATGAATGAATGAATTAAGACAGCAGGGCGTAAAAAATATTTTTTATAATATATTGTGTTTTACATCTTTTAGGTTATATAAAGTATTTTCACCTTGCAAACTATGACATATTTTATTTATTTATCTTCTAATTCAGGGTCACAAGGTTCTGTTGAAGCCTCTCCCAGCACACATAGGGCAAGAGGCAGGGGTACACCCTGAACATGTTGCCAGTCCATCACAGGGTCACAGATCCCACACCACAAACACTCACATTCAACCTAATGTAAATATTTTTGAACTGTGGAAGGAAACCTCAGACAGAAAGATTCCTTGCCTGGGAATTGAACCCAGGGCATTCTTGTTAAGTGGATGTCTAGCTCATGCTGTCTTTTACTATAGAATTTTTGGTTATGTTACAATATATTTTGCTGAAACATTGTAATACAATGTTGTTTAGTTATTCCATACCTAATACATTTATAAAAGTATAAGTGCTGTCTGATTTTCACATTAAGATTTGATGTACAGAATAGCAGAGAGATTTATTTTGAAGGCATTAACCCAACAAATTCTTAATTACATATTTTCATGTATTCTTTGAAAGGGTGGTGTGGCGACGCAGTGAGATGTTGAAATGTTTCAGCTTTCGGTTTTGAGACCCTCACAGATACACAAGTACAGCTGGTCAGACGGTAGGTCCACTAGCTTTAGCTGAGTGGAAAGCCCACCAAGCACACATTCTATTAAACCATTGCTGACCTGGATAAGGTCGCTAAACAAACCAGTGCACTCAACATTTCAAATATTACACGCATACAACATACAGGACAATTAAAATGTTGCTTTATAGCAGGAAAGGGGATGTTGCTGAGAATGAAAAAAGAAATCAATTATTCCCCCAAAGATACACAGATAGCGCCTAGGACCACCAATTAAAATACAAGCTTACCAGTCGGTTGATATTATGTTTATTAAACAAAAAAGGACATATGGTGCACACAATAATAGTGACAATTTAACATTATGTGTATATAGTATGATGTTGGGATACCACAAGCCACCCGCCCAGCTTAATATACCCTGTTATGCATCATACAGATGTCATATCACAGCAAGAAGTGGTGGCCAGGTGGTTAAGTCCTGATATATTGGACTGATATCAGAAAGACTGGGGTTCAATTCCCAGCATCACCAAGCCACCACTGTGGGCTCCTAAGCAAGGTCCTTAACCCCCAATTGCTTAGTTGTAAGTCACTCTGGATAAGGGCGTCTGCCAAATGCTGGAAATGTAAATGCAAGAAGGTTCCAGGTTTGATTCCCGGGCAATGGCTCTTTCTTTGCAGAGTTTTCATGTTCTCCCAGCGCATTTATGGGTTTACTTCTGGTTCTCCGGTTTCCTCCCACAGTTCAAAAACATGTACACTAGGTTGATTGTCCATAGAAGTGTGTGAGTGTGTGTGGCCCTGCAATGGACTGGTGACCTGTCTTTCGCCCTATCTGCGCTGGAATAGGTTCCAGCAGACCCCATGATCCTGAGTTAGGAAATAAGCAGGTACAGAAGATGAATGAATGAATATTCTTCATTTCAGTCTCATCAAAGACTTGGTAACTGGTAACTGGAGGACAAATGGATTCAATCCTCAGTTTAAAATGCCTTTCCCAACATAGAGCAAAATCTTTCATAATTTCATCTTCTATTTACTTATTAATCTTCTATACCCACTTATTCACGAACTCGGGGTCACGTGGGTCTGCTGCAGCCTATCCCAGAGCACATAGGGCGTAAGGCAGGGGGTACAGTCTGAACAGCTCGCCAGTCCATCACAGGGCCACACACACTCACATTTACTCCTATGATTGTAAATTGCCCATAGGAGTGAGAGTGAGTGTGACTGCGTGTGGTTATGTGTATGTGGCCCTCCGGTAGACTGGCGACCTGTCTATGGTGTACCCCCTGCCTTTCGCCCTATGTGCGCTGGGATAGGCTTCAGCAGACCCCCGTGACCCCGAGTTCGGAAATAAGCGGGTATAGAAGATGAATGAATGAATAAATGTATGAATGTATATGCACATGTAACGTTTGCGTATCTTTTTTTTATTTACTTTGCTGATGATTCAACCCTCCTCTTTCTTCTTCTGTGCATTACAGCCAGGAAGGGTGTCTGGAAGGGTTTGCTAGGCTAACCGATGAAATTGAAAGATTTAAGACGTGATAAAGGGAATAGGCGGGACATAATCTTGACAAGCACGTGTTAACAGACCCGGTAACCAATCAGTCCGCGGTTTATTCGTTCCGGATGTCAAATGTTCCGGTAAGTGGCGGCGTCCTTGCGGAACCGAAGACTGCGCGATATCGAGACGTGCCGGGATGCGACCACGTTTATCTACGCACAAAGGATTTGCTGAGCAAGTATTAAAAATTCTTCTTATATGCAGTCTAGCATTTTATCTCCATAGCTTATGTAGAATGCACGATTCCTAATGAACCGGCTGATTCGTTGTAGCAGTCTGAATATGTTGAGCTTTCATACTGAGCTTATAAGCGCTGTTTTATTCTGGTACGAGCTTCTGGTGGATGATCGCAATAGTCAGATTTAAAAGCAGTAAAGCAAACACTTAATTCACTGTTTTATTTATCTAACCACATCTGCATATTATATTTATGGCAACCTGAAGATTTTAATAATTTCTATGGCCACATGTCTTTTGTGAAGAGCCGTGGTTCATGTCTGCTGATTGCTTTTATTTATTTATAAAATCATTTCTACTGTAAAGTATAATCTTAACTAATAACTTTTACTAAGGAAAGAATGATTAATGATGATGTCATTTTCCCAACCATGACACAGTGCTAAGAGCAGTAGCAGTGCAAAGATCCTCGATGAATGTTTCTCAGTCTCCACACTGCTGATCTGTGTTGATAGGTGTTGATGTGACGTTCTTGATGGAGTGATCTGGCAATAAGAAAATAATGGCTTCTGTTGAGCTTCTCTACATAGATAAAGAAGACAATGGGCTATCTGATCCTGATTGGGCGCCAGCTGTTCAAGTTCATGGGATAGATGGTCCGGATGAAGGAATGAGTCCTAAAGAATGTGAAAGCAGTTTTCATGGAAAAGCATCCATCAGTGAGGGTCAGCATCATTCAGCATCAAATATAACCTACATCAATGGTCTATCAGGCAGGCACTATTGTCAGGAGAAGGCCCGAGTGTGTTGTGACGAGGAGCTGGAGACCTCGTTTACATGCGTTGATGAAAATGTCAATCTAAGGCACGGCACTTCAGACATGAGCGAGAAAAGTCTCCATGATGAGACACCTTGTCCTGACTCTCCAAATGAAAACCGTCTTGAATTTTCCTTAATGTCTGACTTAACATCTGAGAGCTCAGGAAAGCCAATAGATTATGGATTTATCAGCGCTGTCACCTTTCTAGTGACAGGAATAACTTTAGTGATCATATCTTATTCAGTCCCTCGTGACTCAGGAGTAAACCCAGATACCATCTCTGCACGAGAAATGGAGAGAATAGAAAGTGAGAGTGCAAGGCTCGGTGCACACCTGGATCGCTGTGTTATTGCTGGGCTTTGCCTTCTCACACTAGGTGGGGTGGTGCTTTCTACTTTGTTGATGATTTCAATGTGGAAAGGGGAGATGTACAGGAGAAAGGCCTTCTCATATTCCAAGCACTCAGCGAAACTGTATGGCTCCACTAATTTAAGAACAAAATCGAGATCAGTCCAGTTATCAGCACAGAATTTTGCTGAGGAAGACTCTGGTGGTAATTAAAGCTAGTTTATTTTGTAAAACTGGTTCAAAATCGGACCACCTAGTGTGTAGTTAATCTGACCTCTTCACTGGATACGGCTGTACAACAAACTTGGTTACCCCGACAAATCTTAAATATAGTATAAGCTTTACTTTAATAAATGCTGTCTTTTCTCACAAAACAAATTACTTTTCTGAGGGTTGAACAGTTGTAACATAATTTCTATTCAACTCTCACGGTGGCTAATATATCTACATTTTCATATAAATGCTGACAAGGCATATGAAATTATTATTATACAGCTAAACATGCTGTTCCTTACTGACTGTTAAATGGTGGAAAAAAAGTACTAAATATAGTAGTCAAATGTAAAGCATCATCCATCTATCATCAATCCATCTTCTTTACCCGCTTATTCCCTAACTCAGGGTCACAGGGTTTGCTGGAGCCCATCCCAGCACACACAGGGCGAGAGGCAGCGGTACACCCTGGAAATATCGCCAGTCTATTGCAGGGCCACACAAACACACTCGCGCGCACACTTCTAGGGGCAATTTAGAATTACCAATCAACCTAATGTAAATGTTTTTGGACTGTGGGTGGAAAACAAAAGGCCTTGAAGGAAACCTACGCAGGCGCTGGAAGAACATGCAAAAGCTGCACAGAAAGACCCCTTGCCAGAGAATAAAACTCGGGACCTTCTTGTTGTGAGACAACCAGACAACCAGCCTTGCCCTAATGCATCACTCATTCATCTTCTATTTACGCACTCGAGGTCACTGGGTTCTGCTGGAGCCTATCTCAATGCACATAGGGCGAGAAGCAGGGGTACACCCTGGACAGGTCGTCAGTCTATCGCAGGGCCATAATGCATCATTTATATCCAAAAAAACAGAAGAAATGAAGTACCAGTAGAATGTAAACTTTTAGAACTTAAAATTAGTTCTTAATGTCTAAAAGAAGGTTTGATGAACTTTTATTTGGTTTATTGTAATTGTATAAGAGGGAATTTGTATTAAGAGAATGTAAATCGTAACTTGAATGTAATTGAAAGTTTTTCAGGTTGCCCTCTAGGGCACTGCAAAAGCTGTCTTTTAATATGGTTCATTTTTTAAATAAATATTCTTAAAATGTTGCACTGTATAGCAATGAACTCTTGACCAAATACAAGATTTGTTACTGTATCATATAATGCATGTCACAAGTGTCCAGTGGAAAAGTGCTTTCAGTTGCACGTTTATGGTGCTGTAATTAGGTTTTCACATTTTTATCCCTTTTAACTATTTTGTCTTTTTGTTTTGCCTGTCATTTTTAGTTTTACAGAATTTTTTATAAATCTAATCACACTGTTGCTGCTACTGTGCTGACAATCCTTCCCAGCTCTCACTTCCTAACATATTTCATAATGCAGTTAAAATGTAAATATTGTGGCATAATCTTTTCAATAAGACATGCTATTTCTAATAATTTGTGCATATAATGGCTAGGTTTAGAAGGAAATCACAACACACCTACCAAGAATGTAGATCATGGAGTAAAATTTGTTACTTGCAAACTTGCAGTATGCAAAATCAGTATGCAAATAATTAAATGTACACATTTAGTTGCAGATCAATTGTTTCTTTCCTTTTTAATAGATATGATTCCCATACTGGTATATCAATACCAATTGTGTGACTGATAGCTTCGTTTTATTTTCCTTTTTTTTGACACAGTCATAGTAGTCCTGACCTAAAAAAAAATGTTTACATTTTTCAATTTTTAACACTGTAACTTGTTTTTTACCCGACATATCAAAACAGCTCCTTTTTCGAACCTTATTATAATTAAAGCCTTTTACATTAATAAAATAGAAAAACAAAATACCCTGTTATTAAACTATCTTGGTTAAATAAAAGCTTCCATCAGGTAAACATAGAAGTAACAACTTAAAAGTAAAAAAGGTAAAAGTCAAACAAACGTCAGCCACTCAAGTTGTTTAATCAGTTTTTTATCCTGTTACTGTGATGCCTTAATGCTGGCCCTTAAATGCCCTTAAGTCACGAAAGGAAAAGATTGGAGTGGATCTAATATATATATATATATATAATTAGATCCAACCTACTATCAATTGATTTCTCTCTGTATAACCTTAATGGAGATGAACAGCTGCAGAATGTGCTTAGTTATTGTAAAGTCTTTTTTTTCTACTTTCCCCTCTTTTTTCCAACTAACTAAATCATATTATCATTTAAGACATGATATAATCCTTAAAACTAAGTAATTTAAACACCTTTGCATGACTTATTCACCAAATATGGTTGTCATCTACAATCCCAGAAGAGAAGCAATGAATGTAAACACAATTTTTGTTTTGCTAACTTGAAACGTATTGTATGCTTTTTAATATGCGAAATAAATTAAATCCATGCTGTTGTTCATGTATGCTTTATTTGTTTCTATAAAATTATACTCCTCTACTTTATACCTGCACTTAATTCTTACTTTATTCAGTACACTGTCACCTCACAGGTCATTTTGTGGTGAATGAACAGATTCCCAAACTACACAAATAACCGATGAGCATGTTTAGAAAGGTAAAGATTATTTCAAGACTACATTTACATTCTCAGCATGACATATTCTTATGCAGAGTGACTTTTATTTTATTTTATACATTTTTAGTGTATAATAAAATCATATCACATTATAATATTTTTCACTGTTCTAATACTTAGTATTTTGATTTTATAACTATTATAGCATCAATGTTATATAAAACAAGGTGTTTAATTTGACTTATTTGCATGCTAATGTTTCCAGAGTATTGCTATGTGGCTTTTCTATGGGCGCTTGATTGCAGATGGCTGTACTGTTTCACTGAGTCTGAAAAACTATCGCTTTGAGATTGCACAGCACATCTACATTCCAAGCATCAGTCTCTGTATCTAAACACTGAAAACAAAGACACAATAATTATATTTTTATACAGAAAATAAACCATAGCTGTCTGAAAAATAAAAGATAAAAACATTACACAAAAGGTTGTTATTATAACTGCAGTTGTCTTCATCATTGACCTGACGTGCATAATGGCCTGTGTGGTATAATTAGACCAGTTTATTGTGCCCATTATAGATTACAAGGTGATTTCACATCTTGTTTACTGAGTTCCAGCAAAAGCATATCCATCCAGCAGATGATGTTTACAATAACCTAAAATGACCTCACATCTTACTTAGAAATTGTCTTCAAAAATGCATTTTGATTGGTTAGGCTGTGTAATCTGAGATACTTCTGCTGAAGCAGGGAAAATAAACACTCTGCATGGGAAGCTCCATTTTTTCCATCAAAGTTTACCAAGAGACCTTCATCAACATTACATAAATATCTGTAGCTGATGTTAAGCCTTATAGCTTTGCTCCTTTACCTGATTAATGCCTGCGCACTAAAGTAGGCTTAATAGACTGTGGAAAGTTTCCAGTTGTATTGATTCATCTGGAAAGCACTATCCAGCGATAGCTTTGGGTCCTGACCTGAGCTCAGCATCGTTTTACTGCTTTTAGTATCAGATGTATTTTTAGCAAGTGTGGTCATTAGGACAGCTTATTTACATGAGATCAGTGTCTTATTTAAATGCAAATGAAATCCTTTAAGCTATTTGGCTAGACTATGCAAAGCTGCATTTTACATTACCACCCAGCTGCATGCAGTTTCACAATTACTGTTCCACTCTATTACCTTAGAGAATTCGTCATCATAAAGTCGCCCACTGGTATTTTAAACAGCCCTGTGTGTATTACAAATATGCACTGCCTAGATTATTATTATTTTTTGTTTAAAGCTTCCTGTAGAAGACTGATTGGAAATCAACTTGAAGTGCATATTATCGTAAAGCACTTGGGTAACTTCCTGAAAGTGGCACCATAATTTATAGCACACTGTAACGGACCCAATGCTAGGCCAAATTTCAAGTCATTAGAGGTGAAACATTGTGTCATAAAGTTCAAACCTCAAAACCTGCAACTACTGGAAATGTATTAAGTCATAACAGACACAGCAATGCAGCATACTTATATTATTTGAAATATATTAAACAGGTCTCTGAAACATGCCAAGGGTGCAATTATGTTGTGGTCTTGACATAATAATACCGTTATGTTGTTATTTAGCTGTGGGGTATAACCCCGATGTCTGCTTGCAATTAATCTATTGCACTAAGTAGGCGTGTTTTGTGGGGTTTTTTGTACAGCACCACATCAGAATAATAAAGAAAAGTACTTGTATTCCTGCGCTAATAATTCAGATCAGATCTGGAGCCTAACGTCTGAAGTCTAAGTGTGAGGTATTGAGAGTAAAGCAGTCCATCTCAGAGCATGCAAGCAAATAAATCCACACTCAGGAACAATTTAGTGTAATCAATCGACATAGCAGGCCAGAACAAAAGGAAAATAGAAGAAAGAAGAAACCCAGAAGTGGAACTCACAAGATAAGAGAGAAAGCCAATGCTGACATTTCTTTTTAATTTACTAGCATTTAACACAAAATAAAAGCAGTTTCAATAAGTTTTACTTGTTATATGAATGTTGAATAGTATTTCTGCATCTGCTGACCAGGTGTGTTTATGCTGTGTTAAAGTCTTCACTACTCAGTTTGATTAAAGTCAGTCGAGCTTGGCTCCTTCATGACAACAGCTGTTGTCCCACTAGTTTTTTTCCCTAAGCCAGGATAACGCTGTAATTCACATCCAAACCACAGGGTGGCAGCATTAGCTCTAAAATGTACGTGGCATATGGCCACGTTATGAAGGATGTGACTTTACTTCATGTTTGATTTAATCCAAAGTCTAAATCAAACAAGTAAAACAATCTTAACACTTAGACAAACAAAATAGAGGATTGTTTAACTCATTTAGTTAGACCAGCTATATTTTTTATACTATTTATTTTGAAGTGTTTCTTTCAAACATTGTCTCATCAAAAGATTTACACCAGTTAATCTTCTCACCTTTAATCATTATCGTAATAGGGCTTTTAGAGTGCATGCGATGCTATGTCAGCAGCTTTGTTGCCTTGTAGTTTAACAGAATTGTCGAAAAGACTCGAGCTTCCCAGCCCCCAGTGATGTGTGTATAGAAGGATGCTTTCGGGAATCACTGGCCAGCTATCGTATCTGAGCTGCTCTCAGGTTTCTCAGCTACACTGAGATCTGATGTACAGTGTTGTTATTCACCTTGGGGTCAATTTTCTGTACCTGTCTATAATTACTGATAAAGAAAGTGTGTTTGTGTGTGTGCGCGCGCAGAGAGAGAGAGACCACAATTGCAGTGTGAAATTAAGAGAATGAGAAAGGGATATGTTTCAACATATGCTCAACATGAAAGGAGGCTCTGGGGAAAAAAAAGAGAAGAGACTTCAAGTGGATGGCTTCAGGCTTAACATCCCACTGATATCTTCTAATTGGTGTCTGTTTAGATGAGTCAACAAACAATGAAGCAACAAACATCTGGTAAGGATACTTTGCCACACAAATCCCTTTGACGTTGGTACAGTTTGAAATGTGCACTACAGTGTTCTAACGGAACCCAAAAAATGCACAGAAACCCAGTCAGGAAGAGAACTCATGTATGATGTAATAATTATAATGTACTATATGGGTTTTTCAAAAAAAATTTCTAACTATAATTAATAATTAATAAACAATGCCATGTTTCTAGTTCTGTTTAATGATATAGGTCACAAAATTTGGGAAAAAAAGCAAAGGGTCATGCTGGGTATGATGCCAGTCGTTTACTCACTACAGACAATTTGCAATGCTCAGCTTCAGTGCTTGTCTTTGGACTGAGGATGAAAACCAGAAAAAGTTAACCACAAGAAGAACATACTGAGCACTGTGTACCCACTCTTATAGAAAACTTTTCTATATCAAGAAATCCTGTCTTTTACAAATCCTCTGTGGCATTTATTTCCTATAAAGGTCTGATCTTATATATATAAATGTTTTTAAAAAATGATATTTATAAAGATTTTACATGTTTTGTATTTTAGTTAGTGAAATAAGTATTTGACCTCCACCAAACAAGACTTGTCAGATGTTTTTTGTAGTTGGCCCCCAGTTTTGCATACATTTCAGGAGTGAATTTGTCCCACTCTTCTTTGTATATCCTCTCTAAATGTGCTTCTTCTTGAGCCACTCCTATGTTGCCTTTACTGTGTGTTTTGGCTCATTCTAATGCTGGAATACCCAGCCACGAGTCTTTTCCAATGCCTTGGCTGAGGAAAGGATGTTCTCACCCATGATTTGATGGTACATGGCTCCGTTCGTCGTCACTTTGATTCTGTAAAGTTGTCCTGTCCACTGAGCAGCAAAACATTCCAATGAATAATGTTTCCAGCTCCATGTTTGACAGTGGCCATAGTGTTCTTAGGGGGTCATAGGCAGCATTCCTCCTCCTCCTCCTCCTCCAAACACAGTGAGTTAAATAACCTCCACAACAATTTCACCCAGTTCTCCTTTGAATCATTCATACACTGGCAGACTTCAGACAGGCCTGCACATGTGAGTTCCTGAGCCGGGGGGTCTTGGCGTAGTGTGTTACCAATTGTTTTCTTGGTGACCATGGTCTCAGCTGCCTTGAAGTTATTGACAAGATTGTCCTGTGAAACTTGTGTTATGATTACCTACCATTCTTATGATCATTACATAATTTACAGGGTAAGATCTAGCATGGAGCTCCAGACCAAGGGAGATAGACAATCGCACCTGTTGTAACCTTCTCACCAAGCTGCTGAGCTTGGTAAAGGTCTTTTAGCCCATTTAAGCCTTCTGTAAGTCTTTTACAGTCTTCACTCTTACATCCTTGGACAGCTCTTTGGCCTTGGTCATAGTGAAGAGTTTGATTGATTGGTTCTGTGGACTGGTGTCTTCTTTATACAGGAAAAGAGTGTCATTAATTTATAACTTTATAATAGTTTGATTTAATTTAATAATAATTTACCATGATAGTCATCATATTCAACTAAGGCTTTCACTGATTTGAGTTTAGGAAAGATTTAGATTTTTGTCACCACTTTTTGTGCTGCATCACTGATTTAATAATAGTCACTCTCCAGATATATAAGTCTAAATAAGCTTAAAGGACAGTGATTGTACTTGAAGGTTGATTGACAGATGTTTAGTATTCAGGGCACTGCTGCCTCAACTTTCTGTCCTTAGATTTGGTGGCTCTACACTCATGTAAAACTACTAGTGAGTCATCAGACAGAAGACAGAGGCTGAGGTGGCTCCCTCCTAACCTTCTCATTAGATTAATCTGCCATTGCTATGTTTATTGGTATAAATAAAAAGACTCATCCCTCTGATTCTTCCGGGAGGCGGTTCATCTACATCCAGTCCTGGCAGGCTTCAAGGTTAGCTTGGGTTGTGCCAAGAAAAGAGCTATGAGCTGGCAGCTGGGTGGGTGGGGAAAGTCTAAACAAATCTCCGTCCTGACAGGTGTCCTCTTTGCCAAGGTGTGTCTGGGTCTGCTAGTGAAACAGGGTACAGCAAGGTTGGGGTGTAGGTGGGGGAAGATTTGGTGCTGTGAATGAGGATGACGTGATCCTTTTTCGCCCAGCCAATAAAAGAGAGTGCCCAGCAAGACCTAGCTCTGTACGTGCTGTCAAATTCAATAAGGTACTGCTTTAATGTTTTCGTTTAATCAACCAAATTGCATTATACACAGTGGCCTGAGACAAGAGGGGAGAAAAGAGCAGAGGAGATGCAAGGAGAGGAGAGAGAGAGAGAAAAAGAGAAATGAGTAAGGAAGAAGAAAAAGTAGATATTAGAGTCAATTGAAAAAAGAAAGGGCAAAGTTAAAATGGGGGGAAAAAGAATTAAAACCTAAATAAGAAAATATAAACTTGGACAAGAAATGAGACATAAACAAATGAAAAGATGGGATAGGAAACCCAGGGTGTTTATTAAAGGCAAACTTGGAAGTTAAAGAAATGTAATACACATCTGTGTAAACCTAGTGTCTATATGAAGAAAACTTTAAAACACACACTTCAGTTTAAAACACACACTCAACACGGCCTGCACAGCACAATCGTCTACCTATACTGCATTATACATTCACCATGTTTTATTACATATATATA
>JAOTQW010000036.1:7576020-7595586 GCA_026260075.1 Sisor rabdophorus | reverse complement strand
GTCTGACACTCTTTTCACCTCCACAACATTCTTCACCAACTCCTCTTTCAGGATCAAATAAATAAGCAGTAATAGAAGAGAGAAAAGATTATCATAGTGCTGCAACATGTTTGAGTCATGGAATTTATCCACACAAGTTAGGCGTGGGTTCACAAAGATATTTAGTAGAAGATAAGATTTATAGCTCTGCTCGTCTGCATTAAAAGCAAGCAAGCAAAAGACTTGGAAAGATTGGGAAAGTTATATAAAGAGATACATTAATGTCCTAAAAAATCTTGTCAAGAAACAATGACCTGTCTGGTACTGGACTTTGACATAACAATCAACATCGAAAAAGATGAAACAATTCCTCTGTCCCGCAAACAGTGTTAAAACAATTGATCACACTTTACACTCAGCAATAACATCTGAAACTCAGAGAAGATGCAAAGTAGAGGAGAAACTAAAGGAATGACTTCAGCCACAAAGTCACTTTGACACAGCCAATGAGGAATCAGGTAACAGGATCAGGCATCATTATGTGACTTCAGGCGAGCTGGCAGGCAGCCAGGTGAGCTGGACGCACAAATGGACATTGATTTTTCAATAAGGGCCCTCCAAGCTGTCAGCCAACCACAGCACAATGATATCTTCACCCCTAGGGAGAGGACCTCTGCTGCCCAAAACCTGGGAGTGACTGGCATCCACATGCAGCCTGTGCTAAGACTTTGAACTCTGCATAACTAGCAGGTGTGGTAGAGTGTTGGCAAAAATGAGAAACCATGAGAAAGTCGTTTGTTTGTCATCCAGCAGGACACAGTCCAGTGGTTAAGTTGTAGGCACTAGCATGCTTGCATTGTTTAGAATGAGCAAGGTTACTTTATGCTCGTTTTGACAGCTCGGTCATATTTCCCCGTTCCCTGTAGGCTGGGTTATGGGCCCCCTGCTCTTGGGCCAGACACATTTAGTGCTCCCCATCCATCAGACAAGTGAAGGCCAGCGCACACATTGCCCTGGTCCTGAACTCCTTAAACCATCTACTTTTCTAAGAGGACAACAACAAACAGCAGCCATAATTTTTGGCAAACTCCTTTTTTTCTCCCCGTGAGTCATTTCCCACATACATGGCTGATAGCGCTTTTGCAAAGTTCTTGCCATGTAATTATTATTATTAGATAAATTCATATTTTAGGGTCGGCCACTAATGTGACAGTGAAAATAAAATATAAGTCCTTAAATTAACTGTTGCAAAAGAGTATACATTTTAGTTTTATATTTATTTAGAATTTAAAAACGTATTCCCAATGATTAAAATAGAGAGAGTCATCTTCTATACCCGCTTATTCCTGAACTTTACAGGGTCACGGGGGTCTGCTGGAGCCTAGAGAGAGTGTCAAATATTCTATAATCAGTCATCAAGGCTGGATAGGCCATGTGCTTTTAGGTTTCTTTGTTTCACTTGTTTCCTCTGCTTACCAACTGCTTATTATCTGGTTTAGATGTATTTAAGCATTCAGAAGATAAAGGTTTTTTAGATAGGAGTGGATGGGGCGGGGGAACCTGGTGATTTGGTATCTCCTTCCCTCTGATTGACTGAAAACACCTAAACCAGTTAATAAACAGTGGACGTAAAATCAGACATTCATTTATTAATTTATTCATTCCTCTTCTAACCTGCTTATTCCCTAACTTGTCAAGAACTATGAGATTATTAACACAAAAAATGATATTACCCAGTTGTAAAAGAAAAGCTCTGCTAGGGGTGAGACTCTGGGAAAATCGCATTTTAAAAGTTTAAAATGGTGAGCTCAGTAAAGGGAATTGTAAGATTTTTCTTAAGCAATGTATAAATCCCTTTCACATGTCTCGAGATCACATAAAAAATGAAATATCATATACTAGCCCATTTACTTTGCAAAAAGCGGTTGTGTAAATTTGACATATGTACCCTTGTGGTTTCACTGCCCCTCACTGTGCTGTAAGTGTGTCTCTCTTGTTGCTTCGTTATACCCTTTGGCTACATTACAAATAGAGTTTTATAACAAAACATAACAGGAAGCATCAATCATCAGAGTATTTGGGAATGCAGGACTTTCTTTTGTGTTTATCTTAGCCGTTTAGTGCATTCTGGATGAGAAGGGAGGAAAAGCAGACAAAATGTGTGGCACTAAACAAAGTGAAACCTTATAGTGGTGAACGGGTGTAAATCATGCACTCCTACTGACACGTCTACGTACACAGCTTCTCGTATAGGAAATGAGCAGGCTTAAGTCAACAGTCCTTCTGTTCGTAAAACTGCAAACTCGCATTAGATGTCAAGTCATAAACGAATCACCTGCAGGGTTTTGGAACTAATCGATGCTCTGACATCAGTGAAGTGCAAAGTGTAACTCGTACCTTCGACCAGTCTGGGATTTTTTTTACCACATTTTATTTAAATATGATTTGCCAAGATAAAGTAAAAGCAAGTAATCATTTTCCCCTTCTCAATACTATCCCTTCCAGTAAAATCAGGGAAATAGCCATAGCAAACCGCGGCTGGCTTTTATTGAATTTATGAATCAAATATGTAAAATTTTATGACCAACTGTTGTATTTCTTTTGCTTTATAGAGCCAATACCATACGAGTTGGATGCCAGTACTGATCTCTCCTTTTTTATGCTGTCCTAGCCTTTTGTCAAAGCTGGGCTTTATGCATAATTCATTCTGGACTGTCCCCCGAGAGCAAATAGATCAAACTAACCTACTATTTTACTGCAAATGCTATGCAACACAATCTCCAAAAGTGATCTCAACCCATCCAAAAGCAAAGATTTGAATTCAATTGGTTCCCAGTTATGAGAATGCTTTTAACTAGATCCTTGAACTGTTCCTCTTAGAATTTGCTAAGCTTTTTGATATGTCGTGTGAAGCGCCCTGCAAATGTCTGCACAGACAGTATCAGGACAGCCCAGTTCCATTTGGTTGTAGTTTCTGGATGGAGCCTATTCGCCTTGCCTTGTCCTGTTAACCACACATATCTCATACGCGTCAACCCCTAAACTGTCTAAATTCCTTCAGCAATTAAATTGTTTCTCCTGCTCCTCATCTGCTTTCTTCGTTTTCTCTTTGGCAGAAGAGGTGACCATGTTGGTCAAGTTGTCTCAAGGCTTGCGTTCCAAAGCTGCCAGAGTCAATTTGCAGACACTGCTGTGATTTCTTAAACAAAAGGAGTGGCGTCTTATTGTAAAGAGAGCGTCTGGGATTCAGTGGGTGTCAAGAATCACAAAATCTCAACAGGGCGTGCCATTGTTTCCCAAACCCCAATGCTTTTCAGGCATATCTGTCAGCCCTTTTTCCCCTGTTCTCTGCTAGGGAAGTTAGCCCACTTCATCAAAATCCTGACAGGGGAGGACATAATGAGCATGAACGGAAAATAAGAAACATTTGTGTCCTTTGAGGGATGTTGAAAAAGCCAAAAATGAGGTTTTTACACGGTATAAGTGTAAGGGATAATGCCGATATCACACATAACTCAGACTTCTGAATAGCAAAACATTGTACGCTCTGTTTTTTTTTTTTGCTTTGGCTAAAAAAGTAATTTAATTCTTAGAATCAATTATTTATTAATCTGCATAAATTAAAACAGCTCACTTAACTTTATACGATATGTGATACTGCTGCAAAAATGTATGTTAAAACGAAAGCCCAAAAGCGCAAATGTCGGTGCACAAACTGGGTGCATTCTAACATTTGTAATGAAAGTCAGAAATCGGTGTGATTGAAATAATAATAAGTTATAATGGAGTGTATAGAGCCTGTTTGGAATGACATACATAACTGAGGAACATATGGGTTGACAAAAATTCTTTGTTACAGTACCTTTGCTAAGTATGTTGTTCATTTAATGACTATGAATGGATAATGTGATTACATCATACCTGCCTACATTCAAAGTAAACTTTTACCACCTGTTGGAGAACCTAAACAACATTCCTTATTCTCAGTAGTGTACTTCCTCAAGACCCAGCATTTTTACATTCATTGTAATTTTTTATGTTACTGTTTCTCATGGGAAAGCTTTTTGGCCAAAAAAACTTCTTCACGCCCTTGCCTTAACAGTTGAGTAAATATTAAATGATGTCAGATTGGAAGCCTTAATGTAACAAAAGTGGAGAGAAAACAAACATGACTGATTTTATCTGTGAGGTATTGTGGAGCTTGTCTGGATATACAGTGTATGCATGTAGAAGCTTGTGTGTGATTGTTGAGTGAAGTGAAAACACAGGTGCTGAAAACCGCACACAAATGTTTGATACAGACCTGTGCTAAGAAAAACTTTAATTTTTACATCTCCAAAAGCATGTGCTCCAGTGATTGAAGTATTTTCTGGAAAAATATGTACTTTTCTTGAGTTTTAATATTTATATCAACACTACACTTCCTAAACAAAATCTGTACTTTTACATAACATATTCATTACAAAAAGGAATTGTTATGGGTCATTCATAAACAATTTGTTTATTTTAAATAATTATTTGTTATGAGTCAGAAACATCGAGGCATCACAGAGTTGACCCTATACTGTACAGGGAGCTATATACATATACCGGAACACCGGTATTAATCTGCCAAAAGGCGGTAGGGTGGCATAGTGGTTAGCACGGTTGCCTTACAACAAGAAGGGCTCGGGTTCAAATCCCGGGCTTGGGGTCTTTTTGTGCAGAGTTTGCATGTTCTTCCCGCATTTGTGTATGTGTGGCCCTGCGATGGATTGGCGACCCTTGTGACCCTGAGTTCGGGAATAAGCGGGTATAGATGAATGAATGAAATGAACACGATTGCTAATTTCTTACTTAATTTTAAACAAGTATAGTGACATTTTATGGTATCATGTTTATAACAAAAAATATAAAATATATAAAATATAAAAACATTGAAGTGAAATTAAAAGAAAAAGGGAGTTAGACTGGGAGGTGTGGTGGTGTGATGGTTAGCACGGTCGCCTCACAACAAGAAGGTCCTGGGTTCAAATCCTGGGCACGGGGTTTTCCTGTGCGGAGTTTGCATGTTGCATGCCCATTGGAGTGAGTGTGAGTCTGTGTGATTGTATGTGTGGCCCTGCAATGGATTGGTAACCTGCCCAACCCTATGTGCGCTGGGATCCGTTTTTTTAGACCCCTGTGACCCCAAGTTTGAGAATAAGCAAGTATAGACGATAAATGAATGAAGGGAGTTAGACTGTGTTGCCATCTTTATCTTAAGACACAGGACAGCACACATGTTGAAGAAAAAGAGTGGATCATATAAAGGGGATGCCAAAAAAGAATAAAATGTGTTAATGTAATCATAGCAAATAATATGCTTGGAAGGGTATAATAGGACTGTGTCTTTAGAGAGCCTTTATCGTACATACTGGCTTTATTCATGCTGAATTAGGTTACACTTTTGGCATCACAACCCTGGATTGTTAAATTGTCTTTTTTTTGGCTTAATTCGATTTTACATTTTATTATTATGAGTTTTTGAATTGATATTTTTATAATCACAACACCTGAGACTTGGGAAATGTGGGAAAGTGGTAGCGCAGTGGTTTGAACTGGTGTACACTGTAAGGCTAATGACACTCACCTCGGCCATCCAGAAATGACTGTAGAAACATTGCTGCAGCATGGAACATCCTGCTGGTTTGTCTGTTTAGAGAAAAACTGTCCCAGACTGAGCCTGGTTTCTCCCAAGGTTTTCCCCCTGCTCCATTTCATTATTGATTGAGCTTTGGTTCCTTGCTTTGTAGATAATAAAATTTGCCAAACTGTTCAATTCTGTAAAGCTGCTTTGACAGAATCTCTTTGGTTAAAATGCTATATAAATAAAGGTGTCTTGACTAAAGGGATCAAATATCAGAAACACTGAGCTGCCACTGCTGGGCCCTTTACTTTCAACTCCTCAGTTAAATAAAAAAAATGACACTCTAAATAAGGGCATCTGCCAGAAATGTAAATGTAAAAATAACCTTTTGAAGCATCTTACATAAAAGCCACTGTACTTTTCTTTTTTAATACTTACAATTTATTGGTTGAAATATTACAGCACATAATACCTTATTCTCTTATACTATAATACATCTAGTGGCGAGAACAATTTAAGATGAGGTTGATATCACCAGATTTGTCTAGACACTCATTCTGCTCGCAAGCTTTATTCCCACTGCTTCAGGGTGTAGCTCTAAATGTTGCTGCCTCTCTGGCTCCACATACTACTCCTGGACCACCTCATGGACATGTGGAGTCACCCCAAAACACTATTAGTCCACAATCCAATATTCTGGTAAGACTAGGACAGCTAATATTTTGGCCCCCTGCCCTGTACCACACCACCCACAGAAGGACCATGGTGACTATGTGCTTTCACACAGTCCAGCTAAATGAGCTCTTGCTGAGGTTAAAGGCAGGGGGCACTAAGGGCCTTTAACGTGGGCTATGAAAAATGGCTCTCCAACTTTAAAAAACTGCCAACACAGATACCTCTCGAAGGCTCACCCTGGGAGTACTTATAATACACTAATATTCTACACCATTGTACATTTACAATAAAATAAGCTTGGTGGAAAACTGTGTCGGTGTCCTTTAGCAGCACACTCCAGCTGGAACCTACTTTGTGGTTCTTTTTTTTACTTTAAAACGTTGGACATTTATAATCGAGATAGCATTTACTGAACATTAGCATAAGTGTTGCACATGCGCTTCTTATGGACATACCTGAAGCAGGTTTTAGAGAAGCTGTAAAACTTTAAATGTCCTCGCACAAAGGCACCAGTCCTGACAGACTGCTTCACTATGAGAAATGTACATGTCGAAGTGCATGGAGAAAACACAGCTGCAACTAAACAAAGACGCTACTGCAGAGATTCAAATATACCGTAGTCTTAATAAAATTTACAGCTAATGTTAATAGTTGTATAATTCACAACATTTGCCAGTTGCACATATGCAGATTGATCTAAATTTATCTAATTTGTTCAGCTAAAAACTTGAGGGTCTGGGGTGCTCGGGGGTCCAGGTTTGGCAGCTTAGTGGTGCCCAATGTTTCCAGCGATTTTAAGACCTAACTTCATATACTGAGAGGTAAAAAATGATTTCATCCATTATTTCATGTTTGGCAGATTACTAAGAAATGATCAGTCTTTGATTTTAATGGTAGGTTAATTCGAACAATAAGAGATGGAATAACAACAAAACCATTCTGAAAAAAACTATTTTAAAAGTTAGAAGTTGATTTTCATTTTGATAAGTGAAATAAGTAGAATTCTTTACCAAACATTCAACTTTGTGGCAAAATCCTTGTTGGCAATCAAAAAGAACAGACATTTTTTAGTTGGCCACCAGGTTTGCACACATCTCAGGAATGATTTTGTATCACTCCTGTTTACAGATCCTGAAACTAATTAAGGTTTCCAGGCTGATGTTTGGCACCCAAAAACTTGCCAGATTTTTTATGGGATTATGTCTTGAGACTGACTAGGACTCCAGGACCTTAATATGCTTCTTTGTGAGCCCACTTAATTGTTGCTCTGGCCATGTGTTTGGTGTCACTGTCATGTCCTGGATAAGGGAAGGAGGTTCTCACCCAAGATTTGATGTCCAATGTCCCCCTTATATAGTGAAGTATAATGTTTCCATCTCCAGGTTTGATGGTGGGGATGTTGCTCATAGGGTCAGCATTTCTGCAAAATCCTTGTTGGCAATCACAAAGAACAGACATTTTTTAGTTGGCCACCAGGTTTGCACACATCTTAGGAATGATTTTGTATCACTCCTGTTTACAGATCCTGAAACTAATTAAGGTTTCCAGGCTGATGTTTGGCACCCAAAAACTTGCCAGATTTTTTATGGGATTATGTCTTGAGACTGACTAGGACTCCAGGACCTTAATATGCTTCTTTGTGAGCCCACTTAATTGTTGCTCTGGCCATGTGTTTGGTGTCACTGTCATGTCCTGGATAAGGGAAGGAGGTTCTCACCCAAGATTTGATGTCCAATGTCCCCCTTATATAGTGAAGTATAATGTTTCCATCTCCAGGTTTGATGGTGGGGATGTTGCTCATAGGGTCAGCATTTCTGCTCCTCCAGACACGATGCATTAAGTTGACCCCAAAGAGCTGAATTTTGATTTGGTTCTCCTCTGAATCATTTCAGACAGGCCTGTACATATGCTTTCTTAAACAAAGGGTACTGTTGGTGGTCCCAGCTGCATTGAAATAAGTTAATAGATCCTACCATGTAGTGAATGAACACTAGATATTGTATTGAGCACCAGACCAAAGAAAGATCCAAGCAGCTAGGTGATGGCAATTAATGTACAGATACTAGTAAAACTGAACTAATTACCGTATATAAAACTACCTTGACTTAATGGTCTTAGCAGGGTGTTTTTTCTTAACACATTTTATACAAATTGAGCATTTTGTCAGATCAATTTGTCACTACGGCTAAAGGCTTAATTCCCAATGCTGCACTATACGCATGTCGTCTTGTTTTTTTCCCACCCATATCCCTAGACCTCTCTTACTAATTGTTTATGCCATGTGTCCAAAAGTGTATAAAGTTACTTAAATCAGGCATATTTGGTCATTTCAGTTGTTTACTATGAATATTTTGAATTTATTTTAGGGTTTGCACTGCTGCCATGTGATTAGCTAATGAATACAGTGGGCCCATAATAAAGCTCAAAGTGATTTTATATATTTAGCAATATTATTAACTTAAGCACAAACGTGGCAATAAATAAGATGTTCCAAATACAGACCAGTTTTTGATTTTTACTAAATGTGTTTTTTCTTCCCATCGTTTATTTCAGTGAAAATGTGTTATGTTCTAACATTTGTCTTCTGGAGATGCCAAAGGCTTTAAAGAAACACTTTTATTCACATTCGCCTGCAGTAAAAACAGAGCTTGTTGTCGTATTTTAATTTTATTGACTAGACCAAGTTTGGAACCTTTCTTTCTGTCTGTAGCTAGATGAGGTGTTGACGAGAGAGGAGTCTTGAAAAATGAAAACCCAAAAGCTTTGAAAGAACATTCTTCTCTAATATTAAACTTTCCAAGGGATAACGTTAATTAAGAATTTCTCAGCACATAACTGTTATCTAAAATTATTTCTTCATTGGAACCAAGTGGTTCAAACATGTTCCAACATGGCAAAGCCTTTGGGTACAAATCCTCTGAGTCCCATGGAGACATGGTTTGCCAAGTTGGTGAGGAAGAACTCTAGCATAGAGCCTTTAAACCCACTAAACAATTTTACGGATGACTAAAACACAGATTGCATTCCAAACTTTTCAGTCATTCATTCATCTTCTATAACCACTTATAAAGCGAAAGGCAGGGGTACACCCTAAACAAGTCACCAGTCCATTAAAGGGCCACATATAGATGAACAACCACACACACACTCACATTCACTACTATGGGCAATTTAAACTCACCAATCAACCTAATGTACATGATTTTGGATTGTGTGAGAAAACCAGAATACCCAGAGGAAACCAATGCAAGCGCGGGGAGAACATGCACAGAAAGACCCCATGCCCGAGAAGTGAACCCAGGCCTTTCTTGTTGTACGGTCACCATGCCAACCACTACGCCACCGCGCTGCCCTTCACTTGATTTAAAGTATGGATATTGGAATTTGTCTTTATTCAGCTCCAAATGTCAGTAAGTTCAGGCATTAATGCCCAATGAGTAGGTCTGAGGGGCATATACTGACTTTATTCCGTTTTTATTCCAAATGATGATGTTTAGTGGGGTTGAGGACAAAAACTTCAGTAAACATTGTTTTTTATGATGTTGGCTTTATGAGTGTTTTGTCATGCTGGGACAGCGTTTGGGCCTCTTGGCTTCAGTAAAGGGAAATAAGAATTCTATTCACACAAAGACATTCTATACAAGTGTGTGCTTTCAAATTTGTGGCAACAGGCAAAGAACCACATAAACATGAGAAGGTGAGCTGTCCTCAAACTTTTGGCCATATACTATATGAAGCATGAGAAGTGAGTTAGTCATCTGGCATATGGCATATGAATAGTATTTTGCCATTACGCTAGCAAAAAACCTACTTTTTTAAAAGTGTAATGAAACCGATGGAATCCATGTTGCGTAGTTTTTCATTATTTAGAAAAGAAGGGAGATTTTAGAGTCGGTACACTTTAATGCAAAACCAATTCAAGAGCAAAACCAGAGAACATAAGAAAATAACCATAACGCTCAGAATGTGCTTCAGACAGAACATAATGGTAGCATAGGCTAGGCTGAATAGCTAGCATACTGTAAGTAGCCTCACATGGCTATTATTCAGGACAAGGTGCCCTCATGTGCTGGGGGCAGTTGGAAACTTTACAACAAGTAAAAAGTACATGCTTAAATATATGAAAGAAATGGGAATGCCTTGGCTGTGAAGGAAAATCCCTTTATATATATTATTTTAAAATCGAACCTAAAAATATGTCGAAAAGCCAATGTTGGTTGGAATCTTTTGGAAGCAAAACAGATTGTGTGGAACATATTTGGAAGATTTTAGTGAAACAGACACACCCTCTGTATGCGTATGTTAACTATGTCCAAGTCTGTTAAAATCTGGAGGGAACATCTTACTTTAGTGGCTTTAACTGTATGCCTTTTAGGCAGTTTCAGCTAAAAAACATGTCAAAAAAAATATTACCGTGACTGGGTATTATGTGGCCTGACCATTTGGAAAGCTTGGTATAATAAAATTTTACAATATAAAAAGAGTTCATAAACCTCTCCAGGATGCAAGAATTGCATAGCTTAATTAGTCGGTGTTAAAGACAAAGCTGTAAAGTCAAGGCATCGGAGTGAAGGGGTATCAGTGAAGGGGTAGAATTCCTATAACCATTCACCGCTAAGTGAAATAAGCTATGTCTGTAATCATGGTGATGATCATTAATGCTAGCTAAACACTGAAGACATTGACGTTAAAGTCAACTGCTAAAGTATGTATCAAATGTACCAAAAATCAGGAAATTTAAGTTTAAGGTAATTTTCAAATAAATCAATAAAAAAAAATTAGATCAATGTTGTCCAATAGAGGTAAAGGGAACAAAGGAATATCAATAAAAGGCTTGGATCCTGTTATAAATTGCATACTTTCATACTTATTAGTAGGCAAAATTGTGCATATACCAGGCGAATACACTCTGAAATTACATTTATATGAATACAGCATACAGCAGTGTGAATTTAAATTTGGATAATGTTTAATTTAAATGATGCCAAACAAGCGCTACAATGAACTAAAGTACAATTTAATTTGAAGAAACAAAGTGTTTTCCTTTATGTACTGTCTTTAAGTAATTGCCAGGTCACACCTTTACGCCACTTCCACATATGAAGAGTCGTCTCCCTTGCAGCCTCATAATTTAGTAAAGTGTGCATCATATGCATTTTTCAAAAGGCGGGTGGCAGCAGTAGCAGGTCATCTGGGAACTTTTCACATACTACAAAAAGACTTTTTTAATATTAATTTTAATTTGATTAACAGTGAAACAGTTTTGTGGTGGCTTAGTGGTTAAGGTGTTGGACTGATGCCAGAAAGAGAGGGGTTCAATTCACAACCAAGCCACCACCGTGGGCCCCTGAGCAAAGCCTTTACCCTCTATTGCTCAGTTGTATAAAAGAGATTAATGTCACTCTGGGTGAGAGCGTCTTCCAAATGCTGTAAATTTAAACCTAATTGGCTTATTTTTGTGATTAATTAACAAAGCATATTTTAAGCTTATTATTACCCCTGTACTGAGTTGTGTCTGTCTGCATTCCCCCATCTCACACCACCCTTTGTTACCTTCTCGTCGAATGGCCATTTTACTGACTTTTTTATACGCTGACCCCATATTTGTTACAGTTTTCTTTAATATTGGTCAATGGAGTGTTGATAGTTTGTATAAAGATCACATGAAACTTAATAAAACAGCAAAATGGTTTTACAATACTCTCAATTTACGCATATCAATTTAACCAAGCACAGTGGCTTAGTGGTCAGGACTGTTGCCTTGCGGCAAAAAGGCCCAGGTATGATTCACAGGCCTTTCTGTGTGGGGATTGTGTGGGGATAAATTGCCTATAGTAGGGAGTGTGAGTCTGTGGCCCTAATGCACTTGTTACCTGTGCTGTTTCAAAGGGTGTACCACCAAATTAGGGATTAAGCAGGTATAAAAGGAATAAATTAAACCAACCCGAGTGTTCCTTATAATCTTATTTATTAAGTGTGCTAAAAAAATCAAATAACTTTTTATTGATAATGAAAATAAAGGCTGAATATGTCAATTAAAATTTTAACTCACACACAAACAAACAATTAAATAAATACTTTTCAGGTTTTTAACTGCCAACATGTGAAAAGTTCAAGGGGTAAATACTAAAGCACTGTAAACACCAGAATTTTTCTGGCATGCTAGAACATCATTTACCGCTTTTGCGTACAAACCGCATATGCTTTTAACTCAACCCAAAGCAACTTGTGCACTGGTTACAAAACTGAAACACAATATTTACCATGTTAAAGAAATATGTGCTGCTGTTGCCTGAGACACTTGTATCAGTGCTGCAGTCAGAAAATAATGATCTGCTAACCAAACAATTCGGATCAGTGACACTTTTCCACTGATGGATGAAGTAAGGTAGACCTAACAAAAGAGACGACCTTTACTTGATATTGGTGTGTTGTTTGGGATTTGTGGGCTAACCATGTCTCTCCAAATTCAGACATTGGCTGGTCTACTCAAGGACATTCACATGCCATTGAACCTTTCTCACTGTGTGCCTCAGCCTAACCTAAATATTAAACTATTATAAAATATTTTAATATCTATTCAAGCAAACATAGAATTTTGCATTGAATTAAAAAACAGCAGATATTTTATAAATCCACTGTATATGGCAGCACTTGAGAGTTTCAGTTTGAAGCATGCTTTTGATTAAGACCAGTACAGAGATATATAATCTGGTGTACAGTAGTCAGCCCAAAACCTGGATCCCATATTGTCTATGGTCATATGACAGAAAGAAATGTATAGCATTATAAAGAAATGCAACAATAGATGTATGAAATACAGATAATCCATTTCATGGAACTAAAACAAAGCCATATACACAGAACACAGAACTGACACCAAAGAATTAAAAACATCAAGAATTCCAAAACAAAAATCATTTAAGGAATAATTTGATCAGTGACAGTACAATAATATTCAGACTTACATAATGGAATGTGTTTTGAGTTATAAAATATAACTGGTATATATCCAGATATTTTTACTGCTTTCACATATTTAATCTGCCTTAAGATGTATTATCCGTTATACATACTTTATACATATAGTTAATTGGTTTTCATTAGTGTCTTGGTCCACACTTAAGCCACAAACCCCGTTAACAACCTGATAACAGAAATAGAATATAATAAAATATGATAATCAGATATTTAATTTACTTGCATTTTTATATTTAGGACATTCCATATGTCTCAATAATAAGTCTAAGAGTATCAGTATTTTTTTTTTTCGTGCATGAAAACAACAAGCTTTCCATTTTTATTTGTGTAGTTCTTTTTTTTGCCAGGGCTATAAACACTAGCCACAGCATATTCACTGTTTGATCTTTTTGTAACTAAAAACATGTGATGAAAGTGACTTGGAGAGGCACATTATACTACTTAGACAGAACACTATATTTGACTATAAAAGTGCAGGACAAATGCCAACATGTTCACAAAATTATGAAAAAAAAATAACCCTAAATGAAAATGTCTCCAGGTTACGCATGTAACCATGGCTGCCAAAGGGAATGAGACATTTTGAAATGTTTTGGGAATGTCCTTTTATAATCTTTGTCCTTAAGCACATGTGTAAGCCAATAATCTATAATCAAAAGGCATTATTTCATGAACAGCTGATGTCTTTGACTGGAAACTAATGCTATATAAACAAGAACAGCAGCATAGATTTGTAGCTGTTTCCAGGTTGTGAAATCAGATGAAAAATGTATGTCTTCCCAAAATCACAGCAAGTTCTTATTATGCGAACCTCAACATACTTGGCCACAGAGAAACCCTGATACTAGTGTGTATCTGAAGTATGGTCTCAACAATCTTGGTCTAGAGACCTGTTCCTAGGATCTGTTGCAGTTTCTATCCTAGTCCCTAAAGTTTGAAGGCGTTCAGCTCCCCCACTGATTTTCTATGTGATTACGGTATTGGGACTGGCTAGACCACTCAATTATTCCCGGAGACCCGGGAATCAAACTCACAACTTTCTTGCTGTGAGGTGAATGCACATGTTTTTGGGAGGAAAATGGAAGGAAACCGGAGTACCCGGAGGCAAACTCTGCACAGATAGACCCTGTGCCCGGGATTCGAACCCAGGACCTTCTTGTTGTGAGGCGGCTATGCTAACCACTGCACCACCGCATCGCCTTGTAAAACTTTTTGATTTTTAAAATATTTTAGTATAGTTTAGAATAGCTTAAAACATCAGATTTTTACACAAATCCTAAAAAAACACATCCAAGAAGTATATTTTTGTCTAATTTAGATTTATATATAAAATATATAGAAATATAGCAGGAGGATGCAAAATTACATTCTGGGGAATGTATGGGTGTCTTCTAGTTACTCCAGATTTCTGGGGAAACACAGAGGGACATACTGCGTTACTATGGAAAGCCAAGCTTTAAGACAAGCAATGTGAAAAATGTCAGTGCTTGATCTGTCAGAGGTGAAAAATGGCAGGGCCGTCTCCAAGACGTTTAGGGGTTATAAAGCCAAGCTCATAAATCTCTTCTGATTACATCCCATGCTGAGCCAGGGGTAAGTGGTCAGTCCTAACACAGTACACATGTAACTGGGATGGGCTTCCTGAGCGTAGCAAGGCCTCGTGTGCTTCTCATTCCCATACTAAAGGGCGCCAAAGGGTTGTGATCTCCCTGTCCAAGAAATGCTTTGGCACTTACATTCCCCTCAGAACAGGTCCAACATATTTATATGGAGCTCATGCCACAGGGAACATACAAGTGTTAGGGATTTCTACATGCATTTGACATACATGTATTTTCGAATCGCTCTTTAATTTTAATTTAACAGTAAAGAAAAAAATCTAGTCAATGCGAGGGATTTCTTTTTTTTTTTAAAGCACCAGCTAATCAACAGTGGAGCTAAAATATACCTTCAGTAGCTATTGTATGCTAGTTACTTCAAAAGTTGTATTGTGGTAGTACTGTAGAGTTTATTATACCGAAACACCGAAAGACCCTGTGCCCGGGATTCAAATCCAGGACCTTCTTGCTGTGAGGCGACCGTGCTAACCACTACACCACCGCGCTGCTCTATTGTAGTAAAATAAATAAATGATTAGTTAATTACTATAGTACATTTACTACAATTCGGTCATACGGTATGTGTGATAACTTTTACAGCACAGATCAGTGTATCACTGCAATGCACAAAAAAAAATCTAATTCTAAAATTTTTTATTGCTCAGTTTTGTTGAAAAATGCTGCACTGTTTGACTTTATAGATCTGCCATTTTTAGTGGGAATCTGACCTTTTGTTACACTTTTCCCCATTATCAACTGTTTCCTATATATAAAACGATATAAAAAAATATTAATTATTAGTTCAGGGTGGAGTGGTCGCATAGTGGTTAGCACAGTCGACTCGCACAAAGAATGTCAGGAGTTCGATTCCTGGGCAAGGGGGTACTCCAATTTCCTCCAACATTCCAGAAACATGTACTTTAAGTTAAGGGGTGATTCAAAATTGGCCATGGGAGTGAGTCTAATGTGTGTGTGTGTGTGGTTGTTCCATTTATATGTGGCCCTGCAATGTACTTCTGGCCTGTCCAGGGTGTACTTATGCCTTTCGCCCTATTTGCGCTGAGATAGGCTTCAGCAGACACCTGTGTTTGGGAATAATCAGGAATAAAGGATGATGAATAAATTATCAGCTTACTGGAGTAAAAGTATGGTGTATGCATACCCTACATATGCCCTAACCAAGAGTAAATACCAGTGGGAAGGGGGTAATTTGGTGTCTGAGCTTTTAATGAGGACTTACCCGACTAATACATCTTAACACACACCTTAACCACTATCGTCATAGTTATAGAAACCATCAATACTATACGCAATATAATGTGGTGGGAAATGACAGACAGAGACATTTTTATTAAAGGCCACCTGCTTGAGTGAGTTTACTCTGATTTCCTCCCACTGTCCAAATATATTTACTTTAGGCTGATTGGAGATTCTAAATCCTCTATTCTTAAACCCCTTCTGCCTTTCCCCCTTTCAAAGCTGGCTAGGATATGTTCTTGCAGTCCAAGTAACACCGAATTAGGGTGTAAGCGGGTATCAAAGATGAGTGAATGAATGCTGACATTATTTTGTAAGGCGAATTAAAAATCTGATCAAACATTTCCAAACAGTGACATTACTAATGCAAATCCTGGGCAGATTAGATTGACATGGTAGATTAATTAGATAAAAAAAATGTAACATCCACATCCACATACTGGAAGCAGCCAAAAGAAAAGCTAGGAAATTAAGAAAATACACTGTTCTGAATAAAATTTTAACAATTTCATGGAACAAATTTTGGAATTTAGGTTGTAAATGTAAGCCAGCCTCATGGCCCTGACTGCAGGGTATCACTATAACAAGCTAAATCTTTTAGTAAATACTGCATGATACTTTATCCTGTTCTTCAGGTGTACCATGTACACACTTGTTAACATTCCAGCACACAATCGATCAACTGTCAGGTTTAAGTAGGTAGGAATCTAAAAAAACCGTATAAACAAGTGTATAATGGTGGATTTAGTAGTGAGTTTATAAGTTTCAAATAAGTATTTTTATTTTCTCCAGCCTTTGATGGGTAATATATATATGGGGGGTGTAAATGATGATATGGAGGAGCAGTGACCCCGGAAATGAGAATAAGCGGGTAAAAAGATGAATGAATTAATACATTTTGTAATAAACTTTGTCAAAATATTTATATTTATTTTGTGTGAGTGAGTTAAATGACAAAGTGAGTTAAATGAAATTTATAATAAGAGCAAACGGTGGTGCAGTGGTTAGCACGGTCGCCTTACAATAACAAGGTCCTGGGTTCGATTCCCAAGCAAGGAATCTTTGCAGAGTTAGCATGTTTCTTTCCGCGCTTGCATGGGTTTACTCCAGGTTCTCCGGTCTCCTCCAACAGTCCAAAAACAGCTACATTAAGTTGATTGGTAAATCAACTAATGACCTTTCCAGGGTGTACCCTATGTGTGCTAGGATAGGCTCCAGCAGAACCCAGTGAGTTAGGTAATAAGCTGGTATAAGGATGAATGATTGAATATTTAGATAACTGATGATTTTAAGATTATTGATGATACATCAGATTACATTGCTCCCACAGTCCAAAGACATGTGCATTAGGTTGATTGGTGACTCTAAATTTCATGTAGGAGTGAATGTGAGTGTGTGTGGTTGTCTATGTGTGGCTCTGCAATGGACTGGTGATTTATCCAGGGTGAACCCCTGCCTCTTGCCCTACTGTGCACTGAGATAGGCTCCAGCAGACCCCATGACCCAGAGTCCGGGAATAAGCAGGTATAGAAGATTAATGAATGAATGACTAAATAAATATGTCTCTTTCTTGCTTATGTTATGTAAAGCTGCTTTGAAATGACATCCATTGTTTAAGGCAATATATAAATAAACCTAAATTAAAATTGAATATTAGAAATACATTTGGGCAAATTAGAATCACCAATCAACCTAATGCACATGTTTTTGCACTGTGGAAGGAAACCAGAGTACCTGGAGGAAACCCACACAAGCACAGGGAGAACATGCAAACTCCGCACAGTAAGACCATGTGCCCGGGATTCGAACCCAGGATATTCTTGTGCCACCGTGCTGCCTTTGTTCCTAGAACAGACTACTGAAAACTTCAAAAACATGACCAGGCGTAGTGGTTAGCACGGTCACCTCACAACAAGGGTCTTTCTGTGCAGAGTTTGCATGTTCTGCGCTTTCGTGGATTTTCTCCAGTTACTCCGGTTTCCTCCCAAAGTTCAAAAACATGTACATTAGGTCGATTGGTGTCTTTAAAATGCCCATAGGAGTAAATGTGAAGGGCGTGGTGCTTTGTCTATGTGCCCTGCAATGGACTGGCAACCTGTCCAGGGTGTACCCCTGCCTTTCGCCCTATGTGCGCTGGGATAGGCTCCAGCAGAAACCCATGATCCAGAGTTAGGGAATAAACAGGTATAGAAGAAGAATGATTGAATGAATGAAATAAACAAGTGAAAGGTTTGCAGCTGATTTTTATTTTAAACACACTTTATAGACTTGATCTTTCTTTTTGAAATATTACAGTGTCTACCCACTATTAATCTTACTCAGCTGTGGATTTTTGTATAGGAAAACCATTCAAAACTTTGTGTCCAAAAACTCAAGAGAGAGAATAAACAAGAGAGGGGGGCATGCCTAGCTTAAATAGTATTAAGCCTAGCTAAAGGAATAATTGTGACAGTAATTTATCCAGTTAGCCACATGTTGCTGATGATTGTGGAGGAAGACAGAGACTCGTTGGAACCTATCTCGATTACCTTGCCTTTCTGTGGTCACCACCATTTCTTTCTCACCACAAACAGATGGTAGCCACTGCAGCCTGCCAACTATTAAGCCACAGTGTGTTCTCTGCACCAACGTTCTAACATTAATCTGTTGAATTCACATCTCCACGGAAAGTGTGTCTGCCTGCCTGCCTGTCTGCTCTTTTTTTACCTGCAGCTATGATGAGAAAGATGATAAACAGGATAATTAAACACCAGGCGACGTGGTGGCGTGGTGGTTAGCACAGTCGCCTGTGCCACAACAAGAAAGTCCTGGGTTTGAATCCCGGGGTCTTTCTGTGTGGAGTTTGCATGTTCTCCCCGTGCTTGCATGTTTTTTTCCCCACAATCCAGATTCATGTGCATTAGGTTGATTGGTGATTCTAAAATTGTGGTTGTGTGTGTGTGTGTGGCCCTGCGATGGACTGGCGACCTGTCCAGGGTGTACCCCCTGCCTTTTGCCCTGTGTGTGCTTGGATAGGCTCCAGCAGACCCCTGTGACTCCAGGTTTGGTAATAAGCGGGTATAGAAGATGAATGAATGAAAAAGAACCAATTGAAGTCCAATATATGAATTTAAATAAAGATAAATAAAGCATAACATACCTATTAGGGCAGCACGGTGGCTTAGCAGTTAGCACTGTTGCCTTACAGCAAGAAGGCCTGAGTTTGATTCCTGGGCAGGGGTCTTTCTGTGTGGAGTTTACATGTTCTCTCTGGATACTTTGGTTTCCTCCCACAGTCTAAAACATGTATGTTGAATAAGGAATATAAATTGACCATTAGAGTGAGGTGTGTGTGGCCCTGTGTTAGAGCTTGGATGGCTCCAGCGAGACCAAAATTAGGAAACAGGTATAGAAGATCATTTATTTATTTATTAATTCATTCATTCATTCATTCATCTTCTATACCTGCTTATTCCCAAACTCGGGGTC
>JAOTQW010000036.1:7554451-7575920 GCA_026260075.1 Sisor rabdophorus | reverse complement strand
ATCAACCTAATGCACATGTTTTTGGACTGTGGGAGGAAACCGGAATACCCGGAGGCAAGCGCGGGGAGAACATGAAAGTCCAAGAACAAATCCAGGACCTTCTTGTTTTGAGGCGACCGTGCTAACCATTTCGACACCGCGCCGCCCCTATAGAAGATCAATAAATGAACAAATAAATGAATGAAGGAATGAATGTTACAAATCTTCAATATAATTGACTGCAGATTTATATAAGGTCCTAAAATTTTACTTTTTCTTCTTTTTAAAGAGAGGCACGCAAAAACTATGAGCTCCGAGAGTGACCGCACTGTCACCCTGAAAGCTGTATGCCCTACAGATGTGCAAAAGAATTTGCCTTTGGGAACAAGTTTAAGCCGGACAAAGACAAAATGAGCTAAAGTTGTTTAGATCATATCTTTAAGGTCTTTTTAACCCTTTCCGCAACTCTCAATTATCATTTTGGTTTTAATGATCAGAGCTCAATTACCTTGAGTTTGTGTGGAATGGCTGAAACTCTTTCATGAGGAAATCTCAACAGCCTACTGGTAAAGCAAACCATGCATGTCCACAGTTATCTTCAGAACATGTGGAGGCCATCAATAATGGGGTTGTTAGTTTAAATGCTAAAAGTAAATGCATGCATGGACACACACACACACATAATTAACATAATGTTTCTATATAATATTAACATACATATACATAAGACTTGCTGGGAAAATTGCTCTCACACTCTAGATTTAAAATATATTCTATAATCTCACAGATGCTTCAGTGAACCAGATTATTTTAAGAGTTTATTTTCACCAATTTTTATACATCTAAGAAAACTAAGCTGACAAATAGATTAAAAAATTAAATCCCAAGATGGAGGATGGGCTTCCCTGTAAGGTTTTGTCACTGGTTCTGGATACAAAATTGATACACGGCGTGCACCAGGCCCAGGGTTGCACCAACATATCAAAATGGGTGGAGAAAATAATCAGCTATACGTAAGATATTGGGTGGCGTGGTGGTGCATTGGTTAGCTCGGTCGCCTCACAACAAGAAGGTCTTGAGTTCGAATCCCGGGCACGGAATCTTTCTGTGCTGAGTTTGGATTTTCTCTCTGCGCTTGCAAATATTTCCTCCGGGTACTTTGGTTTCCTCTCACAGTCCAAAAACAAGTGCATTAGGTTGATTAATGACTCTTAATCGCCCATGGGAGTGAGTGTGAGTGTGTGTTGTTGTGTGTGTGTGGACTGGCGACCTGTTCAGGGTGCACCCCCTGCCTTTCGCTCTATGTGCGCTGGGATAGGCTCCAGCAGACCCCGTCACCCCGGGTTCAGGAATAAGCGGGTATAGAAGTGAGATGAAATGAATGAAAGTGAGATTTTGTAAAAACTTTTCAAAATTTATGCTCAACAACAAGTTTCTAGTACTTTACAGCTGAAAATTGATCAACACTGAAAAATTTAATTAAATCGTTTGTGTAGTAAGAAGATCTGTTCAAGAGAACAAGTACTCAAGGGGCATTTTTACATCCTGTGTTGGTGTCTTGGTGGTTAGCACTGTCACATTACAGCAAGAAGGTCCCAGGTTCGATTCCTGGGCAGGGGCCATTCTAAGATGAGTTTGCATGTTCTTATTGTGCTTACATGAGCTTACTTCGGGTACTCCAGGTTTCCTCACACAGGCTAAAATCAGTTTCTTTGGTAGGCCGAGAAAGGTGTATGAGTATGAAGTCGCCATGAATATAGCCTGGGTTTTTTGCACCTTTTGCACCATGGTTTATTTAGACAGAAATATACAGAAGGCAAAGATGAATACAGCGTAAAGTAGAGCACAGTAGAGTCACAGTTGTTGTAAGGGGACCATGCTTTCCACCACGTCATCGCGCCACCCTGTTGTAAACATATTTGACGCAATTTTTGTAACTCATTAGAGGGTGAAAACAGGACAACAGCAGCATGTTGTAGACCTTATCTGAATGTCAAAATGAGGCAAAGAGGTACTGCGCTACACATTTGGTTTCAGTTTCTATTGGGTCTTAAACAGAGATGTGCACAATGTCAGTTTTATAGGTCTAATACCCCTTACCATGTTTTGGCAGTTTTATATAGTGAAAGTAAAGAGAAGGAAAAGTTTCTGTCTGTATTGTCCTTACACATTATGTTATCATAAATACACCTCTTTATTCTTTCTTTTTCTTTTTCCCTTTTTTTTGTCTGTGTCTCTGCCAAGCAATACATCCCTTCAAGCTCTCAGCATTCCTGATCCATGCTTTTTATCTTGTATGAATGTCAGTTGGTAAAGGAGGCAATTGGAGCTAAACCTGTGGTCAGTGTAGAACTTCACTGATTTATCAGCTGCCTAAAGCTTCCAGACAAAGTTTTGTTTGGATGTGGATGTATGCAGGACATTATTAATAATCACACACTCCACTGTCACCCAGATGAGTGTGATCAGGGATTTTCTTTCTTGCCACCATTTATCCAATAAATATGAATCTAAAGTTTTTAAATTCAGATTCTCTTTTTAGTTTTGAGACAATGTCTATTGTTATAAGCGCCTTTATGTATGTAAATACACACAAAGCAAACTAATGTTTAAAAATATGATGTAATAGACCCATTCTCTGTTTAAGTGTATGTTTTAAACTTCACCTTAGTGATTACAGCCAAAAAGTTTTGGATTTTTTATTCATTCATTCATCTTTTATAACTGCTTATTTCCTAACTCTGGGTCACAGGGGTCTGCTGGAGCCTATTCCAGCATGCATAGGACATTTCATCACAAGGCCACACATTGATGAACAACCACACACACTCACACTCACACTGGCTCCTACAGGCAATATAGAGTCACCAATCAACCTAATGTACATGCTTTTAGACTGTGGGAGGAAACCGGATTCAACCCACACAGACATGCACACTAAGGTTTTCCTTACCTGTGAGTCTTCCATGCAGATCACATGTGGACAACCTCTGTAGAAAGCTGAGCCTTCATTCTAACTGGCTGTGGTAGCTCAAATGGTTAGGGCTTTGGTTTGTTGATTGACGGATTAGGGTTCAAGCCCCACCTCTTTCAGATTCCCACTGCTTTTGCAAAGCTCTTGACCTTCTCTGCTCCATGGGTAGTGTATCATAGCTGACCCTGCCCAACTTCCTAAGCTAGAGTATGCAACGTAAAAAAATTGCACTGTGCAGCAATGTATATAATGACAGAAAGAATTACTACTATTTGTGTTGGCAAAATTTTCCTGCTGGTCCTTGTTGTCAAACGGGGATTGGGGGTTTTATTGCATTTCTGGCCAGCATACTAATAGTTGTATTTAAGAGTTTCCTAGGCTTTTGGACCATGCATTGATGTTCATATTTCTCTCTGACTGCTATGTAGTTAAATAGCATTACAGGCAGTGGACGCTAGAAGAAACACCTTTCCTAACCTTCCCCTATGTGAGCATCAATTAGAATGCATTACATTTACATTTACAGCTTTTGGCAGACATTCTCATCCACAGCAGCTTACATTTATCTCTTTTCTTTTTACAACTGAGCAATTAGAGGTTAAGTGCCTTGTTCAGGGGCCCAGCAGTGGCAGCTTTACAATACCTTAACCACTGCACTACCACTTTTTATTCATTCATCTTCTATATCCACTTATTCCCTAAGACAGGGTCACAGGGGCATGCTGGAGCCTTTCCTAGCACAGATAGGGTGAAGGGCAGGTGCACACCTTGCCCGCTACCATTTTGATTATTCTCATTCAGCTGCCTAAAAGTGTCATTGTTTGTGGAGTCCACACCTTTTACATTTTTTTATTGTTCTTGTTTTAAATAATCGAATAAGATTTGTATTAAGTGTTACACAGATCTCTGCAGAAGCGGTGTTAACTTCTTTTTATGTAAGGAAAAATGAAATGTGTTCAGGGGCAGCACGGTGGCGTAGTGGTTAGCACAGTCGCCTCACAACAAGAAGGTCCCGGATTCAATTCCCTGGCAAGGGAATTTTCTGTGCAAAGTTTGTTCTCCCCACACAGGTTTCCTCCAGGCACTTCGGTTTCCTCCCACAGTCCGAAAACATGTACATTAGGTTGACTGATGATTCTAAATTGCCCCTAGATGTGAGTGTATGAATGTGGATGGATTGGCGATCTGCCCTGGGTGTATCCAGCCCTGTGACCCAGAATTAGGGAATAATCGGGTATAAAAGAAATGAATGAATAAAAATGTGTTCAGGCAAACCACGTAATTGTAGAAAAGGTATGCAAAGCATTTGTTTAAAAGTCTAATTAAAGCCATAGAGCCTTACCATAGATCTGAAGGCTGGGCAAGCGGTTTCCCAATATTGAATCAATCATGTTCTTACCATTAACACTCACCCAGGAAACTCAATCAAGTTCATCCTTACATTTTGCCTGCGGTTTTTGGCTTTATGAAGACGAGCTGCTGGTGCATGGTGATGGTTAGGAAAAAGGACTTTGTAGTTTAACTATAATGGTGGACATCGTAACAGTTGTTCACTTTTACTCATCGTATGGAAATAGTTTTTAAAGCAAGTTAACACAAGGCATTGTTTATTAATGAGAAATGCACTACATTCGGGGGTGGCGTAGTGGTTAGCCTCACGGCATTAGGAAATAAGCGGGTATAGAAGATGAATGAATAAATGAATGTACCACACTCTCAGCCTAAATAAGCATTTTGCAGACTCCAACACTTTATTAAATGTGAATGTTGTCCTATGGAACAAACCATTCACATGGCTTATTAAACTTTAACTCACCACCATATCCAGTATGCTGGAGTAACAACACATGCGTTACACTGCTAAGGTAAGGAAAATAAATCCAAGGTCTTTCCCAGAGAACTGACTTTTCCTAAAATAATTCAAAAGCAGCTCCAAAAAATAATTCAATTATAGGTCTGGAATAATCTTACACAGTAGTAAATATGCTATGGTATTGCGTAAATGCCTGGGCAGTTCTGTAAATGAGGGGTAAACTCACAACACAAGATTCTAGTCAAAAGCATCTGGGCTGGTTTTCTGGGTTCTTGGAAGGTCACTGCTTTTAAGAACAAAGCGATCCAGGAAATTTCATTTAACTTTAAAAAAAAAAGCCTAAAAGTATTTTTGTTTATCAGATTATTTTTTTCTTTTTTTTTTAAGAAAATGAACCTTAATGTGTTAAACAAAAAAGTAAACCATATGAGCACTTACGAGCAAATCAAGTGCCTCATATTAACATACTTATCCCCATCTTTGATCCAAATCTGACCATGTGCCATCACTAAGTCTCTTTTAAAAACACTAGTTGTGATTTATTTATTAGGAAGAAACAGTTATTTAATTTTTTTACTCTATTCCATGAAGCAGAAAAAGTAAAACAACCAAACAACCAGTAAACAAAGTGTGTTCACTCCAGTGTTGGAAAGAGGTGCATGCTTTCATCAGATCTTTATTATGGATCCTCTTGGTGAAAATCCTTTTGGAGCATGGTGACACGCTCACACACTTCCCAGTTTCTCTTTAGAAGCTAGTCAGTGTGGTGATGACATATGGAGCACCAGTGATTAATATTGCTGTTGAGTCATCCACTGGAGTGAAACTGCAGGGGTTTGAATAGTGTAATGCGAAGCAGACATCCAATCTGTTCTACCAGTTTAGAATCACCTGCTTTCCATGAATACATGCCAGGAAATCCAGCCCAAGATACAATCCAGGCCACTAAATGACTAATAATAACTGGTACTAGCTCAAGCAAACATACTTACAGAGGATTACTACATTATCAATTGTTTAAATAAAAACAAGCCTGTTTGCTCAGTTAAGCGAAAAAAGAACTAAGACAGTATCAATTACTATTAACCTACCCTAATTCTACCTATTCATATTTACACTGCACACCTTAGATTTACATCAATGTGACAAAAATATTTGAAAATTGCTTTCTCAGCATTCAACAGTTTTTCTACCAAATCTCTGCTCTTTTAATAATTTTATGATGTTGGTATAAGGTTAAAAAAGTGAATTGTATGAATACACTTTATAGCCATAAATGTGAACACATGACCATCAATTCCATATGTAGCCCTTTCAAAATAAAGTTGAAGGCACATGACTGTCTACAATGTTTTTGTATGCTGTAAAATGATGATGTTTTTTGACAGGGACTTAAATAGTGTAGAGTAGCAAAGCGTCAAGTCTATATTAATGTCATGCGCTTGGAATCAAATGTTAAGGAAACACATACCACTGTTATGGTTAGATGTTCACATACTTTTATTACGTTGGACTCAAACGCTGGGTTAAATTTTTAACTTAACCTTTTCTCAGTGGTTGTTGTAACAGTCTATAGTTGCAACATGGCCATTCATTTTGGCACGGTCAATAAGAAATCCATTTCTTCCTCTGAAATATGCTCTCACCCCTGACAACAGATGGCACTATTGTGTTAACTTAAGCCAGGTTTCCACGTTTAGAAGATATCATTCACACATCAGTCATTGACATGTTCTTTTGCACACAACACAATCACGGTATTCACGGTCCTTTACAAGAGACACAATTTACTTCCTCATCCCTCAGTTGCAAAAGAGGCAGGATCAACATGTAAATCATATTGTCTCTTAAGTCAAACATCCTTAATGGTTTTACAAAAGGCACACTTCATCTCAGTGGTTCATGTAAAAATAACCGCTCCGTCAGTCTCTGGGCTTTCATTGGCTTGGGTAGGACGGAATGTGGAGTTAAACGCAGACACATCCGCTGACCAAAGTATTAAATCTGACGTGTATATGGGTTTCACCGCTGCTACTTTGGGCATTCGACCCCTTTACAACAACTCTGGCTTGCTGCGTGACAAAAAATGAGAAGCCATAAAGTCAACGCTCAACTTTTCCACCAGACGGGATGTAAAAATTACGAGACAATTGCTGTGACTTAAACAAAACAAGAGATGGAAGTAGCAGCTGACCTTGCATGGGTGAGAAAAAAAGACCCTCATTTAGCCTCAATGTGATTCAGCAATTACAAACCAAACCAATGTGGTAGGAAACCAGACCTGCTTTCCAGCATCACTGACTCTTAAGAGAGAAAGCGCTGGTTTCGTGTACAAGATGTATCCTAGTTTAAAGGGGCAGCACTTTAGAGCTTTTCAATGTCCAGAAATTTTAGTCAGATGATCAATCTGTAGGAATAGGTAATCACCATCCTGACCTAACCCAACACCTGTACAGTGCCTGTGGGTTACTCCATAGCCTTAGCCACTGAGCCTCTATAAAAATAGTAGTGTAGTAGTAGTAAGGTGAGGCAAATTATGATAATGTTATTTATTATGATAATCAACATGATAATGTAATTATTATACTTCTCATTACCATCATTATCACAGTGGTCTGAGGGTGGTCTGATGTAAAAAAAAATCTAAACAGGGAGCACTGTGTTTACGCTTCTAACTGCTGCTACCTCATTATGTGGAAAGATGAAATGATGATCTGCCAAGCAGGAAGCAGCTGGTCAAATCAAGAAACCTGGCCAAGCAAGCCCTTAAAAGAAAAAAGAAATGAAATATGTGATACATGCCTCACCAGTCAAGTCTTAGACAGAACTTAAAATAGAAACTTGAGACTTGCGGATGTTGTTTAAACAGTTTTTAATTAGAACAGGTGTTAAAAAATAAACGGATTAAATAATGTAATAAAAACACACTAATGCATTTTGATTCTAACCACTACCTGCTCTTCTAATCAAAATCAATCACTCTTTTCACATAAGCCCACCTGATTTTTTTATTAATCATTCATATGTTCTGTAAAAAAACATATACCTGCATACCACCTGTGCAAAACATATTACTCCTTTCCTGACCTTGTAGCCGCCTTAGGTTTCTTTATGACCGACAAATTTATAAAAGAAAAAATGTCCTTGAAGGTAAGACTTTGGGAGCCAAAAAGACAAACAACAGAGTAGGAGAATATGATTGCAGGATCGGCCAGGGTGGTCTGCTCCGTGCTGCTTTGTGGGTGGTGCTGGGTTACGATGTACAGGGAGAACTTCCGTGCTGTTGTGGTGACCGAGGCTAGGAAGGAAAGAGTTGGGGCTTAAGACATGGTGATCTGCATGGACTCCAACATCTCCTCTACTGCCTTCATCGAGCATTTGTTCTCCTTCTTCCCACGTCCAGCGAGCTGAGAGACAGGAGAAGGGAAACGAGGGTAGGGTAGTTGACAAAGAAAGTGTTGAAAAAAGGACATCGCCCAAGGTACATTACAAATCACGGTTTAAAACAAACTCTGTGCTTTAATTGATTCGACAGGGAAGAGTGATCAGCTTACAAGTAGGTTATGTTCATGACAAGTATTTATAAACATTTCATATCTCACTTTACATTCTGCATCCAATTTTTCAAAGATGAATGATGCATGAAATAAATTTAGTTAACTGCAGCCATAAACTTGCAGTATGGATTTGAACAGCGCCACATGTTTAGTGCCAGTCCTCTGACCCCTGTGGATTTTGCTCTGGCGTGGTTTAATTAAGTCTCAGAGGTCAGCCTTTCTCTCTTCTTTTGCCCTACATAGTGAACAATGAATGAAGGGAACAAATCTTAATGAGTCAGACGCTTATTGGTCTATGCTTGGTGCCCAAACATGCCACCTCGTACATACACAATTTCTCCATCCCATATGACTCACCCAAGAAACCCAAAGTACTCCTCTGCTCTATTACGAAAGCATGAAAATGACCAGTTTAGCCACGCCACAATCTTCCACATCCCTCCACCCAGCCATACGACAGACCCATATAAATTAGGCCAAAGGCCCTGCACTCAATTTCCCCTCATTAGCGTTATTGGGAACCAAACAGAGGACATGTGCCCATTGCTTAGCTCAGCTTTCTCTCCAACTGAGGTGCGTGTTTGTGTGTGTTCCAGCTGTGGGTGTGCTGGCACTAGCCAAGGAGAGGAGCATATAGTCAGAGTGAACTCACTGGGTAAACAGTGCGAGAAACAGACAGAGCATGGCTAAGCACACTGAAATGCTGTTTCTGGATGGACACATGCATTTCTCTGCGTCCTCACTGATAACTCATTAGCCCCAGAGGAACAGAGTTCTCCTCCCCACAGTTCCTCATCACACAAACGGACTGTGAAAAATGGTAGATAACCAGGCTGTTGTGTGACAATGACACTTGCATTTGACACAAAAAACAAAACAAAACAAAAAAAGGTGTCCAAGTCAAGAGTAACTAGTCAAACACTGTAAAATGTAACATACCTTTAAAAAGATTTTCATCAGTGTTATGGTGACATGCTGAGTCCGATTTGGACACTGAGATTTAAAATCTGTTGGTAATCTTCTTAAGACATAAGAATAATATGTATTTGCACATGGTTTGAAAGATGTCAAGTAAAATTTGTCCAGCAGAATAACCTTAAATAACATGTATTCCAGTGTAACTTAGATGTTGATTACTACTGCACTACGAAAATGTTTTGTGCTATTGTGACTTTACATTACCAGCAAACCCCAGCCGGATTATAAGGTAGTGCTTTAGGTGTTGGTCTACTGTTCATAAGGTTATCATCAGGATCACCAAGTTGCCATTGCTAGGTAGTTTTCAAAATGAGCGCATCTGCTTAATGCTGTAAAATGTACAGGTAATAAACAGCCAATAGCTTTGATCACCGAATAGCTTTAAACTAAATGTGCATTCAGTGAATTTGTTTAGCACATCTTGGTGTAAACAGCAGAAAACAAGAATATGTAGCTTTCAGTAGCTCACGTTTTCATTCATTCATTCCCTAACTGTGGTCTGCTGGAGCCAGGGGTCCATACCCTGGACAAGTTGCTAGTCCATCACAGGGCCACACTACACAAACACTACACACTACACACACTCCTAAGGGCAATTTAGATTCAACAATCAACTTAATGGACATGTTTTTGGAATGTGGGAGGAAACAGGAGTATCTGGAGGAAACCCGCACAAGCACAGGGAGAACAAGCAAACTCTGCACAGAAGAAAACCCATACCCGGGATTCAAACCCAGAACCTTCTTGTTACGAGGCGCCACCGCGCCGCCCCGCTCACGTTGGTATTCTATCTATTTGTATTTTTATTAAGCTCTCATTTGGTTCTCAACCTATTTTGGACGAATGCCTCTTAAGTCAAGTTGAAACCCGTTCACTGCCCCACACATACAAACTGGATGTTTTCTGTCTTGAAGGCCACCATTTAATCAGACCACCATTTATGAGTGACACATATTGCATAAATGGAATAGAAAACAGGAGAAAAAATTATTAACAGCATTAAATATTGCACAAATGTCATACAAGTTACTATCACATTTCCAGTGCTACAACGTTGTCTCAAGAGCCACTGGAGGGCGCTACCACCCCCATTGAGAATCTTAATTTTAAACTGAAAAATATTACGTTTATAACCCTGATTTTGTTAGTCTACAATATTAAACTAAATCTATTACACTGCTACAGCCTTAACTCCACTTTTCCTTTTATGTTGTGCAGGAATACGGAATATGCTCTGTGCTGTTTTGTTTATGGCAAATCTTTCTTAAATAGCACAATTTTTCTTAACAAAACACTAAATGCAAATTCAAATATAACTCATCATTAAACAGGAATTTGCAAACTCTACACAGAAAGGCCTATTAGTACTTTATAATTAAATTATTCATTTTTTCAATTTATTTTATTTTATTTTTTTAACACTTTTTGGAATGTAGATTTGGCATGGAGTGAAATGTTTATTACATGCAAATAAATACATTAAGGCCCAATTTAAACGATCACATCTACTTCTGGTTCATATAGCCATTTTATATAAAGCCATAGATTACTTTTAATGAAAAGCCAATGACCTGACAGAACTGGTAGTAAAACTATTTAACAACAGTCATCATGTTTTGCAAGCTCTAAATCTGATCAATGCACTGAAAAAGCAAAGCGATTTATTTCACATAAGCAGTCTTGTCACAACAATTTTTGATCAACCTCCAAGCAAATGTGGTCTCTGTTACTAGTATGTAATTTTCCCAACCCTCCCATCACATAAAGGTAGGCTGTCCTGGAAACCTTTTGACATCACCACGCCTTAGAACATCCATCAAGCCGACAGAGACTACATGTGATGTCATTTACTCCTTTTTCAAAGAGACATCAAAGCCTGACAGACAATCTTTCTCCTTAAAAGAGGGTAAAAGCGAGGCACAGCTCAGCTCTCTAAGTGCAAAATGTCATACAGAGAGTATAACGCACCTAACTGTACGCTGCAAGCAATATGAGGTGCATTTGGATTCTTCTGAAGTGTAATTGCGCTATGCAATATCCGAAACTGGTGCACTGCATTTGAGTTAGTATGTAATTTTCCACTATTAAAATAAGTAAGTTTGATAGAGGGTGGAATAAATACAATTTGTATGTACTACATACGCATTGTTGAAATTGTCATAGTATGATAACGTTTACTTGAATAATTAACAAATGCAACTTAACCACAATGTTTTTTTTTAAACTCCTTAAAGCAACCAATAAACTTGTAAAGTGCTGCAGTTTTTTTTTTTTATACAAATCGTCCCTCCTGTAGGCGCATGGGAAAGTAAATTGTCCATCGTATCTTCACTTTAGAATTAATTTGCCGCTCATACTCAGTTTACCATACTATATAGTATACAAGTATGATTTCTGATAGAGCCCTAGACTCATTTTTTTAACAATAGTAGAACAATAATTAAATGAGGTTCTTTTTTAATATTCTGGCATGAATAATTAAGTATTTTTCCACCCTAATATTACTGTCTGAGGCATGTCGGCTTTAAATATGCTTTCTGTCTAAAAACAGTTATGGTTATGCTTGTTATACATGTAGATTAACTCCTCTTAGAGCAAGGAATTCATTTAGTAGAAAAAAAAATTCCCAGGCTGACAAGGCTTCACCCAGAAATACAACACCCTAAACTGGTGCATTTTTCTTCAAATCCAGGTTTCCCCATAAAATTTACCCAAATAATTCGATTTTTAAATTTTTATTTACATTGCATTGAAACGGAGACTGAAAAAAAGAAGTAGAAAAGTGCCAGCTATTTTTAGTGATGAAATTCTACCTGCCCACCACTGACTGTATTATGCGACAGGAAATTATGGGATTGATGATACTTTTGGAAAATGGAAAGAACTAACTGGAGGGAAGGAATGAGTTTTATGGCCATAGAAAACTAGGGCTTAACCCACATCAGTGTAATGGTAAACGATTGTGATCCATCACATCACCCTTCTTTAATGTCTTGTACTTACACTGTCTAATGGGTTCCTAGTCTTGTAAAGGAATAGTTAGATATCCCTGAAGAGACTAACATAACGCTGAAACTCTGACTAACAGCATAAAAAGGGGTTGGAGATATTACCAGGACTCTTCTAAACACAGGCGGTACAGTTAAAGTGTGTGTGGGCTGAACACCCCCCCCAACTTTATTACACATTTAATTGTCAAAGACTAAGTTAAGTAATGTATAGTGCCCTAATGGCAGTTACTATTCCTATTAAATGTACATTTGTGCTCCCTGTGCCGTGGCAACAGCATAAACCATTTCAGTGATACCATCTGAGCAGCGCTTCAGTTTTTCCTTTCCCAGTATTCTTCTCCTCACTGTTATTTACTGATGGTAGTGGTGCATATTTTCCTCTTACCGGCTCCTGACACCAAAAATATGGCACAGGCTGGTATGATTCATACCCAGGGGAATCGATAGCAATGCGTTAACAAACATAGAACAGCTGTGTAACGAAATGCTGGGCCATGTGGGCTTAAGTCAATACATTAGCTGAGCCCGCCCTGGGCAAGAGGTGCAGAGAGTGAACCTAGTATGTAGGCAGGGCTGAGAGAACTACATGTCTTACCTGATAAGCTCTGTTGATCTGAGAGGCAGCCCAGGCAGCATACTTGACATTGTCCTTTTTTACTTTTGCACTCACTTTAGGGCTACTGGCGATGTGACTTGCAGACTAAAGGGAAACAAAATAATATTTTTACAAACTTTACTAGTCAACATTTCAGTGAATCAAAACCTTTTATTAAAAGTTGTCCTTATACCAAACAAATACTCATTCTTGTCTTAGGACAAATGTACTTAAACTTTTACATAAACTTTTTTGATCTATTTGTTGAAATGTTGACTACTGTAAAATAAACGCATGCATCACATGAGAAGACAAATTGCTCAGCTAAAAACACAGCAAATCACGTAAAGCCTTAAAGCTAAAAAATACGTTTTTTTCTATGTTCAGCATAGACTTTCTAGATACTAAAATAAAGTCCTCTCAATGGATAAGCTGAAATTGTGGGTTAACAAAACAGTAACAAAAATCTTATTGTAGTAGTGTAGCACCAATTTCACCCTAAAATGTCACCTTTACACTTAATTAAAAATATTTTGGGCCATGATGGCTCAAATGGCGAAAAATGCAAAGTTATTGATCAGAAGACAAGACCCCATCTCCGCCAAGTCTGACGCTGTTGGGTCCTTGAGCAAGAACCTTCCAAGGTGAGATATTTAAATAGAAAAATAAAATACTACTGCATGCCTGTTACTAATATAAGGTACAACAATCTACATACTACAACAATGTGGGGTACTGGGACTATCAAAGTATGTGTATGGCAGCCAGCTGGAAATTTAATATATGGCAAGTGCCAATCGCAGGGGCACGTGTTAAAAGCAAATCAAAGTGGTGTGACTGCCCAAGCCATGTCTGGACTCCTGCAACAGTCGTGTGTTTGTGTATGTGTGGGCATGAGAACAGGGAAACAGTGTACGCCTGTGTGTGGTACCCCATGTCCTCTGCTTTCCTTCTACTCCCAGCTGGCTATTTGTGTTCAGATGTCAGGAGTCACTTACAAATGATGCATTGGTGTTAATGGACAACTTCCTGTTCAAATAAATACGCAGATGAAAGGCTTATTTAATGCAGATAGCAGCTGGTGTACGTTAGACAGGACGACGGCCGGCTCTCTTCTATTGTTTCATCACCGAGAGTTTATTTATCCTCGTCATAAACATAAAAAAATGCCATAAAATCTGTAATGCTACATTTCAGACAGGAGGCTGATCTGGGCTTTTCCGAGGCAGGGAACAAGGTCCGAGTCAACAATAACTGGTACTTTCTGCTCTGATCTTTTTACAAAACCCCCAAGTGCTAGAAGGAGAAGAGAAGGTGTTTGTTTTTTTGAAGCTTTGGCTCAAGTTGTGACTCACCATATAGAGACCAAACAAGGCCCTCATGTTTCTATTGTTCAACTTGAGTGCCTGCGCAAAATACTTCCTGGCCAGCTCCAGGTTCTCAGCACCTCCTTGAGTGTATTTTACCTAGAAGAGAAAATGCAGTACTGAGATGCATTCATAAGACAACTACAGTGCAAAAGGTCACATACATATACATACTGACAAACAAGTGAGAGGATAAAACAAGCTGTTGGTTACGGTACCTCTGCATACTGCTCACAGTACAGGTGATTGTGTGGGTTGGTCATCATCAGCTCCTCCAGACAAAAAGCTGCTTTGGCATACCTAGTATAACAAAAGGCAACAAGCAGGAAGAAAAATAATAAGGCATGGACGTCTGTATACTGGTATAGCATAGCTGCTGGAGCAGAGCAGGATTTAGCCTTGCTGACAGCAAGAAAATGTCTCTGCCCAAGGTTTTCCTTTTATCAGCTTTTATAAGGACTGATGGAAAAGTGTGTGCGAACATCCATATGGTGAAATGATGGATGTAGCTTTGCATTAGCAATGGCAATTCTGGTCTATTTTCCCCATCTCATATGTTCTTGGAAACTGATGAGGTGAAAGGAGAGAGAGTGTGAGATCTACCACATTTCTGGGCAAATAGTATCAATCTGTCTGCCTTTTCCCTCCAGGCTTAAAGCTCCGTCTTGAGGTCACTGCTGAGCAGCGGCACGCTGTGTCACTTTCAGATGAGATCACTTTTTTTTTGCGCTAGCTGCTGAGCTATAAACTCCAGGCTAATCTGCAACCACTTCACATCTTACAGACACTTTCCCTTCCATGGGCCCAATCAGACAGGAATATGGAATCCTCACACGCACTGACACAGACTTTCCAACGGTTTCTTCTAACAAATAATCAAATAATTTTACTCCACTGTGGAGTAATGCTCCACAGAGACTATCAGGATAAACCCACAAAGCACAAACAGCAATCAAAGCAGACTGGTCTAAAACCTGCAGATGCAACAGTAGTCTCTGGAGTCCTGAGTGACTTCAGCTACTCTACAAAAAAATCATCTATTTTAATACCACTTTCCAAATTTTCTAGATGCATCGGTTTATCAAAAGAGTTACATTAAATCAGGCACTGATAAGGTACAGTCAGAAATCATCTACTTGGCTCTTTTTGGGATACATATTAAAGTACGGAGAAAAATAATCATAGACATGTTTTTTTAAGTATTTAAAAGAAGGAACATAAGTACAAAAATAATATAAAATCATTTTGATCTGGTATCTACCTAAAAAAAGTAAAAGCAAAAACAAAAGCATTTATTTGAAGTTTCTCAAATTCTTTGTTCAATTAAAATGCCTTTGCTGTGAGCCACCGCGGTTACACTCTTGCATCCAAGTGATTTTTTTTTCTTAACTAATAGGAACTGACTGTATATTTTTTGGAGGCGATTACCAAAAACATTTGTCTTAATACTGCCTGGTTTATTTAACAGCCACCCAAGATGCAGCTAAAATCTCTGGATAAAAAGAAAAAAATAAATGTCGTTATATGCAATGATGAATTAATGCAAACTTGGACAAATCGAACGCAGTACAAATCTGTCGAGAGCACAACTGGATACCCAAATGTTTCAAGATGCCAGCTAAATAATTCCACCTCATTAATTTAGATTATATATATAATTTTACACTATATAGTATGTAAAACAAATAGTATGTTAAAAATCCACGCAAAATACAGCGCATGAAAAGCTCCCTGATGACGTACTAACTCTGCCAAAATGTTGACCATACGAAGGACACTTTACTACCCAATAAGCTTGCAGGAGAGACAACTTGTCTCTTGCCAGAACAAAGCAGTGGCTTTAAAGTACATTAGCCAACCCTCAACTTGCACTGCTGTGTTGTCACGACATATGAGACAATATTAGCATGGCAGATCATACTACCTGTAACCATGTTATTACCTGTACCAGACTTTTATACTACCTATAACCATATTTAATTTCAGGTACATTTTTAAGATAAAAGCAACGTAATATAAAAAAACAAAAAAACAAAAAAAGACAGAGATGGTCGTTTACGCCTTTATCCCTTAACAATAACCAACTATTGCAATGTTTCGTACACTTATATCCAGTATGTATTACATGTATATATATGTAATACATATATATCCAGTATGTATACATGTGTATATACATATGACACTTCCCTGGTTGGTCTTTAAGGTCTATTGGGCCAAATTATCTTTATTCCTTTATTCTGTAGAATTGTTTAAATAAAACACTATTTTTGAACTAGTTCTTAATTAACAATAAGATCTCTCATGGCTGTAAATTTTACTGTTAAGCACTTTATGACTCCTCCTTGTCTGTACACAGTACTAAATAAACAAATTATATTTACTATATTGTTTTTTTATGGCCATGAAGTACATCCTAACTTTAATGTAGTTAAAAATTGGTAACCATAAAAACAAAGGCACCTAAACTAACAGGAACCAGCACCTCGATTAATTTGGTTTAATACCCAAACATCATGACTAAGAAACTTGCACAGCCAAGATTATGAACACAAAATTAATTAACAAGTTAGGCCAAAATTTGGAACATGATATTATTTCTGTTTGTAAAATATACTGTGAAATTTGTTATTAGCGTGGGGTTCAAGAAAAGTCCTTTAATGGAGATAGCAGCAACCTTGCTTCCTCTCAGGATATGAACAGTCTATATGATACTCTAAATTATGTTTGAAAGACATCAAAGATGATAGGAGGGGGCAGACAGCGTGTGTGTGCGTGTGTTTGTGTGTGAGTGAAAGAGAGAGAGAAACTGAGGGGTAACAAAGAAGTGGGGAACATGGTATTTGGAAGGTTGCAGGCTGCTTGCAATTACCACTTCCTTTCCATAAAGACTTTCAGATGTGTTCCTGCCATGGCCCAGGCTGCAGAAAAGTGATGGGAGGGAGGGGGAAAGGAGGAGAAGCAATCGACACATGCTACAGATCTTAACATCCTTCACCTGAGTTCCAGTGTCAGAGATGCCAATTCTACCCCACATGACTAAGACGCAAATGATAACGCTAGCGAGCCAAGCACTTAGGGGATTCATTAAAGTGGGTTAATTCCAGCAACGTTAAATTCACATTTACAGCATTTGGCAGAGGCCCTTAACCCCAGCTACTACACAAGTGCTTTATAGATTTCAGCATACACAAACCCTCATGCTGGTACTAATTGTTTAGCATTTAAAAAATTACTATCCAGTTAAAACGCTTTTAGAAATGATGTAAAACAAAGTATAATTTAAGAAAAAAATAGTGCTCATACCTAAATCATTACTTGCTATGACATGGTATAGTAATTTAGAAGAACAGCTGAATAAGATTTCGATTTTCAAACGAGAAGCTGCCAAATAAACATAAAGGTTGCTCGATATAAGCAAGGCGGCACTAAAGAGATACAAGGAAAGTTGGATTCTAATTGTCTTAGTCCATCAGATCTTAACTTTCTTACTCAATACATGCGACACCACACCTTCTCCTGGGAATCTCACCCTGCATGCGCTCCCTTCTTCTGGGAATCTCACCCTGCATGCACTCCCTTCTTCTCTCCCGCCTTCCCTCCCAACAGCATGAAACAGAAAGTTGATAATGTACTGTTTGCAAGAAGAGGAGTGGCACCGGAAAAAAATAGTCACCAGTCGGTGACCTAAAAGAAAGAAAAACCAGGAATAGACAGGGGGTTGTCAGTATGAATGGTATGATATTAGAAAAGTTGGACTAAGTGAGACAGTAATCCTCTCACCCCTGGAATTCCTCTGACCACCACAGCAATAAAGCTCTTGCACAAAAACACAAGCAAGATAATGATACAACCCCCTCACCAGGCTCCTGCATTCCTAGAGTCTACACTATCCAACCACGGTGACCATCGCTCCCACACACACACCCACAAAGTAAAAAAAACAATTAAACAGGGATCTAGACGAAGCAATGAAAAAAACCAAATGTTTATCTCTGGCAGATACACAAACCCCTGGCAACTAAGATATCAGTAAATGGGTTATCTTAAGAGTATGACACAAGGCTTAGGAAACAAATCTATTAAAGCCGTACTCCATGTGGCAAACAGATCCCAAGCTCAACGTAGGCCTCCGACAGAATCTGACAATTTTCTGGATTTCCCTCAGGGTGTATATGGCATGTTGTCTAAAAGATTCACTCAGGCAGACAGCTGAGCTTTGAATCTTCAAGTCTTACACAGAGGATGTTGCTTAGATGTTTATCACAAAACAGCTTCCAGATACAAAATGAATTTACATCTAAACAATCTGGCGAGAGGAGGGTTTAGTTCTGAAGTTCTACAATTTCATTAACAGCTTTAGTGAGCCTGAACAGTGTGAAAGAACAATAGAATAAGCCCTGTTTTCATATGTTAAAATGACTGCCAAACACAGCGACCAGAAAAGGAAAGATTGATTGTCATTACTCATGCTCGTTGATGTAGAGTTCTGACAGCTCATGCCATGCTTCCTGGTCTCCCACAAACCTGCAAGACAAAGTGACAGTTAGGTTTATTCAGACAAAGGCAGGGTTAGGGAAGGGCTCAGGGGCCAGTTCAATCAAAAGGCAAAGCCCCTTTTAATTAAAAAGCGGAGGGGAAGGGGAAGGTCCCAAATCCGCTTGTAAAACACTCACTGCTCTAGATATTCATTGAGCGCCCGGATGGCCTCGTTGCTTTTGCCTTGCGCACGCAGGATGGAGATCTTGCGCTTCCTTGCTGCCTGTGTGAAAACATCAACATAGGATTAGCACTGAAAAGCTTCAAATGGTTGCTCAAAAACAGAAAAAGAATGTAAGATCAGATGTGTAAATGATCACAGTACTCTAGGAATGACCTGCTGGAATTTCACCTTTTTGGCTAGGCTACATTTCACTTTTATTTCCAGAGATTGAATAAACATCAGCAAAATGTTTTGTAAAGTACTGCAGCTTTACAAAAAGCCTTCTTAACGTACTTTATTGATGACAACGACGCCCCAGATTACAGACCTTAAAGACTTTATTGGAGAAGATCAGACTCTGACATCATGAGCCTGCTACTTAGTGGTGAACATTTAGCCAGACCAGATAAGTGGTGACTCATCATGCTTAAGTGGAGAAATTAATATATTAATCTAAAGCTCAGGCCAGCACGAACTCACTAGCTCCCTTAGGCTTAGCTCGCATCAGCCCCAGATCACGTTCACGTTCTTTTTCTCCCACTTTTTTTTTTTATTTAACCTTCTGCCGAATAAGACTCATCAATCTAAATCATGTGTTACAAATGCTTCTGTAACTTTTCCAGAAGTTCTTTTTTTATATGGACAAGTGCAGCTTTAACTATAAAAGTGTGCAGTTATGCCACATAGATTATTTATGGACTGGCATTTGATAGAGTGGCTCTTCCGTACTCCCACACTGCAGACCAAACCCTGCTGCGCAGGCCATGAGTCACATCTGAGCGGCCGTAAATCTGAAACTGTTCCGAAACCATTGCCACTCTAAATCCACTTATCCATCACACAGGAAGGGCACAGCCACCAGCTCTGCAGAGAGCACCAGGTCGAGCCGTCGTGCTGACACACACGCACACTTCAAAAGAACTTTGCATGGTGCCTCAAACCCAAACTGAAACCCAATACCTAATTAGGCCATCAAAAAACAGGCAGCAGCAGGTAATCTATATGGAACTGTGACATTATGTTAGTACAACCAAATCTGTGGGTTCCTGTTAATGTTGGCAGTGCATGATGTTAGTTTTAATGAACTGTAAATATTTATACAGAAGCAAAAAAAAAAATTTGACCACTGTGCTGTAATTTACCATCTTCCTTCCAGGAGGATTGAGGCCGACAGGGACATGTAATAACATGCTGAACACATCCATCTTCCAGGGTTAACAATTTCAAGAAGGTTGCCCGTGTCATTGTCAGCACTCATTTTAAATTAGCACTTGAAAGCCATCACACTGAGGGGACAGGTTTTTATAGCTGCACTCCTGCTTCTAGAGGCTCCCAGACTGGACCTTCATCTTCTGCTACAAATGACAAATACAAATACTACTAGAAAATAAATGACTCAGATTTGGAAGATCCTTTCTTCTAGCTCGCTCTCTTGCTTATTGAATAATTATTCAAACCTACTTTAACTGTCCACCCTAACTAGCCTACAAACTCTAATGTTGCAGTCAGTGAGTATTAAGAAAAAGTCCGTGCTGCTTTCAGCACATAAAACTGCTGTCATGTGCATAACCAAATTGTGTTTTTTCAATTCAATCAAATATTTTGATAAATAATAATGTATAGGTATGCTACATAGTGGTAACCACCCCCTTCCCGCCCATACACACACATCAATGTAATACATTGAAAAGATATAATAATATATAATTTATTTGTTTTAATGACCACACATGATTGGACAAAGTATCCAGGTGTCGGTCAGTGAAAACCCTAAATTTTAGCTTTTAAACGATTGATAATTCTACAAAACTGTTTATTTAATATAATGAAAATTTTCTTGAGCTTGTATGTTTTGTCAAGCAATAAAAATCATAATTAACGTTTGGGGATATTGACAGTGGAATTTGTGGTTGTAAACTGTACAAATAATATATGGGGGGAAAAAGGAAAGTTGACAGAATGTCCAAAAATGGTGGCAGAAAGATCATGGCCCTACATGTTAAGGAGACTTACTTGTGAAAAGTAACTGTTTTTTTTTTTCTAAGTTTTTGGTCTTAAGTAACCGTAATCTCCTGCCAGAGCAGAATGCTTTAAAAATATTGTGTCCAGGGCAAAGTCTTAACTGCCTGATCCAGGTTATTTTAAATGTACAATTTCCAGTCTGGTTTTAAAAAGGTCTTATTCAACAGCAATTTGTTTATGGAATATTTTTTAGGTACAACTTAAACAGAAGAAATTTTGTGCGAAATGGACCTGTTAAATTCTCCTAGGCAAATGCTAGATGTTGGAAGAACTCTCTCTGTAAGTATAACGGTTTACAGTTGCATTCCACAGGTTATTGTACTAGGTCTTTCTTCGTGATTGAATAAAACAGTTATAAAACTGTTTCTAAGAGTAATATGTTCATACAGGTCTTGCACTGGTCCTGTGTTCGAATCCCGTGCAGAGTTTGCATGTTCTCCCCGCGCTTGCGTGGGTTTCCTCCGGGTACTC
>JAOTQW010000036.1:7544181-7554351 GCA_026260075.1 Sisor rabdophorus | reverse complement strand
CTTCCGCCCTATGTGCGCTGGGATAGGCTCCAGCAGACCCCCGTGACCCTGGATTAAAGTGAAAGATGGTTTATCCTTAATGTAATCTAAGCTTTTGTCAACTAATCCAAGTGTAATTTAAGGGGGAGTGGGGTGGGAGATATTTAAATAGTCCAAACTGTTAGGCATGTTATAAATAATCAATTATCTAATAGATTTATACATAATTTAAGACCGATTAAGAGAAAAATCTAGTTTAACGGTACATGCTACAGCTTTCAGTTTTATTTACGTTTTGCATGTTGTTTATGGATTACAGAATTATCCAGAACAATTATGGATAATTACAAAATAAATCGAGAGAAGTTTCAGGTCAAGGGGATAGTGCACACTGTTAGCAGCTTGGGTGGGTATCATTTGAAATAGAAGGAGTACTGAGTAAGGAATAGTATTATGTGAGAGATAAGATGTAGATCTGAATTAAAATGTTCCGTTTATTTTTAGAGTAGTAAAAGCTCATATATAGCTCATACAAAGTAAAAGCTCAATAAACAATAAAAGCAACTGGTACACAGGAGCAAAGGAGAATTTTCTAGGTACTGGAACACAACAAAGGATGGAAGGGATAAGCGCATAGTTCTGACATATTTTTGACACCGCTATGGCACAGAAGGCTTGAACAATTTTTTGTTGATTCAACAATTTTGGTTAATGGGTACCACATCTATTCCCTAGCCTGTAATTAGAACAGCTCAGTTTCCAATCTCAGCTCTGCATATTGGGATGTCTCACAAGCCATTGCTGTAGTCGCCAATTTTCCGCCATTTCTTTGGATCATCTTTTCCCGGCTCACATTCCCTCATAAAAAATAATAATTAAAAGAAATTATAAAAATAAATTTGGACATCATAAATTATGTCTAGATGAATATATCCTAAATAATTGATGACAGGTAGTCCAGATAATATCATCTATTCCCATCCCATTCCCAGCTGTCTAACTGCAAGCCAGAGTTTTGGATTGTGGGAGAAAAATCTCTCATTATCTGGGTGGACAGCACAGCAGTGGTTTGTTCCATTCTCTGCCCTCAGGTTTGAGAACACCGACACTAATGGGAGGTGGCTGGTGTTTAAAAATCAGGACGAAATGCTGATTCCATCTCAAAAACTCTGGGCTGGACCTTAATATGTCAGGAAAATCAACAGTGCACCTGCCTATTACCAAAATGTTTCCACAAGTTGGCTATTTTACCCAGCCTACAACTGAACACAAATGACCCCTTTTACCTTCTATGATGCCAATAAAAAAGCAGGGCCGTAACCACAAAAAAAAAAAAATACAAATTAATACAACAAAAAGTTCTCATATCTGACTGATTCAAAAGTCAATTATATTTGCCTAAAAGCAACTGGCATCTACTCGTATTCTAACTATAGCTTGCATCTGTGTACATTTAATGTTACAAATACAAGCATCAGAAATTAATACTAATTGTGGGCAGTATTACCTTAAAATAGGTAAAAAACTACATTTAAATCAGATTTTAATATCCCACATTTCTAACACATTTCTAATGGCTAAATAACATACAAAAAAATGTGTAAAATATAAAACTGTATTTGTAAAAGAATGTGAAAATCACTAATATATAATTTGGTTTGTTTGAGAAACTCATGGGGAAAAAAATTATCGCAATAAAGAAGCAAGGCCCTCTGGCAAACCATTTTGCAAGCCCTGGTGATGGCCACTTATTTACATGTCACGGTCTACACAAAAGGAAAAAAAAAATTACAAATGACTAAACTGGGGTAGTGATGTATATACAGTCATTAAGACAGTAAAGTCTTTTTGTAAAGAGTTCAAAATTAAATTCAAGAAACAAAGAGGAGACATTGAGGCTATAATTGCTGAACACATCATTCGACTTTAAAAAAAACACACGTCAAAACCAATAACGAAACAAATATTTAAAATGTTGCGAATTCTCATCTTCACACCACCCTGCAATTATTGGTCACATCAGCAGTGTTTTATAGAGTATGCAGTTGTGCTCATAAGTTCACATACCGTGGCAACATTTATGAGTTTCTGGCTATTTTTCAGAAAATATGACTGATGACAAAAAACACCTTTTTGGTCTTTGGCTGAAGCCATTTATTATCAAACAACTGTGTTTACTCTTTTTAAGTCATAAGACAACAGAAAGTACCCAAATGACCCTAATCAAAAGTTTACATACCCCAGTTCTTAATACTTGTATTAAACTCTTTAACATTGATAACAGCTTGAAGTTTTTGTGGTAGTTGTGGATGAGGATGTTAAATCATCTCAGATAGTAAAGCCTCCTGTTCCTCTTAATTCTTGGACTGTATTGCATTAATTGGTCATTTGGGATCTCCCCATAGTGGCTCAATGATATTGAGGTCAGGAGACCGAGATGGCCACTCCGGCACCTTTAAATTTATTCTTCTGTAGCCAATGACCGGTCGACTTGGCCTTGTGATTTGGATCATCGTCATGGTGCAATGTCCAAGTATGTCCCTTGTGCAGATTTCAAGCTGATGAGTGCAAATGTTCCAAATTTACAAGTTTTTAATGGTTGCAGCCAAAAAGTTACATTTTGGTCACGTCACTTTAAATGCTTTTGTGCCAGAAGGTTTGAGGCTTGTCTATGCTGTTTGGCATATTAATAGTGGGAATGTTCATCTTAAAACAGCCAAAACACACGTTTTCAGAGTCACCTGAAGTTATCTGTGGGGTTTTTTTGCATGCTGAACAATTCCTGGCAGTTGTGGCTGAAATTTTAGTTGGTCTACCTGACCACGGTTTGGTTTCAATAAAACTCCATATTTTCCACTTTCTAATGAGGCCATAAACTCATTGACCTTTCTCTCTCTCACACACACACACATTTCTGTCCATCATCCAAACCAATTTCTGTCCATTACCCAAATGAGGGCGGGTTCTCGGTCAGTTTCTTCCTATTACTTTTTTACTTACTACTCTACTGATTTTATTATGTTTGCATATGTAAAGCTGCATTGAGACATTTACCATTGAGAACACGTGCTATACAAATAAAAGTAAATAGATTATTTAAAAAGAGTACAAAAAGATTTGACAAAGGGCTTCAGCCAACCACTAACCATGAGTGAAACAAAAGTTGATTTTATTATTCATATTTATAGAAAAATAGCCAAGAAATCTTACATTCTGCAAAAAAAAAGTTAATACAACTGTATTAACTTAATTTTGGCTTGTATACAGCAGGGTTAATTTGTAATTATCTGGGTCACTGTTACAATAATACAAAAAATTATGCAGTAAACCTGCAGCTTCGTGCTCAGAGACATTTTGAACAACGCCCACTACCTTATCAGGGGGTTGCACAACATTTCAGTAAAGTCCAAACAACCAGACACATTTGCCAGCATAGTTATTTAGTGTATGGTTGTGCATGTGTATGCGCATTTTTATTTGATTAGAAAACGTCTCAGATTTTTAGTTTAGCAGGTCTGATGTTTAGCAGGTCTCTCTTAAACTTACTGGTCCAGATAATTAGACTGATTGTGCAATTTTCTCCAAATACCCAAATGAATATAATATATTTTGGGCTGTAATATTTTGTTCTTTCTATTTATACTCAAGGTTTTGAACTGCTTTTTTAAGTCACTTAAAAAAAATAGTTCTCACTATATAAACTAATTTTACACTAATTAATCTAAAATCAGAAAAAGACATAACTACAGTAATGCTCTTAAATATGGACACACTGTTTAGACAGAATGGTATGTCCGCACAGGGTTTGATTAGTAAATATGATTAAGTAATGCACATTACCTCATGCATTCAACTTAAACATGTGAACTTATTTTGGCAAATCAGGTTTTCTTAGGAAAATCATTTGGTTTATGCCTAGAGTATGAGAAGGGTCAATAAAAAAATGTGAAAATTATTCTTTGGATTGAACCGTTTTGACATTTTGCTTTATTTTGTTTGTTTAACGTGTATGCAATATAATCATAGGACTCGGAGCAGAGTCTCAATTGACTAGCCTGAAAAACAAACTAAAAGGCTTTCTTGCTTTAATTGGAGAAGGAGTGATGGGGTATCTTGGCCAAAAGAAGCAGATATTAAAGTAAATACTAACTGTAATGATGATATGAATTCAAATTGGGGCCTAAGTGAGTTAGATGATGACTTGAGGCATTTTTCAGACAAGGATGATTTGAAGAACCCTTCTTGAGTAGTTATATGAACAAGATTTTCTCAACATGATAGTTATAATTTATACGAGAGGTTTCTTGGGAGTAACATTTTGGATGATTTAAAGGAGAGTTCATCGATTAAGATTGGAATGATTTGAGAGCGAGTTTATCGATTACGTTTGGGACGAATATAAGGCAAGTTTATCGATTAAGATGGGAACATTTTTGTCCAGATTAACGTCCTAAAAGATGGGAATTGTGGTGAAAAGTAAGATGGGATGGCAACAAATGAATTACTGAGTGAGAGGTACGAGTAAATTTGATGTCACCCGGTATGGCGCAACCGGGGGCCCACCCTGGAGCCCGGACTTACCCCACGGGTTCAGGACGGGCTCAGCTCGAAGGAGTAAAGTGGGGTCAATCTCCTGTTGGCCCATCACCTGCAGGAGGAACCGTAAGGGGTTGGTGCTTTGTGGATTGGGCAGAAGTCGAAGGCAGGGGCCTCTGCGACCCGATGACCGGACACGGCAGGAGGTTGAGAGGTACCGACTAGATATAGTTGGGCTCACCTCCACGCGTAGTTTGGGTAACTCAACTTCGAGAGAGGCTGGACTCTCCACTACTCTGGTGTTGCCTGCGGGGAGAGGGGCCAGTGTCTGCTCCACGCCTCAGGAGATGGAAACCTGTACACTACTACTGGTGATAATGTGGGACGGTGGAAGGAGTACTCCAAGGATCTCCTTAATAACATCAATAACACCACAAACACGTCTTCCATTGGGGGAGTGGAGGCTGGGGGCTCGGAGGTGGACTTATCAATCACTCCGGCTAAATCACTAAGGCAGTTAGGAAGCTCCTTGGTGGCAGGTCACAAGGGGTGGATAAGATCTGTTCTGAGTGCCCTAAGTCTCTGGATGTTGTGAAGCTGTCTTGGCTGACATGCCTCAGCAGCATGGAAGAAGTCTCTGCTTGGAATGCCCCCCACGCAACCCGGTTCCGGATAAGTGGAAGAAGATGGATGGATGAAAGTTCAGTAGGATAATTGTATCATGTTTCTTTAGCAGACTTCGCTGTAGTTACAGCATTTATTTATTTAATTTATAAAGCCCATGTGCTTGTGAAATATAATAACAGCAGGTATGCTTTTGGGGGCTTGACAGACTAACAAAGCTTGGGCATATTTTCTGTGAATTATTCAAATAGTAAAAATAAATAGATGATGCCAGCATTTGACTAGTAATGAACTTCATGCAGACACTAATATGCGATTTGATAATCAACCAATTACATAAGTGAAGTTTCCTCAATTGCAACCAAAAATAAATAAAACTATAATACAAAAAATTAAAAAACAAACAAACAAAAAAAAACACTCCAGATACGGTACGTTGCTGATGATATTGGTAACCTGGAAACCAACAGCAAATAGAGAAAGGCAAGCATAATGAAGCGGAAACGGATTAATAGTCGTGTGTTTTAATGTTTGCTATATCTGCATTTATTTGCAGCAACCAAAAAGCAAGCATAAGGAGACAAAACTCAAAATGGTAAATAACCAATAAATGTCTGAGCGGTGCACCTTTTCCCTTCTGAAAAAAACCCTTAAACAAAAGTAAAAACTTTTTTGAAAATTTTTCCAGTTCCATCAATCGTTTCTTTCAAAAAGCTTAACAACACAGGGGAATACAAACATAGCAATAGTTAGTTTATCAGTTATGACACTACAACACAAGCAAAAATAATAAGCTTGAGATAACATGGCAGTTTATATTATATGACCCGGCTTAATGGATGTGTGGGGTTCTCTCTCTCTATATATATATATATATATATATATATATGAAAAACACTGGATAAGAAAGTGTGTTTATGTGGGGTAGAAGAGGACAAAGGAAAGCTCAATCAAAATGGAAATATACGTAGTGTTGTGGTTAAGGTGTTGGCCTACTGACAAAAAAATTGTGGGTTCAATTCAAGCATAACCAAAACCTTGAAACATTTACAATATAAAGGGGGGGGGAGCAAAAGCTGTTTTTATTTTTTTTCAAGCTTGTTGGGTTGTGCGTGTAGATGAGACTGTATGAGTCTGTATGAGTCTTTGAGGAGAAGAATCACAAAGCAGCAAGTAGAAATACCAACAGAAAGCAAAACACAGACAATACAGAAAGGTAAAAGTAAGCATAAACATGCACAAGAGAGAAATACATGGAAAGTTGAAGTACAATGACTTAAAAATTATATGAAACACCAATCCATATGACACAATAGAGTCTTTACTTTTTTTTTTTAAACTTACCGTATTAGTAGGATCATCTTGAAGTATTGAATCATACAACTTGTTTGCATCATCGTACCTTTAAAAATAAAGAGCTCTGTCAGCCTTTGTTAGATAACAAATCAACAGGGTTCCAGACAACGGCAATGTACATAAATTAAATAAACAGTTGTCTAGCCTGCCTGTAGTGAGGCTCTGAACTCTGAATCAGTGCACACAAAGACCGATTGTCCTAATTAGTCTTTCTTTGCTTCACTAATTATGCTGCTATAAACGCAGTTTTATAAACGCAATTTTTAGCATATTGAATAAAAAAATTATTTGCACAGAGTTTTTGCATGTTCTTCCGCACTTATGTGGGTTTACTCCATGTACTCTGGTTTCTTCCCACAGCACATAAACATGTAGATTAAGTTGATTGGTTAAAATATGCTGTAAAAAAATGACAAGCTTTGGCATAGGAGGGGCATAAAAGAGAAACTGTAGTAGCTTATGAGTATGTCTGTCTCCGTAGCTAAGATTTCTACCAATAACCTGAAGTTTTAGGGGGGTTTTTTTAACTATGATTTTTGATTGGCATGCTAGTGCATCACACTATGAGGTAATGGGTATTTTTTAATGGGTTTGAGGTGAGAGGGTGAAATAAGGAAACTATTTATACTTCTGAAGCCAAAAATCTCCCTTAAAGAAGCCTGCTCATTGCCTGGAATTCCACAATACCCAGCCACACAAGATTAAATATTCTAAAGCTGCACGTTCATTTTTGAGGGATGATGCTAAATCTGGGATTTAAATAAAGTAGCTTGCGAGCCAAGTCCTTATAATTAGGACCAGTTTGTGCTCACAGCTGGCTACAGCTATTCATACATCAGTAGGACCTTGTATTGGCAAGAACTATACGACAACACATGCGTCACAATGAAGTATATTTTTAATACCTTAAAAAAAACATGCATTACAAACAGCTAAACATCCAAAGCTAAAGGTGTCCATATTTTTGCCACCATGCTTGCTTGGACAATGATCTATTAGCAAGGGACATCTTGACTTTCCTTGCTTTTCCTCCTCCCCTCGTTTTGGATTAATCACAGTTCAGCGTCTCCTGAGCACGTCACCTCAGAGCTTTTCAGCTGGGTTAAGGTACAGGCTTTGGCTGAAACAGTCAATCCGCTGCCATATATTTGTACTCCTCAACCACAACACATTTTACAGGGTTTGGGGTTGATGGAGTAAAGTTGGATGCATTTTGTTCACTTTTCACCATTTCTATTCTACAGCCTAGACATATGAATATAACCGATTGTTGTCACATGAAAAGGGTAATTACTACTTGTCAGATATACCTGCAGCACCTTTAGTATTGCAGTAGTTTTTTGGCAGGATTCCTGGTTGGAAAAAAAAAAAAACAGGGATGCCCTGTTCTAGACAAGCTTTTTGTGGACCATGGCTTCAACAGTCTAACAAAACCAAAAAAACCCCTATTTAATCTTTTTTGGTTAGGTTGTTCTTTTTACTAATTTGGATGTAGGCTTTGGGTCATTGTGCTTTTTAAAACAAGGCTTTAGCAGCTAACAAAAACCAATAGGGGGAGAAAACAAGACCACTATAAAAGTAGTATAATAATTTACATCTTTTACTTTTAAACACCAGAATAAGTGTGATTCTAAACACCACCTCATCTCATGTTAGGGGCCGCACACTTGCTGCCAGATCAGGGTCTATTCCTCCACACGTTACAATTACTTTTACATTACTAAACACATTGTGTTTTTCTATAAAATTGTGGTAAACATTTTGACATGGAAAATGGACCCCTCCCCCTCCAAAGGTAGACTTTGTATCTAAACTAGTAGAGATTAGAATAACCTTGAAGCAAATTTTCAATAGTTCCATCTATATATTTTTCACAGACACACATTATATATAAATAGCTCTCTATGGCTTATCTGACATGCACCTTATTACTCAACTGCAATCCATCAGCTTTATGGTCACAGCAATAGGCAAGCACGCCTCTACCACTTGCCTTTATTTATGTAGGGCTCAGGCATGTTGTGTGCGTGTGAACGTGTGCGTGTGTAGGGCTTCATTAAGGAAGCGCGTCTGAAGGCAATTAGGGTGAAATTTGAAGTTTATTTAATCTAACAGCACAGAAGAGATCGCTCTCAATTACGGCATGAGCGATAAACAAGTCGATATGGTGCACAGGCTGAAAACCGATGACTCACTAAATCTAAGCCTATTAACATTGATTCTTATTACCTTCTGCTTGCTGAAATGAAACAGTCTAGTTAAAACAAGATCTGACAATGTCCATGTTTATGCAGCTATCCAGATATTATCCAGCCAATTTACCTTACAGGACAGGCAAAAGTAAAAAGGGGGGGAAAAAACAAAAACAGTGGCCTCAGGAATAACAGAGCCCCTCTGGTTCCTCGATAGGAATTCCTTAGCTGGGCGCAAAAAAAAAAAAAAAAAAAAACCCACAGAAAAATACAAAATCCTGAAACTTTTCTTCAGTCTCCCACTTAGTCAGTAGACTCGTGGCTCACTAAATAAACAGCATTCCGCCTTAAACATGCGTTGGCAATCACACCCACCACACCCCAGAACGCTCCCAAGGACAAGCTGGTTAATCTGGGTTCTAATGAATCTTACCTCTCCAGAGCCTCAAGCCGCATGCCTGCTAATCTTGTTACTCTGTGACTATCGGGAAACTGCCTCTTCAGCTCCTGGAGGCAACTCTGTGCAAAACATAAAAACAGTGCTGTAAACACTTACTATTATGTATAAAAACCATGTACAAAGACAGAATTTATGGTGTGTTTATCAGTATTGCGATAACAACAGAAGTACAATCAGAACAAAAATGCCCACATGGTGATCTAAAACTTTTCACAACCTGATGAAATAAAAATTCTCCATGTAAAAGACTTGTTCCAGTTACCTTGAACGCGTGTTGTTCTTTGCGTGTATTTTTTGAGAATAAAGTCAACTTCACATAAAATGACTGGAGTGTCATTCATAAATTTTTCTCCGATTCCATACTGCTAACTCTTGCAACGGAAACACGAAAAATAATTATGTAAATTTCCTTGTCACATTTAACACTTTTTACAGCACAGTAAAATTCTGTCTTTGCATATCCCATCTTAGTTAGTTGGGGTCATAGTGCAGAGTCAGCTAAGCTGCAGCGCCCCTGGAACAAGAACAATTAAGGATCTTGCTCAAGGACCCAACAGTGTTATAAAATTATTAAGCAAAGCCCATGTAAACACAAGTTCAGAATAGATGAAGTCTTTACACGGACTGGTACCGTATAAAGTAGGTCATTTGGTACTGGGCCGCACAGAAAGAATAAATAACGTATTATTTCACTTTATTTATTCACAATCAATCGATTAATTAATCAATCGACGGCGTCTCTCTATTCCATCCATCTATGACTCTTGTTGCCTGTCAAAACGCTTGTCTCAGTCATGCGATACATTACCATTGGAGAGAAACGAGCTCAGAGCTTTATGTTGGTCTGTTACATAAAAGGTCAACGAAAAGCATTAAAATTTGTGGCTGTATGCTGACAAAATATGAAGAAGCATGAATACTTTTTCAAGGCACATTAGAATGTTTATTAAAAACAATTAAAAACAATGGGCGGCGCGGTGGCGCAATGGTTAGCACGGTCGCCTCACAACAAGAAGGTCCTGG
>JAOTQW010000036.1:7488155-7514997 GCA_026260075.1 Sisor rabdophorus | reverse complement strand
TGTGTGTGTGTATATATATATATATATATATATATATATATACACACACACACACCATCAAAAACATGTAGGTGCGAATTAGTAATTACTAGCACACAGAGAGGGGTTGGTAAGAAAAATGTAGAGGGCGGTTAAATGCAAAGGTGTTCCCAAATTGAGGTTCTTACCCCCCCACATTGATTATGGTAGCTTGTTCTCCACCCGGCGCTGCAGCATATGCTGGTTGACAGTATAATGGCACAGAAGCTGTGCGACAGGAGAACGCCTTTGTAAACAGCCTTTGAAGCTCCGCTCAAATAAAATAAACCGAGAACCTCCTCTTTCTGTCTGGTTAGTTCAGAGACGGCCAGTTTCGTTTGCCGATTCTGCACAAGCTGGCCTTATTTGTTGGGGGTGTTTGTGGTGCGGAAAACCTGGTTTCCAGTCTTTATCTAATCATCCGTGTAGTCTGATAAGAGATTTGGCCTTTTTGTGGCATCATTGTTTTTTGTTGTAAATTTTCATTTTTTTTCCCTCAGAATGTCTTTAACTGATGCATTCTGAAATCAACTGCAAAAAAACATGGAGTAACCTTTTGAAAAAAAAAAAAATTCTCACCACCACATTTTTTTCCCTTCTAGGGATGGGCGTATGCTGTTTGACTATCTGGCTGACAAGCATGGTGTAAGTAACTCCACCATCTTCTCTGCTGCTCTGAGCAGTTCTCATGACTCCTGTGTGAACTCGGCCTTGTTTCAGGGGGTTGGTGGGAGGGGCGGAGTGGTGCGTGGAGACGTTAAACGACTTCTCTAACCCTTAACTCATTTTCAGAGCTTTTTATGGCTTGCAGAAATTTTCTGTGGACATTTACATTCTGTGGCGAATAGTTAAGAATGAGCCCAACAGCTCCGGGACCCGTGGGGCTGGCCACAAAAATGCTTGGGGCTTCTATATTTGATGTGACGGCATTCCCCTCTCACCCCGGCATCCCACTGACCCAGGGCCTGTCCTCAATGCACCTCAGTTTACGGGCCCGGGGGCTTTTTAGTGTGCTCACACAGGGTTCATTCACACTAACAGCTCTTAATCAGCACCCCAACATGCACTACCCACACACCCTGCAATCTTAACACTGGCCTTCACTTCTGGGAGACTTCCTGTATTGGAAAACACAGAGGCGTGTGTGGTCTCCATTGTGAAATATCCACATTATGGGCTTCTCCCAGACATGCTGTTGAGGGTTCGATAGTTCAGTGCCGTCTTCACCACTTTTAGATTTTTGGGAGGGATTTTCAACATATTAAAGTTCAGTGATGTCAGTAACTGCAGCTGATGAAATTTGCCTTTTTTTTCTGTTCAACCTATTTTTTTTTGCAGTTCCGCCAAGAGTATTTGGATACTCTTTATAGATATGCTAAGTTCCAGTACGAGTGTGGAAATTACTCGGGTGCTGCGGAATATCTCTACTTCTTCAGGGTCCTGGTAGGTCTGAGCATTACGTTCACCTTCAAAATACATTCATCAATGTTCCCGCCATGGACTTACCATCATTAATAAATTAGTAATTAATTCCAAAAGTAAAGTGAACACCCTGACTAGGGATTCAGCCATTAACAGATTGCCCTAATAGCCACGCTTTAATAGCCACAGTTAATTCAATCATAAAAGCTACGCAAAACCGTGTTTCTATTGCATAGAGTCAGCAGAGACACGGATAGCGTAAAAGCCAAACAGCTGTGAAGACAATTTGATCATTATTTGTTTAGCAAACAATAATTTATAAATACACAAAGTAAAACAGTGTGACTTGTTTGAAATGGACCATTTTTAGCTTTGACTGAAGACAGTCCAGCACATTCTCAGAACAAATGTGTTTACTCGCCTACTCTTATATTTCTACTTGGGCAAAGAAATTGTGGGGAAAAGAATTTACAAACTGAAAATACAAAACAATTTTGTTACAAGTCTAACAGCCTTTGACTACATTTGTTTTTTGGAATTACCTGTCGAATGTGCAGCTTATATAAGACAAAGACTTAGGAATAGAAAAATCTTTCTCCCTTTTTTTTTTCCTACGGTGATGTAGTGGTTGCCATGGTCGCCTCACAGCAGGAAGGTCCCAGGCCAGATTTTCGGCAAGGTGTCTATCTGTGCGGAGTTTGCATGTTCTCCCTGCGCATGTGTGGGTTTACTCCCGGTTCTCCCACAGTCCCAAAACATGTACATTAGGTTGATTGGTGATTTCAAAAAACTGTCCAGGGTGTACCCCTGCCTTTTGTCCTGTGTGCGCTGGAATAGGCTCCAGCGGGCCACTGTGAGTTAGGGAATAAGTGGGTATAGAAGATGAATGAATGTAGCAATCTTCATTTTATATATAGTAGTGTTGTGAGATGAATTGTAATCGTGAGAAAAACTACAATTATTGTATCTCTAAACTTGACAATGTTACACATCACACAAGCTTTTACATTCAGCTTTAAAAAAAATTATCAGGGGTCAGTTTCCTTTTAATTTCAACAGATTTTTAAAAATGAATAGGTGTGACATTTGTATGCTTTCTAATAGAAAAATCATTTGCTTTTGATGGGGGAATTTGTTCTAGTTGTGGAAGCCTGTTCCTCACCTCCTAGAAAATTTATGTTGTGCCGTTTCAGCACTGGACAGTGCCAAGTGGCCTTGGTTATGACGGTAAAGGATGAATAAAGTCAGTTATGATTGATATTATTTCCTATACTAGTTGATATAATGACTACACCAGTGTTGTACCTCTTACTAATGCTTAATAACAATTGAGTTATTTATTGATACTGTGGCTGTTTATTGTTTCCTCTGCTGAGATGTAACTGGTGAAGACGTTTTGATAAGTAATTTGGCATGTGGTGTCTGCAGAATTGCAGTCTGGCTTCAGTGCTAGAAGAACCTGGTGCCCAACTTTGCCATCAGCTCAGTGGGAGCTTTCATCACACTGCTTCAGTCTCCGAGAACTGCTCTCAATGGGTTTTCCATTAAATTCTGAAGCCAAATCACACATCATCAGGATTCTCTAACCTTATAGTTCTTTAATGTTGTGTGCTGTTCCACTAGATTTTGATTTATTAAAATATGTATTTATTACTTGGTCTTGTCCAGCTATTTTTATGGATAGTTAATGTAAATACTTTTTAAAATCTTCGTTTTTCTATACAAAAAACAACAGTGAGACAGACACACAGAAATTCAGTCTTTGTTCCAGTAAAAGAAAAAAATCCCATCTAAACCTGGAACGGTATCCTTATTTTGTGATTGAAGATTGAAACAGAGGTGCGTTGAGGACTTTGGATTAAATAATTTTCACCAGTGGAATACTTTGGAAATCAGATAATACCAAAGTAGGTTTGTGGGGAAAGATAATTGCAGTTCACAGAGAGTACTGGCAGTATCCGTGTTACACATGCGTACTTCTTATTTCCTCTATAAACAAAGGGCTCATTGCTCAGACTCTGGCATTTGTGGCTTCTCTTCCACCGCTCTAAGAAATGAGTGAAAGATGAACTTGTGGCCGAAACGTATGGCTGCATGCGATTCCGTGTGTGTGCGCGAACGAGTGTGCATGTGCGCGTGCGTGCTGGGGTGGGGTGGGGAGGGCTGATGGAAAGCCTGGGAATACTCAGAGTCTGACCCGTTTGTGCCTTTCCTTCTTCCCTCCCTCTTCCCCCTCTTAAGGCCACACTCTGAGAACTTGGGGGCTTGGCTGAAGAAGGACGCCCATTGTCATTGGTTCTCTAAGATTGGGAGTGTGTGAGAGGCCCTTCATGCCTCACCGAGTTATCTTACTTTCCTTGTGCAGTGTTTCTCCCAGTGCTGTTTTGCTTGCCTTCTCACTTGTAAAGCTTCTCGTTATACAGACTTCATTCTTCAGTCCCGTTCATTTTCACCTAGAGGGTAAAATTTGTCCTTACAATGTGAGCAAATATGACACGGGTTAAAAATTGACCACCTTGAGTGGTTTTATCTGAGTAATAATTAAATTTGAAATGTTTGCTTGTAGGGGGGAAAAAGAAAAACAAGCATCCGTCAACAATAAAGGCTCCTTTGCAGTTTTGCTACATTGTTGGAAAAGTTGCTTGGTGATCCAATTGGGAAAAGCTTTTGAAAGATTATCACAATCTGGCTCAGTTGAGTGCGCAAAACTGCTAGCTTATTCAGTGAAATATAAGAAATAACTTTCGACTTCCTGCAGGTATTCTTTTGCCTAAAGCACAAAAAATTAGAAAGATGGTCTTTGCCATTTTATAGTTAATGGGAATTTGTAGACACAGCTCTTCACCGATCTGTGAAATGATCAGATTTTTGCCTGTCCTTACTTCTCAGGTAATCTTAATCTTTAAGATGCACTTTTTATACCCAGTTATGTTGTTTGCCTGTTGTCCATTGACCTAATTAGTTGCAAAATGTTCTTCCATGTTAGGCCCTGTACACTCAAACAGTCTTTTTGAAAACCACAGCCTTTTCTATGCGGTTTGGCCATTCATCCACACGCAAACACAGTTTTGAGTCACTGAACACAAAGCTTTTTAGAAATGCCGTGTTTATCGAGTTTTTTGCTTGTCAGCGAAGTCCACGCCGACCTTTAATTGGCCAGCGCAACGTAACGATTAGGATTTTATCGCCAGCTGTTTGCTTGGCATCGCATTTTTGTTTTTATAGGGACAAAATAAAAAAAAATCCAATTCTGAGGGAGAGCATGAGAATTTTTTTTGGGGGGGGGGCAAGCTGCATTAACATTTACTCCATGTGTTTGAAAGGGTCTTTTATCAAGAACTTGAAAATGGCATCTATTTTTATTTTACACGCATCAAACGCCTGGAATAGATGAGACCCCAGTACAGACCAGGCAGACTTGTTTATGGCATTGCAGCTCAGTATCCATAGACCAAATTCCTCTAAAGCATACTTCCTCCAATGTGATTTTGGGCCCTCGTTGACCGTTATTTACACTTGCAGAACAAATGGGGTGGAACACCCCTGAAATCAGCATTTAAAACTGGATTTAATTACTCCAGCACCTTTCAAACCTAAAACCTGCCTCTGCCTTTCCCAGGCTGGATTGCTTTTTCTCACTGGCTACATTTATATTTTAGAGCTTAATACCTTATTACGATACTAACATTTTTCTCATGATTTTTTAAAACTAGTATTGTGCTTTCGCATCATATGCTGGTCTTGAAGCTGAAAATGAAGGTCTTTTTAAAACGATTATCTTTTTCAGCAGAGAGAAAAAACCATTGTTGCAGTCTGGCTAAATATCTCATTTAAAATGTATGTTTTATTTTTATTTGTTTTCAGATATAAAACATAATCAAATTACACTGATATAATTCTGTTTGTGCTAACCTGTTTTGACGTCATGCACCACAGTTACTTAATCAGTGACGCATAACTCTTATTGACGGATAAAATTTCAATCACTTACATTATTTAATTGAATGCGCATGTTTAAATAAATTTCACATATAAATAGGACCTAAAACTGATCTGAAAACATTGGAATCCATATATGTTTTTCCATGCTTACGCAATCATGAGCCATATAAAATCTGTGCCACGCTGAAGGGGAAAAAATGGAATTGGTTCACTTGATACATGAGGTGTAAATGCCGCTTTTGTTGTCATTCGTGCGGGAACTCCTATGTCCTCAGATTGGTGCTACCACAGAAGGGGTTGGAGGCTCTGAAAACTCCTTTTACGTGGGAAACAGTCATTTAACGAAGCAATCCAGGCTTGCAAAATCCAGAGCTGAGGTCCTGTTACAGTGCGAAAAGAGCAACTTATTCATATCATCTCCTAATGCTGGGATTGAATGTTGAGAATAAAGATTGAGTGTCCCGTCGGATCGGCAGCACAGTCAATTTATTGTTGCTGTTCAGCGAGTGAAAATGCGACCATTTGGGGCAGTAGTGGAATCTTAAGGTAACTGCTGGAAAAACCCAGGTATTCTCTCATGGCAGGGCTTGAAAGCCAGGCAGTGTACAGCGCACTACCATAATGACATGGAGCCTTGCCAGATGTAGCAGGCAGTGCTTTCCAAAAAAAAAGAACAAACACTTTCCAAACAAAGAGTTGACCTTTAGGTTAAACACAGCTGTGTTTTTTTAATCTCTCACCGTTTCCTATTTTGAAAGATGATTAATTCACACTTTGTCACCATGGGATTTTCAGCAACATTGGAGTTGTCTGGCTATTAAAGACGTGTGACGAAATTAGGGTGAACTTTGAGCTGCAACTGAGAAAAGATTCTGTCGACAGGCAATAGAAGTAAAAGCCATTCTCCCACCTCACGACTGGAAATCATTGCCCATGTTTGGTTCCATGTAACATGCTGTATTGGTTGATCCGAAAAATGTAAAGCACACCAGTCTTTCAGCAACTAATTTTGGTACATTTAAATCCTTCAGAAAACCTAAATAGGTATACATTTTTTTTTCCAAACAATTTATTTAAATAATTGAAACTACGAAATGGCATCTTGTTCCTTTTTTTTTGCTGCAGACAAAGATACTTATCAACAAAACAACAGTAAAATGGAAATTGATTAAATATTTTGTAGTCCGCAGCAAAAATACACTTACTACAACTAGCATGGGACTTGTGAAATAAGAACCTTTCACTGCAAATATATTCCATTTGGATGGTGTCGTCTTAAAGGTTTGTGTATAGTTTAAAGCAACTTTTTTGGTTGCTCAAAAGAATGAAGATGGTTTCTGTCCAATTCCAAAGTTAAAAGGAAACAAGTTCTTAAGAAGTGATTTTCTTAAAGCGCACTAAAGGTTTTTTTTCTTCTTTCCCCCTCTCTCCCTTGTCATGCCTGTCTGATGTTCTTCATGGCATGCAATCGCAGGGACTGGTTCATGTCATTGGATTTTGCACGATGAATATTTCCATGTCACCATCAGAGCACAGATGTATTTTGAGGTTTGTCTTCCACAGAAGTGCAATTGAGTAAGAATTTCCTTAGTCTTGTCAGCAGAGTCATCTTCCTTACCAGACAAAAAAGGTCCAAAGGCATGAAAATTAGTGCAGCCAATGCAGACATTAAGAAGTGTTATCCTTCTTCTTATCCCTAAACATGTATTGGTAAAAAAGAATCAAGCTTTCTTATGGATGAATACATGTTTTTCCATTTTAAAATTGGAGATGGGAGGAGGCTGGAAGCCTTTGTATCTGTAAGTGTTTATCTTTATGGATCTGCGGACACCTGTCCTGATTTCCTGCTTGAGTCACCGTCTCCAAGAAGTCCGGCGTTATCCTGGTTTCCTGTGGCCTGACAGTCCAGGCCTCGGTCTCTTGGCACTGTGACATGTCTGCAGCTGATTATCCTCTGCCTCTTTGTTTATTTTTTTGTCTTTTCTGACATAATTAAAAGCAGAACTTGAGAAGACTTTGAAGTTTTGGTAGATTGTCTCTACAGAGATGAGCCTAATTAACCGGAGTTTACATTTCAGTAGTTTAGGGAAGTGACTATGAATGGCTCTGAAATGTGATTAAGCTGGACAGCTTCCACTTTGTGTTAAATGGCTAACAGATTGTTACAGCTATCAGTCACTCCATTGTTTAGATCGCATCTTTTTGAAGTTTTCTTTTTTTTTTTTTATTGGATCTAAATGAAGCTAGAAGTGTTGCACGAAATCTTGATGCTCGTGTGAGAGTATAGTTGCAGTTTTATGGGAAGTGATGTGGCCAGTAAAAAGCTTTTTACAAGAAAACTTGGTAAGTGTCCCTGACACTGCTTTAGGACTCATGACACTACACACTAGCTTTTGTGTTAGCTTATTGAATGCAAATAATCCTGTCCAGACAGCTGCCCCCTCAAACCTGAATGTCTGGAGTCAGGTTCTTCCTGTAACAGGGACGTCGTTGAGCGTCCTACCGTTTACTCCAGCCTCATCACTGTTACGGAGCTGATCAAAGCTTTTTGCACATGTGTTTAGGCCAGCAGTAGCAGCACACTTCATTAAGGAGACTGAGTGAGGAAACTGCTTTGTGGCCTCACACTGACCTCAGCACTTCAGAGAGTTGTAGCTTGAATAAAGCGCCAACCTGCTCTCTGGTTAACGGAGTGAGTGATGCGTCACTGGGCTATCGTGCATGCTGTGACTGACATTGTTTTGATGTAGGCTTTCGGGGTTCCCTGGTGTTATACACACACTGTGTCCTGGATGGAAAAGATTGGTCTTGGTTTCCTTTGACTTTCCAAAACTTGAAAAAAAAAGGAATAGCTAATTTTGTGACTTTTACCCAAGAATTTTTTTTTCTCTTTATAAATGAGTTTCTAACCTTTTTGGTGACCTTCTCAACCCCACTCCAATTATTTGATCTGTCTATCTAATTGAACATTTCCCCTGACATAATTAGTATTTGACCCTGAGCCTAGGCAGTGCTTGCTTGTTTGTGTCATCATGCTGCAGACAAGCCAGTCTTTCACCTTTCACCTCAAGGTATCTTTTCAACTTAGCTCATGTAAGAGACTGTTGGGGGGGGGGTAGGACTGCGTTGCTCGCTTTGGTGAAGAGAGTCTGCTAAATGCTGTGAATGTAAATCCGTTTGATACGGGCTTGGCTAAATGACGTCTTAGTGAATCATGATGAATCAAAGTGGAAGTTTTCCACATTTAGGATCCTTTGTGTCCTCCATGTCTTGTTTGAAAGTTAAAACATGCAGTAAACAAAAAATACATACAGATCCAATGTGCCTTCAGTTACTACAATAATTGGATGGATGGTAAAACTGGTTGTCTGTGACACTGCGGTTGCTTCACCACCAAGTACAGCAAATGAGGCTTTATAAAAGGCTAAATGGCCTTTCATGATCAATTTCTCTTACTGCCAAGCTTTGTTCCATAAAAAGGTCTTAATTAAATCTGTCCATTGCAAATGAATAAATATTATATACATGATTTTCTGTTTAATCAAGTATCACGGTTTTGTTTTCTGCTGAGAATGGCTGAAAAGCATGCTTTTGAAGATTGTGTGCATTCCTACAAAGCAGCCTCTGGGTCTTCCCCAAAACGTATTTGTTTAAAACTTGATGTTGGCCAAAGGATTTCAGCGTTTGAACTAGGGTGTGGCTGTATGTTTGTATTTTTGAGCCAGAGACCTCGCTTCTTTAGGTTTAGCTCCAACCACTGCGATGGCCTTGAGGAGCAATTGACTGACCACCTTAAACAGATAAAGACTGATAGTGTTTTCCATTAAGCTGTTCTGTGTTTAAGTGTGCATTTTATTGTTTCTGCAGGTTCCTGCAACGGACAGAAACGCACTGAACTCCCTGTGGGGGAAGCTGGCTTCTGAGATCTTGATGCAGAACTGGGAGGCTGCTATGGAGGACCTCACCCGCCTGCGAGAGACTATCGATAACAACGTAATGTCCCACCACTCAGAACTCAATACTGCACTCGGATTCCCTTACATAGGCCATGATATTGACTGCCTCAGGTTTCTGCAAAACACTATCGCCACTACTATTGCTGTGCCTTCTCTGGCTCCCACTCACACGGCTTTCTTCTTGCCATATTCACGTTTATTCTTGTTTATTTCCCTTGCTTGGATTTTTACTTAGCGAACACCTTGAGCAGGACCACAGTATCCTACTTGTAGTAATTGAGTTTGATTTTTAGCTGGAACAGTAGACCGTGATTTGGCTCGTATAAAAAAAAAAGAAAAAAAAAGAAAACCTTTTCTCAGACCTCTTAACCATCTGTTTTTTAACTTGGATTAAAAGCATAAGGCCATCTGAAGTTACACTGTTGATTAAAGGAGGGCAGTAGTATGTAAATTAAACAATTAACTGAAGTATTTAATTACAGTAAACCTTTTTATATTCACATTCTCTCCTCTTCTCATGCATGTATCAGACGGTGAGCTCTCCTCTTCAGTCTCTCCAACAAAGGACATGGCTGATCCACTGGTCCCTCTTTGTCTTTTTTAACCACCCTAAAGGCCGAGACAACATCATAGAGCTTTTCCTGTACCAGCCACAGTAAGTACCTTTAGCAGCTGCCCGTTGATGTCTGGGGGATTTTATTTGGCTTTGCTTCTAATAAAACCGGATGAGGTGGAATGGTTTGGTGTGTGTGTGTGTGGGAAGGGTGCCCAGGTTGGTAAGCCCCACCACTGTCCGCAAATGAAACTGCTGATTTTGTGCCGACAGGTCCACTGCCTCATACCGCTACTTCAGGCACAGGCGCGCACACACAGAAGAACAAGTACAACCCCAGAGGCCAGAGTGAAAACAAGCGATTAAGTTTCTCAGATGAGCCTGAAAATAATAGATGGCTTAGCAGACGGGCCGCCGTGGACTTGGAATCGGAGCTCTGACTCAGCTGAGGGTCGCATATGAAAAAATCAATAGTTTTTGCATCAAGGTTCATTAAGCAGACCAAGATCTTGTGTAGAAAGTAGCTCTAAAGCGTTTTGCATATTTGCTGTTATTCCACCCAACGCTATATATAGACCTCATATATAGCCCAAATTCCACTTGTACTTTGCAAATTATTTATAGAGGGTTTTTTTTGTTTATGATGTTTTGCTAAACTTTACAAGATTGAGCTTATCTTTGTTTCAGCAACTTTTTTAACGCAGATGACTGGAAAGCCAGACCAGTAATAAGTGCTCCACCATAGTGGTCATAGTAAGGATAGCTTGAGGTCACTCGTTGTGCTCTTGTATGCTGGAAAACCTCGTTGAGGCTTGGCCTTTTTTTTCTTCCCGATGGTGACCGCTCGCTTCCTTTGGACCAGATCCAGTGGACCAGTGACCTGTGGTTGTTTGACCCATTGGCTGAGGCCACAGCAACATGCTCAATCAGACATTACTGCAACTTTATTCCAAGGCAGCTGGCTGTATAACAGCTCTTTGGACTCTGATGCTCGTTATACCAATGGACTCATTATACAACAGTAAACTCCTTCAAATAGGTACTTCTAATTTGCGGTTGGACTCTAGTCATGCATCTTTCCATCCAGATTCTTTATGGTAGTACGAATTGCTCCTGCCTTTCAGGATAGACACTTATCTTCAGCATAGTGACCTAAAAAAAACCCCGGACGACCTGTACCCTCTTAAAATGTTCTTGATGAGCAGTTTATTGTGATTGTATATGTTGAATGAACAGTTCAAGCGGTAGTTGCCTTGCCTTTTAAGACATTTTGATGCATGACACATATTTTTGTTTATTTTGATCAGTGTTTTAGGTTATTTTTAAACTAGCTTTACATGGTTATAGTGACCTTGCAAAACTTGAGCTACTTGAAGGTCTGCTATCAAATGTTCATTACAGGTCTGTTAGAGCCAAAATGCTGTCACAAGATGGCTTATGATCTAGGTGAAAACACGAAAGTTGATACAGCTATACTGACTCACCAAGTAAATTTAATGTTTTGCTTGATGCCAGCCCTCCATAAGCTTCTGAAATTGGACCCACATGCCTATTAGCTTCTGTATGCTTTATCTCCATAATTTTTCCTTTAACATTTCTGAAAAGTTGCCTAAAGAATTGCTTTCGTAGACAGAGCGACAAAGTTGATAATTTGTGCTTAATTTTTTTTTTCCTATGTTCTTTTAAAATGATTTATTGCCTATTAAGGTGCATTGCAGAATCTGAATGCCAGATATAGCATCATGACTCATGCAAGCAGCCTAGCGATCAGCACCCCCTCTGGAGAGGGAGTAGGTGTAAGTTAATTACAAACGCAGTACAAAGTGTAGTGGTTTACTCCGGACTCTCGCCACTACAAAGGAGCGAACGATAGAAAAGGATAGGCCTTACACCGCTGCCGTTTTTACCCCGACATCTGAAGTGGCACAGTCTCCTCATCCCTTTAATTGCTTTGACTAATTAAGCCATCCACTAGTCCTCCACCTCCTTACCACATGTGTTTCTCTGTTGGGACTAGGCTCGACAAGACCAAGCAACTTGACTTCCTCTTTGAAATTTAATTTGATCCTCAGAAAGCGGAGGTGGGGCAGGAAGCCGAAGGTCAAAGATGTTAGTTCAGATATTACAGAGACTGATATTGTCCTTTGAATCGACTCGATATGTTAAGTGCACCCTAAAAAGACCTCTCGGGCCTGACGAGGCACCACCCTTTCCCCTTACTTATAAAAGAAGGATACGATCTGTCCATAGACCCATAGAAGAAACAATATTAGATTGTAATAGTAGTGGTTCTTGATGTTCTGTTTCGCACTCAGCCTACAGCTATTTGACCTGTAGCTGGAAAAACAAGCCCCCGATGGGTAGTATTTCAGCTACTTTCGTGGCCTGTGGCCAGTGATCCATAACTAGCCTGGAGTTTCATTTGCCTTTTATCACTAAACAGAGATGCTTTTATCATTGCTGTTTTTTTACTCTTCCAATACCCAGAAAGAAAAGGTAGTTGAGTGTTTGAAACAGCTTTGGTTTCTGTTTGTGTTTACTTCAGGTACCTCAATGCCATCCAGACCATGTGCCCACACATTTTGCGCTACCTGACCACAGCCGTCATCACTAACAAGGACGTGCGCAAACGTAGGCAGGTCTTGAAGGATCTGGTCAAGGTTATACAGCAGGTAATGGATGTTGCCTTATCAACTAACTCTAACTTAAAATTCCTTAGTAAAATAGCACCATGCTGCTGATTCATTTGTTTTCTTATTTGTAAGTAGAACATGTTTTACCTGTTCTGAAAGCATGCTGTTATCTTTGTTAAATTTCTTGTGCTTTTAGATAATGTATCATAAAAATGTCAGTAAAAAGATTTGTACTACGTCCCCCAAACAGACCTTATATTAAACATTGTGCTGTGCCTCTGCATTAACCAAATAGTCCTGAAATGGTTAAAATTGATACACAGAGATGGACAGAATGAGTCCCGCCTTGTCTTTCACCACCAGCAGCTTTTGTGGTGATCAGTAGCACTTAAATCTGAATATCAGACCTTTCCAGCTGTGTAATCTCTAACATCTGGTTCAGTGCACTCACCGATCTACTCACATGACTCTCATGGTTTCACAAGCATTTATGGTATTTGTATCCAGGGCAAAGCCAAAAATATCACACATCCCGCCAAGGTTCATCTGCTTAACGCATTTTTTTTAATTTTATCTTGGACTTGTTTATAGGTTTCCAAGGTAGTAAAATGCTATGATATAAACTGATGCTAATGACTAACACCCAGGTAGATATTTAGTCTTAATAAATTGCTTTTTTTGTCTTTTTTTTTCTTTCTTTTTAAGGAGTCATACACCTACAAGGACCCCATCACAGAGTTTGTGGAATGCCTGTATGTAAACTTTGATTTTGACGGTGCTCAGAAGAAACTGAGAGAGTGCGAGTCGGTGAGTTGCAGACACATATTTGTGTTTTAGTCTGAATACATCTTAATTTTTCTGAAGCTTTAATTTTGATAGGAAAAGCCTAGAGATTCAGTAATTTTATATCCTATAAAAGTCCCAAGTTATTTTTATACAGCCTTTCCAGTGCTCAAACTGGACATGGGTTCAGACGTTTTAACCGGTTAAGTTCAAGCTGCTTTTTTTTTTAATTTACTTTCACTGGGCCTTAGTTTTAAAATTATGACTGGATGTAACGAACCCACGCACAACCCAGAGCTGCGGCTGGTCAGTGAATGCATATGAACTTTCCCAAGCTGCGGTAAGAGTAATTACTGATGCTGTATCATAAACCGCACATGCCCACAGATGGCCCTTTCTTTAGCCAGGGTCTGAAAGATTTCTTAAGGCTCTTCTCTCTCTATTTCTCTCTCTCTCTCTCTCTTACACTTTGTGTTTGTGTCCCAGTGAAAATGCTGGTCGGAAAGCCTCTGACTCACTGTCTCTTAACTTTTTATGAAGGCCAGTAATCGTCAATCAGGGCATGGCTAACAAAAAAACCTTTTGGCGTGTTGAGGTCAGCCCATGTGTTGAAAAGGGCCTGCTGTGATTCAGATGTTTATGTTTTAGCTGGCCCTTATAATGTCCCTGCGTGGTAAGTGCCGCATTAGATTTCACCCCCTGATTTGCTGCGTAATGGACTTGTATGTTTTCGGTCAAAAGCAGTGTCTGAGTGCCAGCACGATAGTGGTCAAAACGCCTAACAGCAACATACACGTATTTGCCTGAAACATGACCGGATTTTATTGTATGGCCTGATCCGCACAGCCACCTTCACACTTTGCAGAAAAGTTTGCTTACTTGATATTTTCCTCTCATATTTTGGTTTATCACCGTATTCATGAAACAGTCTCTGTTATAGCTTTTGGCTGCAGTGTTTCAGGGTCACGAGCCAGCCTGGCATGTTCCCGGTGCTGCACTGACCCTGGAAAACATGACTTTTATGCTTAAATCTGTTTAGTAATGTGCTACATTCAAACTCTGGCCAAATCCCAATAAGAGCACATTCATGTATGTCTTCAGGGAGCTTTGCTATGGCCCAGTCCAAAAATGTTCATGGAAATTCTGGGGTTGAATTAAACACTGCAGTTTTGCCATCCTAGAGTTTCTCATCTCGTTGTGAGTTGTCTGGTTAATGCGATCAAGTGCTTAAACTGGTTTGATAGTTAAAATTCCATAAATAACTGACTGTGTTTGCTTATTGCATAATCACTTGCTCTCAACTTGGAAAGTTTTAACTTTGTAAAGCCTATGATCTAGCTAATGCTTAAGGCATATTTAATCAGAGTCACGACTCGTTTGCACATTTACACAGCGGCCAGCTTGAACACTTCGCTGCAGAAAAGAAATCAAAGCCAGTTCAGGGAAGTCCACTAGCCGGAGGGCTCCGTTACCCCGAGATCAGGCAGGTGTGCAAATTATGGCTACTCTCAGAAGACTCATGCACAGTAATAGAGATTTCCCTAATGGTTTGATCATTTCGACCTGCATAGACATAAAAGGCTCGTCTGCGGGTGATTTCGGTCTCATTTTCATTCGTACATATTGATGATAAATGCTTGGAATGAAAAACATCTGGCGTGCTTGCATGGGCTTCCTCACAGAAGTAAATGTTTATAAATCATGTCCCTGGTTAAGCGAGGGTCTCATTTCTTCGTTAAGTCAGACAATTTTTTTAATTTGTGTATGACAAAATCCTTGCGTTTTCTTGGTTGACTTTTAACAGATTAGGTGCTAGATCCTGAGGCAAAATTTCAGAGTTTATTTTAAGATCTGTTGTACAGCAATGCCAGACATTCAGCAGTTTTTCTTGCTTGTCTGTTAACTGATGATGTGTTTGATGTTGAGGTAGCTTTTGATAGCTATATTTTAAGCCTATTAATACAGAAGCAGTGACACATATATAGATTTTTTTTAAATGACTGTTAAATAGGCTTTTGTAATTTCTGCTAACAAATGATGCTTTGGTTCTGATTAAGCAGAATTTGGCTTTACAGTTTCTCTCCCAATTTGACATGATCATTTGGCAATCCTGTGGATCCCTGAATGTTTATTTTTGTTCCTCTTAACCTACTTGTTCCATCAGCTTTTGAGAAAGTTAACTTAAGCTGGATCAGTTTTAGACTTCCCCAGAGCCTGAAGCTGTTTTGCAGTGTCCAAACCTGACCTGAAGGACCCCAGTTCTGTGTGTTACTTTGAAAAGCAAATCTGCCTCTAGGGTAGATGCACAAATGCCATTTTATGCTTTAACAAAATCTGTTTGAGGGTCTAGTCTAAAAGACAGATGACGCTAATTATGGCACTTAAACCATCTGGAGTTCTTTCAGGTTAAGATAAGCACTGACGACAGTAAAACGAGAGCTGGCTGATACAGCCATGTAGTTGGGACCTCTTCAGTCAGAACAGCCGGGATAGCAGAATGCAGAGCCTAAGCAAACAAATCCTGAGGATGAGGATTGCACATGAACCTTGCAGTGACAGCAGGAGCTTTCGTATGCCTTTAACGCTGTGGAATTTACACCACTAATATGACAGGAATATGGGAGAAAATACTAAAATACCTATAGAACCTGCAAAGTACCCTCAATAGTTATATCCCTGTTTGGATAAGAGGGCCGTAAACCTATTCTGGTGTAACAGGAGGCATGTGTGTTTTGATCAGATCCTGGCTGTGATGTTCGTCGGGTTCCATGATTACATAGCTGAATATCCGTGTGAACGCAGCGGCAGTGTGAATCGGTTCTACGATTGGGGTTTGCTGGACGCTGCGGCAGTGAACGATATGCACAGTGATAAGTTAAACCCTCTGTGGCTGATTTGGTGGCTGTCTTTGTTCCTGTTTCGTTTCATGTGGAGACTGTTGAATTCCAAGATTTGTGGTTGATTTGGGTTGCTGAGAATGGCCCTAATCCCCTCCCTCTTTTTTTCACCCCACATGCAAATGGGACACTCTTCCTTTATTACATCTGCCAGAGTAAACTACTTCTGGATGAGCTTTAGCATTGATGTCAGGAAAAAGCCTTTCATTGACTTTTATTGTTCATTAGGATTCACTTATTAAACAATTAGCTTTCATTTTTATAATAGATTTTTTTTAATTAGATGGTCCTCATTCTCATTAGCTGGCTAAACCTATTGCTACAGTTTTAGATGTGCAAAAGAACACTGCACATGGTCTTTTAATGTAGATGTTCCTCTGTACCACAGAAGACTTGGAACAAGCTTTGTCCTCTCCAATGTCCTACATAGCTAATCAACAATCGCCACACATTCTGTCTTCCAAAGGTGCTGGTGAATGATTTCTTCTTGGTGGCTTGTCTTGAGGACTTCATTGAAAATGCCCGCTTGTTTATCTTCGAGACCTTCTGCAGAATTCACCAGTGCATCAGCATTAGGTAAGAATGTTAATCTGAATATCCCATTAAAATTTCCAGGTGTGTGTGCGTGTGTACCCCTGCCTTTCTTCATGTTCGCTGAGATAGGGTCAAGCAGACCCCGTGACCCTAAACGGATATAGAAGACGATTTGAATAAATACAAACATTTCTGAATATTCACTACGGTTCTGAAGCATCAGAAGCACCGAAAAGACAAGATGTTATTTCAGCCTGCCTAAGTCCAGTTTCATTGAACCTCTGCCCCCTGTAGCATCAGCTTTTTGATGACAGAAGTGAAAGTGTTTTAGATGTGTTGAGTATTCAAAGATGAAATTTACATTCACATTTCTTGCATTTGGCAGAAGACGATCTAGAGCAACTTGCTTTCATGAGATGATGCTCAGGCGTTTAGTACTGTCAGCATGGTGGTGCTGAAAGTGAGACTACCACTTCCCTGTCAATTTCTGCTTACTAAAGTTGTAAAGAGTGGTTATTTTCATTACCAGCCACAGGAAGTATTAGACCAGCATGGTCAGTCTCCTTAGGCCTCTTTTACCAAAGGCATTTTTATCCACAGAACTGACACTGTTAATTTTATTCAATAGTTTACTTAATTCATTGGTATTTGTTGTCTTACACGTTTTTGATAACTCCAAAATGTAAATGTACAGGTGTTCCTATTACAAAATGTATGTTTTTAAGTAACTTTACTTCATTGCAGTAGTATTAAAAAACCCAGCAGGTCTCCAATTGTGTCCACAATGTGGGATTGCTTTCTGTTTCTTCTCAGAGCTCCCACTCCTTCTCTGTTCTTTTTATTAGCAAACGTGCTGACGGAGGTATGACCAGAGACTGGCAGCCAGTACCTAGGCCACACACTCATAGACTCGTAGCAAAAACCCACGTCCACACACACACACACACACACACACATAAAACACCAGGCATCACAGACACATCGAACTTATTTGTTCTGACACAGTTTGAGTGCATGCATGTCATCCTGATGTTGCCCCCAGACCTCTTCCAATAAGTCATTTAGTCTCCTGGCCTTCCATACATGTGCTCTCTTCCTCCTCCTCCTCCCCTCCTCCTCTCATCCTGTTGAATACTCTTTAAATAAATTTACTGCCTGGAACTCAGCACTGAATAGTGCTTGCTTTTAGTCGTGGTTGTCACTGAGTCATGTTTTGTAGACAGCTCTCAAGCCTATCCTGCATTTGGTTGAGTGTGGCAGGTGTTTTATTGCCACTTTACTCTATTTACTCGACTTTATTGCTTCGTTTTATGGTATATACACAGCATTGTGAGTTTCCAGAGGAGACACGCAATGGTTTTGGATGCCCAGATTTTTCCATTGGGGAAAAAGAAGCAGTTGGAATGGTTTGGAAGGAGGTTTGGGTGGTTGTCATTGGTTTCCCTTTGCCTGGTTCTTATTAGTGCTGCAGTGACAGAATACAGAAAAGGGAAGCAGTAGTACATGCTGGACTGTTTAACACTATTCTAAAACTAGTAGCCTGTAAGCATCTGTCCAGCATTGCCTCCCCGCCCCTTCTTTTGCAGGTCCAGCACAAAAGCACTTGACCACTTCATTGGGACTTTGGCTAACAGGCTGTAAAGGGTGTATGGGATTTTACACCCTCAGCAAATAAGACCTGAACACAGTCTGTAAATACTTTTGAGTAGAGCAATTAAAAAATGAGTAATTGTAAGCCTGTTCAGTTTAAATTAGAAGACATCTGTTTGATTCTCATATAATTAACTATGAATTATCTCTCAAAGCCAGAAAAAATGCATACAAATCAACCAGTTTGGGACACCTTGATTTTCTTCCTTTTCAGACAAGACTTGCAGTCAAGGTTAAAGCCTGGAACTCGATCGTTCTCTGTCTAAATCTCACATTGTCAATCGACAATTGATTCGTAGTTGCCTCTTTTTTTGGCAGCTTGGTTCTAGGAGGATCTGTTTACTTGTTGAGAACCGCAAAGGTTAATGGTACAGCTCTACAAAAGATGAAAAGTGGACCTATGATTTAATCTAATTCTATGTGTTCTTTATAGGATCAATAAAGTAAGGCTTGGACGTCATGGCAGTGGTTTTGAATGGCTGCTGAATGAGATTTGTTGAGAACTGTAGATTTTCTGTTTTTGATTTACGACCGTGTGCTGTTAGTACATTATCCAGAAGCCCTTTTTACCAGAGCATGGATTAGTATGAATCTAAGACTTGTATTATTATGAAGACATTTTTATAGCTGAACATAATAAAGCATTTTGCTTGTTTTCACCTTCAGAGCTGGCTAGACGTAGAATGTGTCGAAAAGGAGTGTGGACATGGGTCTAGTAAAAACGTGACAGCCTAATTTGCCCTTGAGTCCAATTTTCACTGTTGCTCAACCCCCTAAGTTTTCCCTTTTAAACTCGACTAGCTGATATAAATGGTTACACCGGAAACATGAACTCTTGGTCACTATAATCGAATGTGTGCGCTACGTGCCAATATTGATAATCTTTTCAGCACATGCCAGGAGGCGATGGTAGCTCAAATGATTCAGCCTTCACGGTTGTTAAACCTACGAGTTGCCATTGTTGGGCACCTAAGCAAGGCCCTTAACCTTCTCTGCTCTAGAGACGCTGCATCATGGCTCACCGTAACTTTCTTAGTTGTGGTATGTAACGAAAAAAATTCACTGTAGAAATGTGTACGTAATAATCTAGGTTTTACTTACTTACTTCGATGTCTTTAAAAAATGAATGCCACATTACAGTTAAATCATTACCACCACCATAGTTATTAATCAAAATTTGTCTAAAATCTGAAAATTATTTAGCATCATGCATCATAATTGGGATATTTTTTGAATGACCTAAAACTATTACTGCCTTCATATGGAAACATTTAAAATGAAAGAGGGGCACTTCTATTAAGGCCATCATTCTCTCTAGACCAGGTCTGTCCTCTGCTTAATGCTTGACCTCTTGGCTAAGTACAAGGTTCCTGGAGTGAAACGGGTCACCGCAGGTCCACCAGCCCACCATTGGAATTGGATAAATCGGTGCTCAGTAGCCAGTGTAGGGAAGAGGGGCAAAATGAAAGAGCCCTGAAGCTGCCTCTTCCCTTGAAGATCGTGCCTTAGAGTTGCATAAAAATAAGACTAAAGCACAAGAGTGCAGACTTTTGTTATTTTTTCAGTTATTCCTTACTTTTTGTCTTAGCTATTGAGGGTTTTGGTGGTTGTTGGCGCAGTGGTTTACTGCTTATTGAACTGCTATTTGGAAGATCTGGGTTTGTTTACTTTCAATTTGCCACTTCTGGGCCTCTGAGCAAGGCCCTTTACCCCTGTTTGCTCACTTGTATTTTCCATCTGCACAAGAGCATCAGCTTAATGCTGTAAATATGGTGACAAACACTGAAATACTTTTATAATAATGTTAACTAGGATCAGGTCTAATAGGTATGCTCCTCTGGTTTTAATTAGAACAGTGCGTGCCGGTCTTCTCTGTGGCTGGATGCAGGGCCTAACCTCAATCTGTGCACTGTACATGTCTGAGTATTGTTCGGTCTATTGCTTTCAGAGAACACGCATTGGTGTTTATTTTGATCCAATCTAGTCTCTGACTTCACTGATGAAATTACCGTAGGAATGTCCTTGTACCATAATCAGTTGTTCCTGTATTGAACTTAATGCATTTTTCTGAAATTCTTTAATCACCAACCTCTATTTAAGAAATTCCAGAATGTGGACCAGTTCGCTTCATGACCTTAGATTCTGACCGGTTTCCTGCGATTTTTTTTTAATGCAGTTTGTGATCTGACTACAATGTGCTATGGTTTCCTTTCAGAGGTTTGAACAGGCCTGGTTTTCAGCTCTGGAGACCAGTTTTTAATGTCAGTAGGGTCTTAGCTTAATTTTGGACATGTGTTAACCATCACAAGTCTGGCCCTTGAGATTTTGATGACTGCCACTTTAGCTGGTGGTTAGGTTTTAAATAACAAGCTCTATAAGCAATCCGCAATGGCATGTGTCATTTTGCGCAGGTTCGAGTGGTAGTAAATTATGTCAGCTGTCAGTTTTGCCAGACCAAGCTGCATGAAAAGTGTTTTATAGGCGGTATGTGGATGTAATCTGCCCCTGCAGTTTAGGCTGGGGATGAGTGATCCATGTTAGTGATCCATGATTTCACCTCCTGCAGCTTCACAGGCACTTTGCTTGCACAGCTGTCTCAAACATCATCTTTCTTTGGAAACTTTATGTACTTCTGTGATTTTACTGCCTCCACATACATGACTTCACTGCACCTTGTCCAGTCGGTATGTTAACACTAAAAGGAAGGAGTGTGAGGAATTGGCGAAACTTCTGAAAGATGTAACAAAGCTGAAATAAAAGCCTTCCCATTGGTTGTGTGACTTGGCTGTGGCTTTAAAACATTCCACGAACGACATCTAGAAATTCACACAGAGTTGCTACTTTATTGGGCCAATTGATGAACTATCCTGGTCATGCAGATCTTGTACTGTTGCCATATACAGTTTGATACCCCTGCTCTACACGGAGAAAAGACCGCTATATGACCTCCAATCGTGTTTTACGCATCACTTATTCTGACGTTAGTGGATTTTGCCCTGGTATAAGTGTATACCTACCTTCCATGTTAAACCATTTTTTGCAGTCATTCAATGGTTGGAACAGTTCTAAGCCTTAAAAGTTTTTTCTCGTCCTTAACTACCCAGCTGATCCATCTTGCCCCTTCCTGCCTCCAAACTTGACTTTTCTTTTGTTTATTTTGGGAACGGGTTTGCACTGACTTTCCAGAGGTGTGAGTTAAGGTCCAGTAGAGAGGCTAAAATATGCCCCAATATATACTTATTTTCAAGACTCACTTCATCTCATCTCTACTTTTGGAAGGGCGTTTTCATTTGTCTGTCACCATTACCTCGCCCTTACTTTATGCTTCTTTTGATGATGTAATTGTATTTTTTTTATGAGCTTCTTAGTCTTGGCCTGAATCATCATTGCCTTGCTTACATAATGAAAGGCATTTGTCAGTTGAGAGTAGCCATCCAAAAGTTCTCCAGCATGCACAGCAGATCAGGTCTTTCATATTGCTTTTATTTATTTCTACATGTCTGCTTGGGTACACGGATCAGCCACATAATAGCCTCACTTTTTTGCAGCATGCTGGCAGACAAGCTGAATATGAGTCCTGAGGAGGCAGAGAGATGGATTGTTAACCTCATTCGCAATGCCAGGCTGGATGCTAAAATCGACTCCAAACTGGTGAGACATTTTCTTTTCAAGTTTATTTACTTTGTATCCTAATCTCTTAAGTATTCTCTGTAGTGCTCAGTGTTTTGTACCTGTCCATCAAAACATTTCCTCTGTCTTATTTCGACTTACAGATAGAAAGTTACCTGGGTGCAATGAGCCATTTTTAATTATTTTGTCCTGGTTAATGAAAGGCTCTATCTCAGACATACTCCTCCACCAAACCTGGAAAACAGTGCTATTAAGGCTTATTTTGAATGTCATAACAAACCCACCATGTGGTGGGCTCTCTGTAATCTCCTAAATCACACAGCTTTAAATAAAATTGTCAAGAATTTAACCCCCTGTGTTTAATGGGACGGTGGGTAGTGAAGATGTGTATGTAGGAACCATAAAAGTGGATTGCAGCTTGGTCTGTTAAGTTCCATTTTAATTTTTGCAGGGTCATGTGGTGATGGGAAACAACGCCGTCTCGCCGTACCAGCAAGTTATTGAGAAGACAAAGAGCTTGTCATTCCGTAGCCAGATGCTGGCTATGAACATCGAGAAGAAGCTGAGCCACAGCAACAGGAATGAGGTCAGAGCTCGTCTTTCTTTCCCACGCACATGCACGCATTGTTCAACTTTTATCTGGTCTCATCTCTTGTGTTTAACTCAAGCCCTGTAGTTTACACACACAAATGATCTTGTCCAGAAAACAGCCTGAAGAATGTAGAACAGCCATCATCCTAGAGCTGTCTTTACACGGTATAAACCAGTAAGAGCAAGTTTAACAGAATAAGCGCTTTCATCATGCCATTCTTCTTCAAAGCACTAATAACAAGGTAGATGGTAGCGCAGCCATAAAGAAGAGGGTCTAAGTCCAGTGACTCAGCTCTGTAGGGTAAATATCACACACACGCACCCACCAAGCTCTTTGTAAACTCTCTGGAGCTAAAGTTCTCCGCACTTAGCAGTTGCCACAGATGTTTTGCTTGCGGTCCGGGCAGTCACTGTTTGATCTTTGTGTGTGTATGGTGGATTTGCTATGCATTGTCAGCCCTCCATACCCCAAAAATGTATTCACTTTTGCATTGTTTAATTCTAATTAACACCCCTTAAAATAAAAAAAATGTTAAGAACTATTTAAATCTTTTAAAACTAAAGGACGCATTTATACAAATCAAACACGGTTCCCTGTTTTCATTTGCTACTAGGGTAACTGAAAGCAGCCATTTTCAATAATAAATGTAAACATCTAAATTTCCTTTTGGGATTAATAAAGCCATCGATTCATCTATTCGCCCATCCCTCCCATATTTATTTTTTTTGTTATTTATAGAACTTTCAGTAGAAATGTGTTTATTGATTCTATGTGTTAGAATGCACATCAGAATGATTTCTTCCCCCTCACCACAGTCAATCTATTTTTTAACAGTGATTCAGTAATGACACACAAAAAGCAACAAAGGTCTGTTAATTACCCTCTGTGTAAGATGTAAACTTAACACAGGATCTGTCTTCTCTTTTTCTCTAGACTCCAAACTGGGCCGGTCAGGACACAGGCTTCTGTTGAGCAGTTTTGCAAATGCAAATGGTGTACTGACACAACTTCCTGTTACTCTTCAGCATTTCCACCCTTTTCTCAAACACCTTTTTTCCCTCTCATTACACCTTCAAGTAAAAAAACGAAATCTTTATTTAACCCAATTCAGTGCGCACACAGTGGTTAATAAAATGTTTTTACAAAACCTATATCACTCCGTATTTGTATTTTATTTCTGGACATTAGACGGTGGTTAAGGCTGAAGTGGTCAAACACTTCTGTGAGTAATAATTCAAGTTTTAATGAGCACACGACTCATCGAGTGGGACCCATTTCTAGGCTGCCCTTTTGCACAGCAGCACATTTTGTGCCCCATAATGATGAACAATTGTTTAGTCTGCCGAGTTTTATGGCTGTGTACCGGAGCGGGCCGGTGCTAGAAAAAACATGAGGAAGGAAAGCATAAAAAGGTGATGTCGACTTGCTCAATGCCAATTGGTTTGCCAGTTATGCCTTCTGTATGCGCAGAGTGACGCTCGGGACTCATCAGGTTGCGTTAGCCAACAACACAATCAGCTTAATGCCCCTTCCTCTTATACTGCCCTCCCTTTCCTTCTTAACTCATCGTCTGTGCATCACAACAGCTGCAGACTTTCTTTTGGCCTTTGCTCGCCTTTTTCTCTCACACGCATATATATATATATATATATATATAGATATATAATATACACACACATGTATACACACACACACACAGTGGCCATTAAGGCAAGAGTCCACTTTGGACAAAGTCTTTGTCCACTTTGGCCTTTCTTAGTTGACACGTTTATCAGCACTGGCTTTCTGGATAAAGGAAGGAAGGGTTCACAGCTGCCATAGTGTTCAGGCATGTAGCCAAACACCTAAAACGCTGACATCACCTTTGCTTCCATGGTCTGTGTGAGCAAGAGAGAGTGAGCGAGAGGTGGCCAGCCACGAAATGAGGAGGTGGAGGTGGATAAAGTAATTGGTTTACCGGTTCTTTTGCCGGTCCTGCGCAATGACTCATCACAAAAAAAAAAAAACCCTAATTATCACATAAACCCTAGGAGTGCTGTATCAAATGTTGTTTTAGTACCGAATCCAGACCAACATTAGACATGTGGTGAGCAAATCTTTCCGCCACAAAGCCGCACACGACTTAAAATAAATAAATAAACAAACAGGCAAAAGGTCAACTTCGGATTTTGGTCCACACCACTACATGACCTTTCTGTTTGCCGTTGTTCTTCAAAAGAAATGTGAACTTGGCTCAATGCGCTGTGTAATTGCAAGAGTTACGTGCTGTGTTGTTGCTTGTTTTGGTCATTTTTGCTTCACTATTTTTTTTGTAATTTCGGAACGGTTTAAGCGGTACGTGGTTTACAAGGTTACAGTGGCATTTATAGGTCATGTATTTATCAGCTTACCTCAGTCCTACGGCTGCGGGATCTGAGAAAGAAATGGTCTGCAAGAATGACCAGAGTAACGGAAGTTCATGTCCTAAAATTGGCTGAGGTTAACAGAGTCAGTCCTGTGTGATGCCTATTCTACTGGTGGCTTTTATCAGACTGTAAGCAAAGCCTTTAATCCCCAAACACTCCAGGAGTTCACAAGAGACTGACCCTGCACCCTGACATAAAGTTTATCTTATCTCGGAGAAAATTCTGTGTAACCTTGTTAGATTACAATGTACAACTTTTCTCCTGAGACCCTATTTTTGGACCTATGTCCCTTGTAGTGGACATATTGTTTTCCAAAATGATTTTGGATGTTCTCTTTTAATTTAAATCAATATTCCACTAAAATATCTCAATCAAATTTGAAAGTAGAGTGGTGCGGTGGCATAGTGATTAGCACCGGCGCCTCATAGCAAGAAGGTCCCGGAGTTTGATTTGGGGCTAAGGGGTTTTTCTGTCCAGAGCTCGCATGTTCTCCCTCCGCTTGTGTGGGTTTACTTCGGGTACTCTGGTTTCCTCCCACAGTCCAGAAACAGCTCCAGCAGATCCATGTGACCCCGAATTAGAGAATATAAGGGCCAAAAGGAATAAGATGGAAGATGAATGGATGAAAATTAGAAAGTATGACATTTCTGGGCATTGTAAATAACCCTGGTTTTGTTTACTTATACTTATCAGGAGGGCAAGAAGGAGATGGGATATATGCTGACTGAAGGTCTTTAGCCTGTCTTTAGATGTTGCCAGTAGTGAAAAAGATCTAGCACTGTTGTTGTCATTCATTAACTGTGAAAGGAACATTTTTATGGCATGTACATTGTGGGCATCTGTGAAAAATTTGGCTAGCCATAAATCTTTTGACCACATTGTCAAACTTTTTAGTTGCTTTGTGTTTAAAGCATTAAACCATCAAGTTTAAACAATAGGATAGCCAGAACCCACTGAAAATAAATATGTAGCGTGCTCAATTCAAGCTTTATTCTTGAAGTCGTGGCTCAATCTATTAATTGGTAATGGAAACCATCAGTGATTTTGCCACGTAGGATGTGATCCTGGATTAACATTTTTTCCCTAATCCTGGATCAACATGTCAATAAACCAATCATGGCCATCTGATGTCATCAGTTGTTTCAAACAAAACCGCCTCAATCCATTGAATCTCTTTTTTTGTGTTTAATTTGTTTGTTCATTCATTCATCTTCTGTACCTGCTTATTCCCTATGTCACGGGGGTCTGCTGGAGGCTATTCCAGTGCAGATAGGGTCGAGAGGTCGCCTGTCTATCCGCAGGGCTACAGATATAAACAAACAACCACACACACTTGCACTCACTCTCATCAAAGTCACCGGTCAACCTAAGGTACATGTTTTTAAATTGTAGGGGGGAACCGGAGTACCTGGAGGAAACCAACGCACTACCTCACCACCATGCCGTCCTTTATTTTAACATAGTATGTCCAATTTCTTCTTTGGATCCATTATTGATCCAGAAATCGTTGTTGCCAGTACGTGGATCTAGAATTTCCAGTCTCGGCTTATTACCTATTTAATAGCAGTTTTGTGTGGACAAAAAAAAGCAAAAGATTTAAAAAATGGATTAAGATGGCTACTAATGACATTAGATGGTTATAACTGGCCATACAGGATCACATCCTACTTATCAAATCATGTATACAGAATATACATATCCTGTTTTGTTTTTTATTAATTTCTTTTAATTAAACTTAATTTTAATGCAACAATTGCTAAACCTTCATGAACTTTAAATGTAGTAAAAGAACAATGAGCATCATGTAGTAGATTTGGTTCTAAACTT